>VWZG01013514.1:1845745-1947473 GCA_013396735.1 Grallaria varia | reverse complement strand
TTTTTTTCTTTTCTGCTTTTCTTTTTTTTTTTTTTTTCTTTTTTTTTTCCTCAGTGTCTTGGCATGAAAGAGACTTCTGAAAGTTCAAAGTGGTACCAAAACCTCAGCCTTAGAATGAGATGAGTGCCAGCTCTGGCTGTTTCTGTGAAACATAAAAGCACCCTCTGGAAGTGGGATGAAATCCCATTTAAGCTTATCATGATTACTTTAATTAAGAGAATCGTCATTCTTCTGAATCTTTTCTACTGAGCTCTCCACTAACGTTGCATTTCCATGGAGGGACTAAGTTGTGGACCTGTTTTATCCTGCGTCTGCAGATGCCTGTCCTAGTTATATGCTATTTCTGTGGTTTTGACTGGAAGTGTGCATTTTGGCAAGCTTTGTCCCTCACTTCAACAGCAAAGGGCCTAATCCTTTTTTGAAAGTAAAATCTGTCAGTCCAAATAGTATCAGTTATGTCTTTCTACAAGAGTTAAGTTTTCAGATCCCTCTCCTTTCCTTAGCATTTTTTTTAGGCACTTAAAAAATTTAGCTCAATGTGCCAAACGTAAGCAGGTTTGAGTGTAATTGTGGCTATTGCGTCTGTAATCCTCTTTAAGAATTTGCATTAACTTTCAAGTGATGCTTAAGTTCCAAAGAGCAGCTAGAGAGAGGGATTTCAACTCACAAAATTAATGAGAGCTGCTGAAAGCCCCATTAGACATTTCCTCGCATCTGTTAAAAAAAAACAAACTGAAGTGCTTCAGTATACCTTGTAAAGCTGTTATCATAGACAGGCAGATCACACTCTGGGTTTTCCAGTTCATCGCATGAAATTGTAAATCCATCATCTAGAATTGCCAGTAAAGGATGGGCTGTGTCCTCATTAAGGTAGAAGCATGTGCCTGCAAGAGAAAATGCCTGAGGATAACTCCAGAAACTCCTTGTAGCATTAGGATTTGCAGCAAGAATGTGGTGAGCTGTTTGGGTCCACAAAAGATTTATCAGAGCTCTGGAAGGAATCTGTTGCTGACACTGAGAGGACAAGGTTGTCTATTTGAAGCTTTATTAATAATTGGTGTTTTACAGCCTAGCACTGTTTAGTTTCAGCCTTGTGAAAAGCAGGGGCCTTAACCTGGTTTTGAACCCTACCAGGGCTCAAAGCTGCAGGCATTGCACAGGAAGGAGCTATTCAAAGATGAGGGGTCCTCCCTGCAGTGGACTGTCCAGTTTCAAGTGATTTTTCTCAGAGCTGAAGTGATCTATGTTTAATCACTGAAAAGAGGAAGGGGGCTTAAACGCCTCTCCATGGCCTCACTCTTGCACATAAATGCTGGGCACAATTTGAAGAGAAGGGTTCCCCCATGCTTCAGCACCTCCCTTGTCAGATCAGCCCTCAGAAAGGTAAGTCCAGCCCAGGGTAAAAATGCTTCTGCCTTTCTCCCTGCAGCCTTTCCAGAGCCAGTGTGATGCACTGTGCTCTGATGAGCAGCCACCTGCATTCCAGCTGCTGCTGTATCCACCCCAGAAAGGACCAAAGGTCATTCACCTTGTTGGAGGTGGGTTCTTGCAGCTGACAGATCAATTAGGATCAGCTGTTTGCATAATGTAGACTCCTAGAAGATAAATCTCTCCATGCTAATCCCAAATGAAATCATTATAATCAAACTGCAAGTTACTTCAATGCAAATACAATACAAACAATGACAGGGCAATTACAGGCATTTGCTGCTGAAAACAAACACATGCTGTGCAAACAGAACGGGCAATTTCAAATACTGAGTTTGATTTAAGCAGTTGGAATACACACAAATGATGGTAACACAATGACAGTCTTCCTCTCTAGGGATTTAAGGGTGAGCATTTTTCTGTGGTGTCACTGATGTGTAGCAGGCAGGGTTTTTTACTGAAACATAACCTTTGAGATTAATGGCTGTGTGGTCAGGTTGCTGAATAAATACAGTTCGCAAATCTCTCACAGAAGGGAAGGGCAGAAGAGACACAGGTAAGGTGTGAACACTCTGGGTGATGTGGGAGGTTTGAGACAAACCAGTGAAGTTGCAGAGTCATTTCAGCAGTGATGAAGGTGAAAACAGGTGTGTACCTCTAAGTCATTAAAATAAGCTTTAATTAGATGTTTGGGAGGGGAAAGGACTTCCAAATTCCCTTTGGGTAGGTTAATCCTTGTGCAGTGTGGCACTGGGAGTGGATGATAATGCTGTGTCAGTTGCCAAAAGCAAAGCTTCCAGCTGAAAGCTGGACTGCCTTTTTCCTGATGAATAAAAAGAACCAGCCCTTAGAGCTTCCCCAGCCAAGCTGGAGATGTCCTAATAAATACAGAGGAAGATTTTGCATATCCAAATGACTCTGGAAAGTGCTACCTCAGCCATACTTCCCAACGAGAGCATCATTACAAGGTAATCTCTGAAGTAAAGTCACACCACAACTTTCCTCACTGGTGTGTCAGTACTTGGCAAGCTGGCAATATCTGGGGGTGTTGGGTTGATACTGTCTTTAAAAATGTTTAGAAATTAGTAACTTTCAAGTAGAAAATGTACCAGACAGAAATAATTTTAAATTACAGAGCTAAAGCAATGCTCTTATTGTTACAAAAAGTTATTTTTTTTATTCCTAAAAGGTTATCAGGTGTGTCTAATTAGATGTAAGAGATTAGACCCTGATCCAGTGGCCATGGAAACCAGCAGGAACCTTTCTGTTGAGATCACAGATGCTACAATAGGGTGCTGGAGTTGTTCTGAGCTGTACAGTACCTCTGGTGTGTACCAGGACAGGTTCACTTCTTTCGCTGGAGCCACCCAGGTTTTGGGCTCTAACACAGATGTGGTACCTTTGTGTTGGTTGGAGGTGAATTAGGACTTCACAGTTAGGAATCCCAACAATAGATCTACAGAAAATAAATCCATGGAAAATGATAGAGTAGAGAACAAAGGTAGCCTTTGAGATTATTTTTCCAAACAATAAAGAATAAATTATATTATCAGATTTTCTTGTAACTCATCAACAACACTCTACCTTGTTCAGTTGTCAGTAGCAGGGGCAAGAGTCTGTGACAGACCATGCAGATTTTTACATTTGCTTCTGCTTATTTTCATATCCATTCTATTCCAATATAACAATTTTTGATTTACATTTATACAACTAATTTTACTAAGATGAATATTCATAAAGGTAAATTCACCAAAGGGTCATGGGTCCTTTCTTAGTGCTATCTGATGCCACATGGTTGAAATGGTTTCATCTCTACAGGTCATGGACTCAAAAGAGCAGTAACTCACTCAGTAATAATATCATCATTTTCTTCATCTGTCAGCTTGTACAATTCAACTGTGTAGGAATCAACAGGGTTAATGTCTCCAGACTCCCAGCACACTAGTGCTGCATTTTCACAGCTTCGGATCTTTTTACTCTTTATAGTAGGTGGTGAAGGAGCTAAAGAGTAGGCAAAAGAAAAATTCTAAACTGTTGTTTGAAGATATTTCCAAGTTGTTTACTAATACTATATAGGTAAAGAAACTTTCTTCCCCAATGGACAATAAACAGCAGGCAGGGCAATTAACAGTAGCATTTAAAGACTTAATTTGGACTAATAAAAGTCCCAAGAGAATTAAACAGAGAAGTAACGTAGAGACTGATTACACAATTGTTTTCTTTCTATTATTAGTTTTATCTTTGTCATAAAGGTCAATCTCTGCTCTAAGAAGTCAAAGACATCTGGAACAAGTGCTTGAAGGTCTCACTCTGACTTGCTCCATCTGATGTCAGGATTTTACACCATGTGTTTGACTGAACTGCTGTGACAAAGGACAGCATAGCAGGTGAATTCACAAAATACCTATAGTGCAATAAAAGGAAAGCTGGCATCCATCTGTCAGAACTTGGAGACTTCAGCCTTATTCACAGTTGGTCTACATGTTTGCATTAAAATAAGTAATTTTGTCTCTTTGCTTCTCTTTCTTCAACTCTAAAATAGGGACAATTGGCCTGATAGGCTGTCCAAATAAAAGTAGGGAATCTCCATGCAGTTGGTAGGCTTACATTAGAAGAAACAAAGTGCCCAAAAGGCATTACCAGCATAAGATTCAGAGATGACTGTGAATTTCACTATGAGGGTCACAAGTCATATGAACAAAATATTTTTACCTGTTACATAAACTGCTCTTTCACTTGGTGGGCTGATACCAGAGGCATTTAAAGCACTGACCCAAAATTCATACTGTGTATTCGGCAACAGATTAGTAATGGTGCAGTATGTTTCTTTGACTTTTAGGGTATGCTCTGAAATGAAAACAACAAAGTATTTACAGTGGCTTTACACAGTAACCCACTCTTCCCCAAAGCTGCCTCAGATAGTGGAGTTGAAGTGCACTGAACTCAGTACACAAAACAAGGCACCTCTAAAGTAGCATAAATCAGGTAACACATCGGCTTCTGAGGAAGATACATCAATCAGAAATCAAAATCCAGAAAGAAGGATCACCCACCAGTCACTAATTTTTTTTTTTCCTAAAAAGACCCTCATGTTCCTACTCCAGGGATGCTGTTCAGCTCATCCCAGCAGAGGGACAAGAGCTGAAGGTATTTTACTACTCATTTCTCATTCTTTATCTTACAAAATTTGGATAGGCTATGCTTTTCTTTCTGAACTAACCATTGGTACTCTACTGGCTTCCACTTTTGCAGGTTCTGCAAGAATATTATTAGCAAAGGCAGTTTTGTCACAAGGCTGGGGCACTTTAGGATGGTTCTGTGGTTGGTTTTTGTGTGGCATCATAGGGAGTTACAGCCTATAATTAGCACTGAGATAAACTGTAAAGTCACTGAGGGGGCTTCAGTGGGCATGTCGATAATATGATGGTTTGGTCTCTAAAAATACTGTGCTTTGCACTGGATGCAGCACATGTGTGGCTAATGCAGTGCCCACTCTCCAGGAAAGGAAAGGCTACTGTTGAGACCTGACTCCATCCCCCGTCCCTTTCTCATTTCTGCTGTGCCTGCTGCTGCCCTGTCCTGTCTTTGTTCCTGTGAGGGGTCCTGCTGCAGCCAGTAGCACAGCAGACCTGGCAGGGGAAGAGGGACAAAGCCAGAAGAAGGAAATGTCATGGCAGATATGACAGTTTTGGTGACAGAGAGAGTACACAGAAAGTGCACTAGTTGCCACATTAAATCCAGAAGTACTTTGGAACCAGCTGGTTTTGCCCCCTTGGGTTCAGGCCTCCTTACCTGCCTGCTCATCACTGTGCCTCTCATTGCTCACTGGTTTATAGCACAGTTGGTAGCACTCCACAGTGTCATCTGAGAAGAGGCTCCAGCAAACCCTCAGTGAGGTGCCAGTTGCTGCATTGGGAGCCTGGGGATTGATCACAGGGGCACAAGGAGCTGTAGATGGAAAAACAGGTCAGTTTTTCAATGTATAAGCTTGGTATGTTGTACCTCTCGTGTCACAAAGGTGTTTGCACAAAGCCTTGGCACTGAATAGGGTAATATTCCTCCCACATGGAGAAAAGTCAGGAGCTGACTCTGTAAACATCTGCAGATAATAATGTTGTGCGAGAACTAGTCTTGCTCCATATCAGAATCAAAAAAACTAAATAAATAGACCTCAGCCTACCCCTTCTCTGTAAACGCAGCCTCCCCCCTGCTTTGAGGGCTGGGGCTCACCAGTGAGCATCATCTGCCAAGCCTGCACTACTGGTGACCACCCTGGGGCTCAGAGCTTCTGGAGGGGATGAGGGAAGAGCTGTACAACAGCGGGTAAGCAGCACAATCAAACAAGTAGCAAATGCTATTTTACTTTAAGGAAAACACAGTATTTGTGCATAAAAAAATGCATATTACTCTTCTGACCATTTGTTATGCCACAGAAAAGATTTCACATTTTTGTATGTTTCTTCAGTTATTAGAAAATTGTTTGTATTTTGCTCTGTTCCCTGTGGATAATAGGAAAAAATACTTGCTAAACAGCGGAGGAACAAACCACTCAAATCTGGTTATCAAGAGAAGTTGTGCAGGTTATTTAAAGTGGTCTGGTGTTCCTCTCTATTTTGTTCAAGCAATTACAAGGAAAGACAAATCACCACCGACTAAGCATGCCTGACCCCTCAGTAGAAGGGGGTAACCTTATGAGCCTTCTAGGAAATCATCCCTCAAAAGTAGGGAAGGCCAAACTTAGCAGTTCTGGTAATTTCATACTGAAAACAGATGAAAAAATTTAATATCTAAAAATGTCTTCCAGTGTCTCTGTATATATAGGCAAACAAACAAACAAAGAAAAAATAGAAAGAAAACCAGGGAGAAGATAATCCTGCCTTTGCAGTTTTCCTGTAAAAGAAGTAATGGACTTCTGTTTAATACATATCCTTAATGAAATGTAAATAGGTCTGAAATAATGATCAGATAGGAAGAGTACCTGGAATGGTATTAATGGAGTTCATTAATTGCTCAACTTCAGAGAAATCTATGACCCGCTCTTCAAAGTCTGGCAGTGTTGAAAGCTCTAAATCCACTTCTTGCTTTAAGAATTCTTGCAGCCTGTAGTTGTAGGGGAAAAAAAAATCTATTTCCAATTGGAAGTACCATAGTGTTGGAGATACCTTTCAACAATACCTATTTGTAAGTGAAAAAGAACTGCAGATTCCAAATTAACGTGTAAGTCCTTAAAATACTGCTTTCATAGTGGTAAAAAGCTCAGCCTCCTCTGTGCTCGTTGCTTGGAGATACATGGCCATACATTGGATCAGTGCTCCAAGGTGCCAAACAGAGCTGGATGCTGATGGGACTGAGGGACCCCCTTCGTGTGCCCCCTGGTGAGTGAGCTGGCAACCACACACTGTGCCCCCACCGAGCAGGGCAGTGAGATTTCCCCAGCACCAGTCTGTGCTAAGCAACATATCAGCTCCACAGTGTCATTATTTTGAATTTATAACACTGTTACTAATTCAGGACCTTGTGGCCCTAGGTGGTGTACATTTGAAAAAAAAGGGGTATTTTTCTCTGTGTTTTTATAGCCTATTACAGTCAATTAAAAAAAGATTTTTTTCCAATTGATTTAGTGTGCCTTAAGACTTCTTCCAACTGCTCTGAGATCTTTCACTATCTATTTTGAGTTCCCACAGCTTGACTTTCTACCCTGTTATATTGATGCATAAATAAGCCTGTTACTAATCTATTTAGGGAGCTCAGTTTTAGTCCCATTTGTATCCAGAGCATTTCTTTTAAGATCTTCAGCAATCCTGTTTCCCAGTCAGTGAAATTAGTTCCTTATGACTAAGCTGAAAACAGTGATTAGATTCAGGCTCCAGCTCTCCTTTTGGGTTTTTTGAAATTGGATCCAAACTAGTTTTGACTGTTAAACTTCTTAGAACAACTTTTCCTGATGCAGTTTAAAACAAAAATACTAACTATTTCAATAGCTCTAGTGGCCTAGGCAACATTTGTGTGCCTGAACAAAGTCCAGAACATGCAAGTGTCTACAATAACCAGACCAATTAGCAGGAAAAAATGTGACGCAAAATCCCAGACTATGATACTACCTGTCAACCATGGTTACTGCTGCCTGTAGAAAAAGAGAGAGAGAGTGTTAAAGATGGAAAAGTTCAGGGTCAGACTACGTCATGCTGTTGACCTGTCCTGCAATAAATTGCCCCAAATGCAGCCTTTGAAGAGCAGTAATTGGATCTCACCCAGCTCTGAGAACGAAGTTGTGCCTGTCTATTCAAATGGACAGATCTTGGCTGAATTTACAGTAAGATAAAGTGCAATACCAGGCAGTGACTGGTGTCTCCCAACTAAACTCTAGACTGATTCTTTCCTAAGTTGCCCAAAGTGCCAACAGATCCTTCACCAACAAAATCCGACAACAGCTGGGGAAAAGAACTTAGTGAAATAATCTGCACTGGAGGGAGTGTGAGCAGTGCATCTAACTCGAAGACAGATGTACAGAGAGAAACCTAAGCAGCTGACAGCTTGTGACCAACGGGTACTCACTTCTTGGTGAGTAATGGCTCTTAGGGGTGATGTAAAACTGTTTACAAGCTAAGGAGAAAATGAGATTATTTCAGGGATGCAAAGGAATGGGAAAAGTCAGCTCATGTGAAGAACTCAGAGTGTTGGAGTGACACAGCAAACTGGTCCACTGGAGCAGACTGGAGGTGTTTAGATTTGTTTGTTGCCCCATTCAGAAATTACTGTTACAGAAATGCTCCCACTCAACTGAGTCACAGGACAGCGCAGGTTAGAGCAATCATGCAGCAGCAGTGAAAATTCTCATTTCTTCCCAATTATTTTTCTACATGCCAAAGCAAAATAACTTCTTGACACCACCTCAAGAGAGGGATTCATCCATCACTTTGCAGGAGCTCCTGATGTATTTAGTTTGGAGCCTCCTGTTCAGTTGAACTTTCCAACAAAATGAGCAAGAAAAAGAAACATCTTCCAAAGTGATTGCATCAGCCTGCCTGCTGTGAGTCCAGAATAGAGCAAGAGAGCTGAGCCTGCACGAGGCAATGAACACTAAGTGCTTCCAGAGTTTCCTGAGATAAGCATTTTAGCGACACATCTTCCCTCTGAACCCCAGTGTGACTCACAAGTCAATGAGCGTCCAAATTACAAACTTCTGCTTCTGCATTTTGCCTCAGTTGTGTTGCCCTACCAAGTCAGTGCCACCATGCCAAGCAGCTGGAGCACTGACAGCACCATGGACTGAGCATCCCAAATATTCTCCAGAATAAAGCCACTTGGGACTTCCCAGCTGGGGACTACTTGCAAGCAGCAAAAAGCACTAAAAAGGGGCCTGGATAGTTAAAACTCTTTACCTTCATAAATTCAGCTTTGTCATTTTCCAGGAACACTTCATGAGTTTTGTCTGTCAGCTCCTTGCAGGTGTCGAGATGTTTCCCAGAACTGATCAGCTGCCCATATAGAGCTTCCAGCTTCTGCCTCTTCTCTTCCCCCAGTGCTTCCAGTTGTTCTTCATACTTCTGAGCAAGCACTTGTACTGCATCATTGTAATGCACCTCGAAGTTCTGCTCCTGCCTCCCAAAGTTTTCCTGCAAGGCATTTGGGGGTTTGCACCTTGGCATCAAGCCTGATCCATAGGTCATCCAGAGAAAAATCTTACTCCAGTCTGCTTAAAATTCTCCTTACCAGGGAGGCAACATCATATTTGATTCACAAATCCAGGACACTATACCAGTACACAGAAGATATAATTTGACTTATTTGTGTTTTTAGGGTTTTTTTCTGATCTCTCCTCCCCACTGGGGCACAAAAGAGTGTTGAATTTTGGTCCAGACATAAGATTAACAGAACTTACAAAAAAAAGTATGATGCAAGGCAACCTAAGCCCAGGAGCACAACTAGGCTATAGCCTCACCATAATCTCACAAATGTTTCCAACAACAGAGTCAAGCGCATCCTTCCATGAGAGAAACCATGGCAACCAAGTGGGATCCATGGATTTGTGCTAGGGGTGCTGAGCAGATAATGCTGGTATCCTCACTCACTGCTGGAGAAAGCATTAGGAAGGAAGACTTAAGGAGCAGGCAAGGCTTTATTGCCAGCCACTGCTCACTGCGCAGGCTCTGATGTCCTCCTGTGCCACATGCAGCAAAGACCAGAGGTGTCTTGAGTCATTGCTTCAGTTTGACTTGCTCCCAGCTGAGCCCCTTCAACCAGGTCCGAGCTGACTGCAGTTGAGCAGGAGCACAACCCTTGAAGTCAGCTCGATGCAGCTGGTTGAGGGGTTTGCCTGTACCTGACACTTCTGTGAATGAAACCGAGGGAAGACAAGGGGTGCACTCTGGATGGACTAGTTAGATCACAGGTCTTTTGACCATTTCAAACTAAGATAACCTGAGTGGGAGGTCACTTTATTTATGAACGCAAATTTATGAGCGAATGCTAAATATAGTTTACTAGCCCACATAAAAAATTCATTAGGATGAGTTTCCTGAGTACTTCAATCTAGGCAAAACCCAAGATAACTCAGTGCTCTGTTATTGTAGTTACTCACCTCATTAACAACTGAACACTGAGAGTGTCAATATGACTGTCAAAACTGTTTAACCCCAGTACCATAAAGTGAGCCCAAGAAAAAATGCCTTACCTCTACAGTGAGGAAGATTTCCTCCAAATGACTGGCAACATTTTCCATCTGAGCAATCTGTTCTTCTAACTTGCACATGTTTTTATGAATCTCCTCCTGCAAAACACCCAGTGTGATTCTTATTATGTTTAAACACTGTTTTAGAGGCACTACAGTACACCTGTATTACTCTCACCTTTTCACTTTCCATGGCGTTGGGGAGCTGAGTCACTTCATGATCCTTGTGCTCACCAAACAGTTTGTCAAATGCTCGGATTGGTATCTTGCAAGTAGAACAAAAAACATTTGCCCCTTCGTCCTCTTCCTCCTCCTCCTCCTCCTTCTCCTCCTTCTCCTCCTTCTCCTCCTTCTCCTCCTCCTCACTGACAGCCTGACTGTTCCACTCATCTGGTATGCTACCACTGCTAAGCTCCTCTCTGGACCATATGTTGCTCTCAGCCTCATCATCTGCTCTGACTTTGCTCTGATCTTCATCTTGAGAAGCCTTGCCAGGAAGTCCTTGTTGCTTTGTACTTTGATCTTTCACTGAAGTGCTGCTTTTTGATGCGTTATATATGGAGCCTTGTGATCCTGCTTTTTGGGTGCGAGCAGGTGGCCATCTGCTCTCCATCTCCTCACGTCCTCCAAGAAGCTCAAGCTCTTTTTCTTTATCCTCATCAAGTCCATACATCTTAGCCAACTCTGCAACCTCCTTTTCCATGTCATAGCCAGCTTCTCGTGAGTGCTGAACTGTTCCACTTCTCAATGCAGATTCCCTTCTTGTATCCCCCAGGGATCTGTCTCCTCGACCAGACAACTCTTCAGGAAAGATATCAAACCTCTCCTTTGATCCATAAAGATCCATGTGATAAAATATCAAGCCTTCAGTCTCAGTCTCACTAGACTCTGGGACTGGTGAGGAAGCTGAATGACCACGTGACTGGCCACTGGTTTCATTCCCTCTCGTGCTGCCAGATCTGGATGACATTGGTGCCCTCAACAAGGCTTTTGAGATGTCAAGTATCAATCTTGTAAAAGATAAGGAAGATCTTCAGTTACATACTTATATATCAAGCGTGAGTTTTCCTGCGTAAAAGTATATAGATGGAATAGATTTGGCTGAGGACTGCCCAGGTCCTGGAGACAGGCATGGGAAAGACAGTACCTTCACTTCCTAAATGAAGCTTCTGAAGGGAAGCTATGGGAAGCTTGGTTTTTTTCCACCTCTGTGCCAAGGACAGCAAAGAGCTGTCTCTGGTGTGCATCCTGTTTTCTGAGTGGCCCATCTGTGATCCTCATGCCTGATTTCCAAACTGTGGACTAGTCCTGTCCTCAACTCAACACTGCAACTGTGCTTCAGGCACAATTAGTGCTGGTCTGTGCAATTGGAAATGGCCTGGTTTGAAGTCTACTCTCCCTTCAGCTGCTCTCAAGAGGGCTTTCTGAACTGTCAGTCAGGCGTAATGTAGAATGTCCTCTCTTGTGACCACAGATGCCACATAATACACTAGTAAATGCCCTGAAAAATCCTATTCTGGATT
This sequence comes from Grallaria varia, assembly GCA_013396735.1. Taxonomy (NCBI): domain Eukaryota; kingdom Metazoa; phylum Chordata; class Aves; order Passeriformes; family Formicariidae; genus Grallaria; species Grallaria varia. Next base: position 1,935,851 of record VWZG01013514.1, on the reverse strand, counting down.
TTTCAAGTTGCCATTCTTAATACTGAAACTTGAGTCCAGGTCTGGGGTCCTTTCTTTAAAATACTGCAGCGAAAACATACTGCCCTTTGGGGAGTGTTCACAGTTCTCAGGCGCTGTGAAAAACATGTATTTTAACATAAAAGGAGTTCAGAAAAAAGGATCAATTATGATCTCCATTATAAAATATACAGTAACCAGGGAGCGAGGCAGGTAATTGACTTGTGTACTGAGAGATGTCTGCTCTGACATGGACCTTGCACATCTTGTCCATTCTGTGTGCAATGAGGGAGGTGTGAAAAGAGTATATGGAGGTGACTTACAAAGCTGTACAGTAAAGCAGATGTACATGGGACAGCATTAAAGGTGAAAAGACAATTTTAATGCTGAATCCCAAACCCCACTCTTTCCAACCAGCCTGTATTAACAACAGCAAAGAAGTAATGCCAGTACAGAGTCAGTGCTCTATCAGAGCCGAAGCATCCCCACAGCCCTCCACTGCTCACCAGCATGAATGAAATCACAGCTACAGAACTACTCAGATCAATTTTATCAGCAGTTTACTACCACAAGCAAAACTTGCGAAGCACATGACAGCTTTAAAACCACTTTCTCACAGGACAAAAGAAAAGACAAAAGATCAGTCAGACATCAATGTTATCAGAGCTTCTGGATAACCTTTCACATAAATTTGCTTTCAAAATACTTTTTATGGTCTTTGTAGTTTTGAGTAGTTGCTATTACCTCAAATTTATTTCATCAGTATTTTACTAATTTCCCTGAGGATTACTTAGCTAACAAAATCAACACAGTCAGTGACTTATTAGAAAGCAACTTCCCAGACTAGTGAAAAATACTGAGAAATTTTGAACTCTCTGGTTTTATATCCCCAACTGAGTCCAGCCTTACGGATCTGTAAGAAACCCCACACAGAAGTTCATCATTTGTATTCTGGCACTGCAGAGGTGTGGATTCTACAGCTGTAGCAATATCCTACTATAGACAAAAACACTGAAGTTAGGCAGAAATACCATTTATGCTAAAGGTGATAAAATAAACCATGCAAATTCTAAAATGTTAAACAGAGAAAAGGTCTTGACACATACCGGAAAATGTTGTCTGGCTCCTGCAAAGGCTTTTCCCCCCATGATTATAACAATAAGTCTTGCTTTAGAAGCTGCTACTAATTAGAAAAGTGAATCAACATGGATTTTTCCTACCCAAGTGAAATAAAATAAATTAAAATGAGCATAATTAAGTTTGTCTGAAACCCTGCTGCCTAAATAAGATTTTCAGGTGATGGCTCAGTGTTTGCTGAGTTTACAAGCACAGATACAATTACATGAAGCACGTTTAAGCCCATGACCGTCAATTATCGTAAATACACAACAAAGAATGTTACTACCTAAAAACTTGCCTTCTATCTTAAGACGTCATAAATTCTTCTGATAGCTCAGATGGCATCAAAGTTCACTTCTATTTCCCCTAGTAAAAATTAATTCACACGAAAGCAATTCCTTGCCACTTTCCTATGACTGCAGTTGGAAGATGCATTGCGGTAACCCTAGCCTGCCTCTTTGCTTAGATAGGGACATGCCAGCAATGAGCAATGGCACAAATATAGATGTGCCCCAGCTGTCCTTCAGCAGCATGCTACTTGAGTGTCACCAGGATGAATGTCATACACCAAGAAAAGGCTCTGAAGGTTGGTTCCTGGATCTGAAGTACTTAGAACAGTTATAGAGAGTCCTCACTAAAGCCAGAGCACCCTCTCACTTTCGGAGGTGGTATTAATAAACCCTGCAGAGTGCAGTCATTGCCTCTGGGTGTAATTTCCAAGGCTGGGGTGTTAAGCAGAGTATCATGTGTGGGATATACGAAACATGCATCCTGCACATGGTTGGGCACATGCCTACAGCATTGCTGCACAACTACATGGGAGTATCTGTCCTGTTCTTTGCAAACACTTACTGGCAAAGTCCTCTCTGTTACATTAGCAGAAGCTTTACTGTGGGATTGAGTTGGGGTCATGATCGTATACTAGAAAAAAAAAAATTAAAATTCAGAATTCAGGGACAAATATAGAAATCATACAGTTGCATATGCTTATTATACATACGCATACATCCCCGCCCTGTATGTGTATGCCAGACCCCTGGAAAGCTAATTATAGTGGAGAAAGTGGCCAGCGGCCCTGCCAAGGGAGGGTTTTCATGGGAACATATCCCTTCAGTCTACACTCCGTAACGGTCCACCTGATAAAAACCAGGCTGTGCATTACCACAGATTATTGATTACTGTAGCACTTGAACTTTGTGTATCTGCTCAAACTAACACACAGTCTGCTGCTTGTGAACATGCTCCAACGGCAGCCTTGCTGGCAGGGGGTTTTTAAGCACGTTTGAGAACGTTGCATTACATATGCCTTGAGCTCAGGAGACAGCACAAAGGGAAATGCCTATCGAATCTTGTCACAGTTCTGCTTTTTCCTCCTTTTCCAATTAAACTCTGTGTCATTTTCTCACATTCCTAGCAGTGCAATTGTTTACTGTTTGATAAGGAATCACAAGTTAATTGCCCATGTAGGCACGATCTCATTACTGCTAACCGCGCCTCTATCATCTGCGAGATCAGAGCGAAGATGTTTTCACATAAATAATGCAGCCTTTGCTGAAATGTTAACATTTATGCTGCCTGACACATTTCATTAGTTTTTCAAATGAGAACTTATTTTTGCCTAGTGTTACAGTACACTGTCTCTCGGGCCTTAGTTTATTGAAAAATTAGCGGTGTCAGCTTTGCTGCCAAAGACTGGAACACAACATTCCGTGCACCATGAATTAAATTCACCCTTGCACACAGGGCCTGAAGAAGAGGGGACAGGCAGACCCTGCGCTCCCCTCAGTGGCCCTGAGGCGGTGTTTAGGTATTCATACAAAGTACAAGAACCATGTTTAGGTGTTTATACAAACTATAAACTGTCCTCAGGGCTGAGCTGGATGTCGGGACAAGCACCATTTGGCTGTTTGCGGGCACAGGGCCCCAGGGCTCCCTGCCGACCGCTCCTCGCGCAAATAGCTGCTTATTTCACAAAAATTTTCCCTTCCAGTACCTGAAGGGAGAACTTACAGTAAAAGATGGGGCAAGGCTATTCACACGACCATGCAGTGACAGGACAAGGGGGAATGGCTTCAAGTTGAAAGAGAGCAGGTTTAGGTCAGATATCAGGAAGAAATTCTTCGCTGTGAGGGTGGGGAGGCCCTGGCACGGGTTGCCCAGAGAAGCCGTGGATGGTTCCAGCCCTAGGGGTGTCCGAGGCCAGGTCGGACGGAGCTCTGAGCAACGTGACGTAGCTGAAGGCGTCCCTGCCCAAACCATCCCACGACTGTACACAAAGCGGCCTTTGGCGTCGCCGCCCCTCCCGCTCCTGTTACTGTTTCCCTCCGTGAGGGCCGCCCCTATGACGTCACGGCACCGCCCCTCCCGCCAATGGGCGCGCTCGGCGTGGCTGACGCGCCGCGGGGCCCTGCCCCGGCGCCCTGCCCCGGCGGCTGCGGGTTTCGTTTCGCTCCGGCCCGCCCGGGCCGTCGATGTCGCCGCCGCTGTCGCGATGGAGCCGCAGCCCGACAGCCTCGAGGGGTGGGTGGCCGTGCGGGACACCGCCTTCAGCGAGCCCCAGCCGCCGCCGCGGCTGCGCTTCCTCGTGGGCTGGAACGGCGCGGAGGGCGCGTTCGCCGTGACCTGCCACGGGCGGGCGGAGGCGGCGGCGGAGGCCCCGCAGAGCTGGGCCGGGCTCTTCTCGGTGCCGGCGCTGCGCGGCGTCCACCGGCAGCTGACAGCCCTGTGCCCGCGCCTGGAGACCACCTTCCCCGCGCTGCCGCCCACGCTGCCCGGCGGGGCCGGGGGCAGGCTCTGGGCCGTGCTGTTCCCCGGCGGCTCCGCGCCCGACGAGGCCGAGCTGCAGGAGCTGTGCCGGGCGCTGGAGCTCTACCTGGGCTGGGCGCTGGAGCTCTGCGGCGGCCGCGTGGTGCTGGACGCGCTCTTCGCCCCCGACCGCCGCTGCGATGACGAGTACTTCGAGAGCCTGCAGGAGCTGCGCGGGAGGGCCCTGCGCGGCCACCTGGCCCGGGCCAAGGAGGCCCTGCGGCGGGTACGGGCCCCGGGGNNNNGGCCGCGGGGCGGCAGCGCTGCCGGGCAGCCCCCCGCGCTGCGGGGTCACTCTTTGTACTGCAGCCCATCTCGCAGCCGCACCTCTCCGAGCGCCCTGGCTCGGCTGGGAGGTGCTGCGGGAGCTTCGGTCCCTCAGGGCGGTCTCTTTTGCAAGACTCGTGAGCAAGGGCGACCGCCTCGCTGATAGCGTCTTGCTCGTCATGTCCAATGTCCAGATCTGTGCTTACACAAACACTTTTTTTGTTTGTCTGGAAGCCACCAAGTCAACTTTCTCAAGTGCTAAGTATCATCAGTCTTGCGAGTGCCGCTTTATTAAGTGGGGAATAAGCCAGCTCCAGGTGGGCGGTCGATATAAGCCATTGGGCACTTAAGCTGCAAGCACTCCTACAAGAACACATTGCTAAAAACATCCTGCAGTGTTGTTCAATGGGTGGAACAGTAACCGAAGAGAAGAGTACAATCATGTGCTAATTCTCTAAGTCAGGTTTATTTATTAAAACCAAACTTAGCCCTAGTCCTATGCCAAATAAGTGTTTTGTAGTCAGAGAATTTTTTTTTTTTTGAAAGTGTCCAGTTCTGCCCTAATGATTGATGAAATAATGAGGATGTTAGTCCTTTCTTCCTTTAGTACCTTAAATTTGTTCTAGGTACAGATGTATTCCTGGATATTTTTCCCCCTTGTTGTGCACATGAATTCAAAGGATGGTGTCTAGTAACATGGTTGCCATTAGGACATGGGAATGTTAAAATGAGTTACAGATAACTTCAAGCTCACTGGTGTGTTGCTGCTACAGTCTCCTTGCAGTACCATTTTGTTTTCTGGCAAAGTAAGCTGGAAGGGGTTTTATGAAAGTAATCAAGCTTTGGAGGTAAGTTAAGGCAGTTGACTTTAGCCTCCTGCTTCCTATTGTGGTATTTATCAGCTATAACAACATTACTCTTTCAGAAAGACACTGTTTTTAAAAACTTTAGTTTACATGAAGGTGTACCGTGTTGTATACAAAAGTCAGTGTCTGTCACTGACTGTAACAGTTCACAGACCAGCTACAAACACATTCCAGCCACCAGACTTTTGCAAGCAACACAAACACGTACAGCTGTGTGGCAGTTTGGGGGTTGGTGGTGAAGTCCAACTTGGTGCCAGTTATTTTGCTATTTCCCGCTACATTTTAGATATGGCTAAAGGTGCCATAGAGTGGTAGTGTACTTGCAGGCCTAACAGGGGCATAAATTCATTATACTTCAGTCTAAACCAAGTTATGCAAGATTCAAGAAATGGCCACTAAACCAGCCTTAGGTACCAGGGCATCCTTCTTCCCGCTTTATGTTCATGTCCTTCTCAAATACTTCATCCTCTGGGTCAGGAAATTAATTTTGAAGATTGTAGAAGGTAGTAGTATTGTGTAAATACTTGTGGTGTGTGTTCAGAAACATGGGAAAAAAGGCAAGAACATTACTGTTAAAACAACCAAAGAAATACGTTGGGCTGATGATGAACTGAAATTCAATGAAAAGAGTATCAGACTGTGTAAAACCAGGGATTTTACCTTAAAACAGACAAAATGGTGCATACACTACACCGGCCCCTCAAAAAAACCCCCTAAGAGAACACCCAAACAAAAAAAGCTCCAACCTTTGTAAATGAATAATTGTCTCATGAGTTGTCTCTAAAATGTCACAAGCACTTCCCTTCTGCTCACTCTAAACATCCTCCAGGAGCAGCCTGACCCTCACTACTTGCTTTCAGTACTGGAACCAGAAAGTGAACTGTTGAGTTTGTATCTGGCTTTCAGCAGACTGAAATTGCTGCAGGTGGGCCCTAGGACTGTGTCTGAGCTCCTGGGGAGCTGTAAGGGGTTGCTAGATGGCTGGGACTATCAGAAATGTTGCAGTTCAGATCCTCTTGTTCCCCATCTTGCTTGTGCCTGGCCTGCAGGCAGAATGGGTGGGAAATGCCCCTGAGCTAACTTCCACAGATTTCTCATGAGGAAAGGCATCCACACATGGGAATTCTGCTCCTGCTGTCTTACCCAGACTCAGCTGGCAAGAGCAAAGGTGATGCTTTAATTTCAGTGGTTTTTAGTTGCAAGACAATCAAGCTTATTTTTTTAAATGCTTTGTCTCGTAGCACGCCCTCCCCTCCCATGCCCTTCCCTCTTTATGGAGCTGTAGAGCACACGCTGTCCTTCCAGGAAGGTCTGTGTTTCTCAGTGGAACTTTGCTGTGTTCTCTCAGCCAGCCCGCTCTATCCTGGCACATGGAGCGTGCCACAGTCTCTGCCAGCTGCTGTCAAAGAAAAATCTTTGAAGCTTTGATGGTTTCCAGTAAACAAATGCAATTGAAGGAAAGTCCCCTTCTTTGTATTTTGTCATAGAAGCAAATAAAGACTTTAAACAGGGTCTAGTGTATCAGAAAGGCAGCAGTTGCATGGAAGAATTACGAGTTACAAAATGTATATCACTGGAATATCACTAGAATTGAGGTTAGAATAAACTATTCTAAATAAAGCAAATGTTAAAGGCATTTTAACTGCAGGGTCTATCCAGTGTAGAAATACGTTTTTGAATTCTTATTTTTAAATGTCAATATGATTTTTCTATGCCCAAAGTCAGAAATTCTGGATCCAGAAATTCATTAGCAGGCATTTAGTAATTGTGGAAACAATGCAAGAGCTAGTTTAAGAGCACCTTCCTTGTCCTTCCAGTACACAGACTTCCTGAGAGTCTCAGTTATGTTTATGAGAAGCAACAGCCAAGCCGTTTGCAGTCAGTTATTAGAATTTGTGTGGTGGAAGCCCTAGGGATGATGTGCCTTACAGTCTCCTAATGCAACGTGCAGCAATTAGTGCCTTTAACAGTGTGGTGTTAAGGATATTTTCAGCTGGGGTGGCTGCAGAATGCCTGGCATACACCTCCTGAGCAGTGGGAAGTCTTGGCTGTGGAACTACTGGTCCCTCCCACCAGAGCCCATCAGCACCCAGCCACACAAATGCAAAGCAGCCGTGTCTGATTTACCTTTTATCCCACTAGGTTCTGCAGCAGCACAAAAGTGCTGACACAATGGTGGCTTTGATGAAGGTTTATGAAGAAGAAGATGAAGCTTATCAGGATTTGGTCACTATGGCAACACAATTCTACCAGTATTTACTGCAGCCCTTCAGAGATATGAGAGAGCTGGCGACACTGCATAAACTAGAAATCCTGGTAAGTCTGCCTTCTCAAACTGAAAGGCCAAGCTGTGTCATAGAGCATCAGCTGCTCTTGGAGCAGTTTAAACTCAAATCATGTAACAGCCCTTAATTTGATCTCTACCTACTTTTATTTCCCCCTTCCAAGCCACCAAACATGACTGAGAAATTCAGAGTTAAGGCAAAGCCACTCTCAGAGGATCTCTGAGTCCATGGTAATAGCTTGACTAGAACTGCAGCTGTCTTCCCACCAGTGTCCCACTTAAAAGGAAAATATCCCCAGGCTCCACCTCCCTGGGGTTTACTCTCTGGGAGGCTGAATTTACAGAGATCTAAGTAACCTTCGTTGTGCCACCTTCAGTGGGATTAGTTTGTGACTTTGAGAATGTCCTCCCCCAGCAATGCTGATGCACCAGGTTAACTCAGTTGCACTGGTAGACCAGAAGCCAGAGGAGACCTTCCCACTCAATGAAGTTTTCTATTAACGCTACAACCTGCTAGAAGTACAGATTAAAAACATGTCAGTTGTAACCGCTTTCATTTAGTTTTATGTGCCTCTTAAACTAGAAGCATGTACTGAAAGTTATGATGCCCCTGGGAATGGCAGCCATTTACCATTTTGATATTTCCTTAAATAGTGTGTTAAAATTAAAGCAAGCTGTTGATGTTCTCAAAAAGAGCAGAACAGCTTTAAGTTTAGATTAAGGTGCTTGGATAATGAAGGTCTGAATCTGTAACAATGAAATACCCGGTGTCCTGTTCTTAAAATTGGAATGAATGAAACAAAGTGTGTTTCTGTATTAAAAAAACCCTCTAAGTGATATTTAGGCTCATTTTCACTATAATTACTTTAAAAAATATCTGAATACTAGTCTTTACCCATGTACACTTTGTGGAATTGAAAATACTCTCTTCTGTGTTCGTGTTCCCCTGTGAAAGAGCTGCCAAACTGGAGAACCTGACGGTGCAATGTGCTGTCAACACATGGGGAAAAATAGAAGAGAACATTGCACACAGAAGAGTGGGTTTGAGTTACTTTTAGTAACAACTAAAAACACTTGTGTTGGACATGATTTTTAAGATGATAGTTTAAAAATAATTTAAGAAATAAATGTGAGGTCAGGATTGGGGAACAAAAGTTCTGAGTTAGCCAGAGAATGAGAAACAAGACATACATAGGCATGAATTCACATTGTGACAGATGAGGGGAAGCTCATGTTTGCCACCATGCTCTGCCTTGCTTGAAACATCTTCAAGTATATTATCATGCAGCTGCACCTCTGTGGAAACCAGTGGTAACTGAGAATTTTGTGTCCTTGCAGAAGTCTTTGCAGTATGGTAATCTGGGGCCTAGAAGAGTAGCAGCTTTGCAGAAAGATGCTGAGGAATGGACTAAGCGAGCTGAGAGTGCTGTGTGCTCCATTCAGGATATCACTGTGAACTACTTCAAGGAAACTGCAAAGGCTCTGGCAGGTAATCAGAATGATTTACACAAAAAGTTGTGTTGTGTAAATACTTGACTTAGGGGACTGAGTGCACTTCTTATGTCTCTGCTGAACTTGAGGTTAGGATGAGTGCCCAGCTTAAGAAAGCATTATATTCACTTGAGATTTATATCTTCTAACTAATTTGGTTTACAGCTTGCATTTGGCTTGCACGTAAATATTACCAAACCCTGAGACCTATGGCTGCAAAGGTCTGCTCAAAACCTATGAATGCTTTTAACTTTTCACATGCAAGCCTCAAGGATTTCAGCATGAGAGCTGAGTATGTTTCTATGCAACTGTTAAGGCATGGTACAATGAACTATTTTACTTAGGTATATAAGATCATAAATTCAACCTTTTAATCATGTAATTTCTAAAGAAGCTTCAGAAATTGTTTAATAGGATCAGTATTTTTAATACTGCAGAAACTCACAAGGGTTATTAGTGCACTGCATCTCTCATGTCTTACTACAATGTTTTAATCTGCAGCAATGCACAAACAGATGGAACAAGATGAGGAAAGATTTGGTAAAGCCACCTGGTCATCAGCTTTACCACGACTAGAAAACCTGAAATGTATGTTAGCAAAAGAAACTCTTCAGCATCTGAGGGCAAGAGAGTTGTGCCTGAAACAGAAGAGAAGTAGCATTCAAAAACTTGTAAGACCTTGCAAAACCTCCTTTTCTGTCACTGTTTTGTGAAGGGCTGATCAAAATCTACCAAAGTGATCATGGGAGTAGACTTTTGAAGTCTTTGTCTATGAAACAGTTTAGCTTTTCAGCATGGTTTTAAGTTGTGGAAAAATGCATGTCTGCAAGTTTTTTTAATTGCTCCTACGTGTTTGAGGACACTTAGCAAAGCTTAAAATGTATGCTTTTACTGTTTAAGTGGCATGTTAGCATTTGTGATATTAACCTTTGAAATTGTTAGTTTTAGGGTACTGAAAAATTAAGATACTTATTTAACATTTATCTTCTGATCTTCTTGATTTGATGCTGTCTAACTGCCACTAGGAGTACCTGATATTTATTTTTCAAGAGTAGTGTACTGCACCTTATATAATTGTTTTCTGGAGTAGTATCATTTGTGCAGATTATAATGAAGTCTTTCCTGGTAGACTTGAGGTAAACTTACACTTTAGGTTAGTAAGGCTCTCTGCTGCTCTGCGTTTCTGCTCCAAGCCATTTCTAATGCTCTGTTGTTTCCATACCAAAGCATCCAAGCAGCTGCTAGTTAGGCAGGCTCTTTACAGGTATTTGTGCATCCAGGCGTGTTTCTTGTGTGCCTTTTTTTATTGTTTTATTTTTTGTTTGGGGCTATACAGATGGAGAATCTTGGAGAAGAAGAAGAGAACTTAAGTGTAGTGGAGGAGCTGGAAATACAGTATTATGAAACGCAGCTGGAATTGTATAATGTACAACTTTCAATATTGAAACATGAAGAGATGCTGCTTATTGCACAGTTGGACACTATAAAAAGACAGATTAAAGGTGAGAATAAACAATTATTTAAGCACATATTCAGAACACAAAGACAAAATAGCCTGCTCTCTTTTCACTTTAAAAAAAAAAGGATATCACTGCTTGAGTCTTGATAGTAGAAAGCATCACTGGAAAACATTAATGCCATGACACCATCTGATATTTTGTTCTCTGACTAATTAGACACTAATTTGATAACATGAGTTTAAAAAAAGCCACACTGGTTGCTCATCTTGCCAGCAGCTATGATACACGCATGCACTAGGTTAGCATGTGGAATAACTTACATTGACGGTGCTTAACTGCTCTCATAGTTACAAGACCTATCATAGAAACTGGATATCATGAACTTGCTGAAACAGGTCCTGTAATTCATCATAATCTATTCTAACCTAACATGTAGAAATTACAAAATACATCCTATAATGACAAAAAGAGGTGATTTGGCTAGAATTCTACCTGACTACTGCTATATTCCAGTTTATCTCTCCGTGACATATTTATAACCAAATTAGGCACCAGTCTTGTTCTTATTTGTGCTTATGAATTCTGTTACCGGGTACACTGTGAAGTAAACATTGCTGCTGCTTGTTGCATAATTGAAATGTGATAAATAGTAAAATAAGACACTCAGTGTTGATCAGAACGGTCCTTGTTTTTCTGGGAAAACTCCATTTGTTGACGGTAGGAATTGAAACATAGAGAGACATTTGAAAGAGGAAGCTAAATAACAAATGCTAACAGCCTAAATTTGATCCTGCAAAGCACCCCTGTGAGTAACATGACATGTTTGCATAAGACTGTGAAGGACCAAGCTCGGCTCTGGATTACTACACTTTCTCATAACTAACTCACTGCCTTCAATGGCTTTTGAAATGTCATTAGCTCTTTAAATGTTTAAATAACTGTGGCAATTTTTGGTTTTTTAAAAAATGCCAAATGCCTTTTTAGAGAAACAGGATGAAGTTGTTTACTATGATACATGTGAAAATCCTGAGGAGCTCAAGGTCATTGAACAGACAATGGGACAACATTACGCTAACTTGTCAGAAATGAGGATGCTGAGGCAGAAGACTAAGCAGTTGGAGACAAAGCGTGGGACTGTCTGTGCGAGGAGAGCCTACCTCAGGAACAAAAAAGTAAATGCAGTCCTGAAGATGTGCATTTTCTTTAGCTGATATCTTGACTCATGAGGGATGGACAGGAAATGATTAGGGAAACTTTGGGTGGAGCGTACAAGATGACTCAGACTCAGTGGCAAGGCCTGCAAAGAGAAAGAGGGACAAGGTGATTTTTAGTCAACTTTACACTCCATGGTGTGGTGCAAGTGCATCTGGCTTAGTAAGAGAACACAAACTTACCTGGGTGACCCTGGTGTTCCTCCATCACCTTACCAGAGCCCTGCTGAGGCCAGCTGGAGCCTTGCCCAAGCAGCCTTTTCAAAAGAGCTGCAGTAGAAAAGGAAACCTGGCCTTCTCTGAAGGAAACTGCTATGATAGAGCAACCAACACATGGATACTTTACCTCTGAACAGGAGGAAGGGGAAAATTTAACTGCTGCAATTCTCTTTCCAGCCTCTCAGTTCTGTACAAAGGGCAGTTTTTTCCCTTGTTTTCCATTCAGAGCAAAACACTAGGAAGATACAAAGTGAGTCTCATGAACCTTCCTAGTAAGCTGAGCTTACCTTACACCTGCAGTCCTGCTGGAGCAGAGAGCAGAATTCAGGCTTCAGTCTGTCTGACCTTTTACCCCTCACTAGCCTGGGCAAAATGGGAATGACATTGGAAATGTTTTGTGAGCCATCATTGTCTCTTGCTTACAACTGCTTCCTTGGCAGACACTTCTTTTGCTTCTGTTTTCATTTACTTAATTGCTGTCTATTGGTTATATAACACTAAAGCCAAATGCCAGATGATTTGCAAATGCTTGTCCAGCCATGTGGATAATCCCCCTCTGTACAGAGACAAATAGCGACTCCCAGAGAAAATAGTGAAGCCTGCAGCTTCTCTCTGCCACTTGTTACTAACAGAAAGTACCCCTGCTAGGCATTCATTGTGCTTCCCCATACCTTTGTTTCCCTGGCTTTTGTACTTGGGAACTATGGCAAATAAGGGATGGGGGGAAAGTAGCCTTGTATTTTTGTAATGCCCTGCTAGCTTCCTTCTTGCCTTCTTCCTCATGTCTTTGCATCCTTTCCCTCCAGCTGGTACTTGGGTGACATTTCTTCAGAGCTTGTTGCTTCTTTTTCTTTTTTTTTTTTTTCCTTTCTTCCCTTATATTTTTAGCCAAAGTGTAAAACAGGGGTCAGTTGGTTTGGATCTGGGTATATTTTCTCTGCAGCATGAATAAAAATATGTCTGATTAAAAGAACAAAAGGTCCCACTGGCTTTAGCCATGAAGGAGTACCACAGGCTTCACCATCAGGGTCTCACTTCTGACACTAGTTGAGCTTAGCCATCTTTCTTGGCACTGCCAAACACTCAGCCATATTTAGTGGCCTGTGCACAGGATTTAATGGCAGAGATGGAGAACAGTAAGTGTGAACTGAGAGCTGCATGAATTTTGCTCTTCTCCCAGGACCAGTGTGAAGCAAGCCACCGGCAGAGACTGCAACAGGCAGAAGAGAGCAAAAAACGCTTCCTGCAGCATCACAGCATACAGATAGTGAGTACCAAATTGCAGCCTTGAGGAATCTGGCAGCTGCTTGTTTTCACACACTAAGGTTCACTTACTTGTGTTTTAATGCAGAAGAGAGACAAGCAAAAAGAGGAGGAGAAAAAGAAAAAAGCTTGGATAAGCCAGGAACGTCAGAAGACGCTGGAGAGGCTGAAAGCATTCAGGGAGGCAAGTACTGTGGACTACAGTAGTCCTAAATGCATGAAAACACAACGTCAGAAAGTAGCCATAGCTCACATGTGAGCACAGTCCAAATCAGAGACAACCTTTTGGATAGCCTAAAATAGAATTATGTGTTATGAGTCAAGGGGATTAAATCCACCAAGGATATAGTTTCCAGATGTATAACCTGTTGCAAGAATACAGGTGAGGAAATGGCTTTGAAAGAAATACTTAATTATTCATTTAAATTTATTCAGGGTTGAATTTTCTGCTTGAATGGGTGAGTGGGACAGGTCTGTACCCTGTGGCTTTTTATCTCTTTGGCATTGATGTTTTGGCCACTCCGGTGGGGATGTGACCTCCTGCCTTATGGTCTGTTTTTCAGAAGTGTCCAGCTCATGTTATTCTGAAAACATCTCGTCCCCAGCCTCTCAATCCCAAGTTGCCACGAGGCGTCATTCAGTCAACTGTAGTCCTGCCCCCTCCGCCTTCGTCCAGAGCAAGGGCACGCCCAGCAGTCCCGTCCCCTGCACCCTCATCGAGAGCAAGGACTGCTCCAGAGCAGCCACAGAGCATACTGCTGGTAGAAGCTGAAGAATCAAAAGCTTCATGTCAGAACACCCCAGTGGATATCCCTGTCCAGATTTTTGTTACTGGTGGTGACACAGAGCTTACTGAGAAACAAAAGCACAGCAAGAATCTGATAATCTCTCCATCCTCACTACCACCACCCCCTCCACCTCCTCCTCCACCCCCTCCTCCACCTCCTCCTCTCTTGCCTCCTTCTCTCTTGTCCCCTCCTCCCCCACCTCCCCTCTTACCTCTCCAGTTAAAGACACCATCAGCAACAGAGGATAAACCACTTCCCCTCAGCTCTGATAGCCCCTTAGAGAGCCCTGCACTGCACAAACAGGATGACTCATCCAGGGCGTCTATAAATAATTACATAGGTAAGTAGGCTCACATCAGCTGGGGCTTTTTTCTTCATTTCCTGTATTTTAGTGTTCTCCCTCCCTCTGGTTCCAGACAGGAATAGTGTGTAGTTTTGATCGAGAGAATGAAGCTCTTGGAAAGCTTCGTCTGAGAAACCATATACAATAACACTGACCATATCTCAGTATATTTAAATGAGTAACAATGATTTCACTTCACAGGGTCCTGATATGTGACCTGGCATTTTTGGGGAAGTGTTGTCAAAGGGGACAGGTCAATCTTTTAGGACAGTTGAACTTGAATCTCTGCTGGAGTCCTACATTTATTAAATGTGGCCTTACAAATTAGTTTAAACCATGCTTAATCACAGCACTAATAGTTCTGTAGAGATCTTAATTCAGGACCTGCATTTCTCATGAGACTGAAAATCCAGCAGCTGCAAGAGGTGGGAAGGTGTCAGAAGAAATTCCAAGGAAAGGAGGTTTATTCATGTTGTTTGTGAGAAGCAACTTCTATTACTGGGTTTGTTCTTGCTGGTTTTGGAACTTTCGTACTGAACGTGGTATTTTGATTGAGCGTTAATCACCTGTCCAGTCAGAAGACCACTGTGGGTAAATTTGTGGTTGTACTAGACTACACTTCAGTGCTCATGATTTATGTACTACAGAACTAGCAGTTGGGCTGCTTGCATTTCTAAGGTGTGCACAGCCCGTGGCCACTTACAATTTGCTTGGTTTCTAAATAAAGGTTTCCTAAGAGAATTCATGCAGAATTCAACCAGGATTTGGAAGGCAGGTGAATAGCTTTGGCATACATTCCTGGGGGAGAAATTCTTCTCTGTTACACCTTTGTTTTGTTAGCAAGATCATGCGGGTGTAATTGAAGGGTGAACTTGGCAATTGAAACAGTAGTTTGAATGAGAATAGAGCTCAGCAGCCTCCCAAGGCTGCACTGGTTACATCCTGCTAACAGGCTTATTTTTACCTCTAAAGCGAGCGGATATTTTTTGACTATGTCAGGGAGATTGATCTAAGTTGGAAGGCAGCCATTTTTTCTGTTGTATTCTAGCATAAGCTCCTAGAATGAAGAATGGCTTTAAACATGGTACATTCCTTTCCCTTTTTGACTCTTCACAATGCATTTAAGCAGCCTGTGTATCCTCTCAATTAAGAGGCAAACCATAGGCAGAAATACTAAGGAAGGTTCAGTTCTTCCAAGCTGTGGGGAGGTACAAGCAGCTGAAGGGCTGGGACACAGTCAGGTTACCACGACAAACTACTGTGCATCCAATGCCGATTTCAGTCTGGGGTATCCATGGGTAACTCTACCACAGACACTCTTAAGAAGCTTTGATTAGCAGCAGGAGTTGTGCACCAGAGTAGTCTGATTGCTGTTGGAACAGCCTTGCTGGTGGCTAATATTGCTGCCACTCACAGCTTAACATTGATGTATTTTCATTATTTTTGGATAAGAAAAATTACTTTTTATTTAGTGGAGATATCTGATTGGTTGTTTACACCTATTTCTTGAAGAAAACCGTCATGTTAATAGCTGTAATAGTAATTGCTAAATTACTTCTACAGGAACTTACTGAAACAGCTTCATACACCTGTTTGGTTTTGTTACGGTCTACTCGTGTCGTTATATGTGAAGAGCCAAGAGAGACTTCTTTTATGATTTATTAGTCTGACTAGTATTTTACCAGACAGCCCATTTCATTATTAGACTTAAGACGTTCTTGTAGGCTTTGTGAGATGACCTGGTGGATCCTTGCTTGATCCTTTTCAGTCTCTGAAGGTTCCACAGCATTTAGCAAAACATTACATTTCAAGTGCCTGATGTTAATCACATAACCTTGTGTGCGCTGCAGATGGCAAAAGTACTTCTGGCTGTGAGGCACAGATGGTCTGGACCTATTGCTGTAGGAGTCAACTGCTGTCCAGGGACACAGCCTCCCTGTCTGACAGGCTGCAGCAAGCAGCCAAGAGTCCGACAGAAGGAGTAAAACACAAATTAGCGTGTATCAGGAAGACTAGTGGAAGCTCTCTCAGTGTGGTGCCCTTCATGGTCTGAGGTTCAGAAACAGACACCTGAGATTTAAATCACGTTGTAAAGTGGGAATTGTTTTTTAAGTCCATACAGAAAAGAGCTGCCTGTGCAGGGCCTGAGCTGGCTCCCATTGATTTCAATGGTGCACTTTCAAGCTCTTGTACTCAAATCCTTTCATTTTTCTCTTGGCTGAGCAAAAATGCAATTGATGGTGTCAGCAGGCTTCTGAGCAAGCTAGGAGGGATGGTAGGTTGTTTATAACAGAGAATGCAGGAGATTTTTTTTAGTTCAGTGAAATTTTTTTGAAAGCCCAATTTCTTCCTTAGAGCACAACCTATAATGTTGAAGAGCTGTTGCATTTTCAGTTCAAGCTATAACAGCTTTAACTGCTTTTTAAAAGCAGTTCCAGAGTCTGCTGTTGCAGAAGCTTGAAAGAGTCTGTGCCAGAAGAGACCATTCTTTTTTCTTGTCCTTAGAGAAGGAGAGCCCTGTATACTTGGGTAGGGGTTTATGCCTCTCAGTATGGTTGTCTTGTTCTTTCTTCTGGTAACAATAGATTTATCTGTTGCAGGTTCCATGGATGAAGTTTTGGCTTCTCTAAAACGCGGTGAAGTTCACCTTCGCAAGGTGGAACAGCCAACCCCGTATGCCTCTGTGAAAGACAACATCCTCTCTGCCATAAGGCAAGGAGTTAAACTAAGGAAAGTGAGTCGAGATACTGAGAAAGATGCCAAAAAAGGATCTTCTAATGAGCTAGAAAGAAGCATTAAGGCAGCCATACAGAGAATTAAGAAAGTGTCCGTTGATTCTGAAGAAGAGGAGGACAATGATGAGAATAACAGAGAATGGGACTGCTAACCAGTTCACCATAGCAGACTTAACTGACTGGAACTGTCTGCCTCATTTTGCACATTGTGGAAGACTGTCCCTTTCAAAATGAAAGAAGCATGATTGTGTGTGGTGTTCTCATAGTCCAAAATGTCTTGTAAAGTAAAAGAATCCTGTTAATTTTCTATAGGAGCCACAGATTCTTATTTTTGCATGAGAAATCATACTCCAAATTATGCTTGAATTAATAGGTATTTCTGGCTCAACCATGTCATGCTTTCACCACATCTGAAGACGGTTAAAATGCTGGTTTGAAACATACACTATTTAGATTGTTACTACTCACTAGGTAATGCAATCACAACAAAGTTTAATGAGTGAAAAAATAATTGAAGATCTCTTTTGTCAGAGAAAAGTAGAACCAAATCTGTGGTGAAAGAGGCAAACCAGAAAACAGCATAATCTGGAATAGTTTCCCTCCTACCTACCTCCATTGTCCAGAAAATTCTTTAACATTTTGCTTGTCTAATGCTGCTTACTCTCAAATAACTATGTGGATACTCCATTTATCATTATGTTAGAAAGTGAGCACTTATGAATGTGCTTGATAATGCTGATTGGGAAAATTAGTATCAAGTTTGAAATAAGTACTGCTGCAGTAATTACTGAAAAGTTTGCTTTTTGTCTGAAAGGTTAAGTATAAAGAAGTTTTAGATGCTTTTTGTACATCTACATTTACAGTGAACTGTTGGCATGAAAGAAAGAGCCAAAATACTGTATACGATATTTTCCAGGGTCTGGTCCTCTAATGCAGGGCTGCATTTCTCCATTGAGAACATCAATACATGTTTATACTCTCATGAATTTAAATTACCTGATGGCCTTATAAATGCCAGGTATTTTCATTGTGCCTGGAAGCTGACTATTTAAAAATTCAGTTACATTCAATGTAGAGACTGTTTCTATTTTGGGTAGATGGTGACAACAATAATTCAAGGGGTTTTTTGATGTTTATACTGACCCTTAATAAAAATATGTCTTGACAGAAGAAGTGGATATTCAGTGTGCTGTCATTTTAGGATACTGCTGTGAAGTAAGCATTACTTACACCATGACACTCCAGTTTTTGATAGCAAGCAGGAGCCGTACAGAAGCTGCATTCTCACTAATGGTATATGTAAATGCTCTTCTTTTCTCAAATATTTATGAATTGTAGTTTGATAAAAAAATTGCAAATACAGTGCTTTAATTCCCCATTTTACTGTGGAGCGGCAGATCTGTTTAATCAGCACAGTAAATATGTATGCAACAGTTTTCATGCAAGAAGCAGAAGCAACAGCTGGGGGTTCATTTTTTACCCTTTAAGCTCCTACTGTTGTTTGGATATCAGAGAAAACCAACCTTTTTTTTTGCCCACTGCCATCAAACCAAACAGAGGTAAAAGCAGCAGCAGCACAGGTCAGTTCTGACCCATGGTTTCTGAGGTGATGTCTGTGGAGGGGGGCTGGGCACGATGGGCAGTGCACCCACCCCAACCTGCTCCCCCTGAGCTGGGCTGGGCACGGGGGAGCAGAGAGAGGAGAATTCACTGCATGTTCAAACTTCACACCTCGAATGCTGAGCACTGCCCATACACTTCAACTGAGGACAGAATCTGGTCCTTCGAGAGCAGAGACCTCTTCCCCAAGGATACCTGGGCAGAGGGAGTGTGTGGCCAGTGGGAGGGCGGAGGGGGCAAGTGCTGGGGTGGGAGCTGCCCTCCCCCAGGCCATGCCCTTTAGTGGTGCAGTTATTTAAAGCTGAGAAAAGGGCACAGAGGCTCGGCTGCCTTCCTGTGGCTGGTACCTCCTGCCAACTGACAGCACAGAGCCCTTTAATGGTTTATTTCCATTGTTGAATTCTTAACTACAGTGCTGGGACGTTAGGTGCAGCAGTCCAAAATATGCAGAGAAAATATTGCATTTTCTCCAGTAAATCTTACAGCTCGTGTGTGTTCAACAGCAGCAATTTTTATCACGAGATGGAGCAGTGAGGGGCCATCTGAGGATCAGTGTTGCTGGACAGTGATTTCCCCTGCCCAGGGGTTTCTTTTATAACTGTGCCTGAAGCTCGGCTGGGGCTGAGCTCAGGTTCAACAGAGCTCTACCTCCCAGGCTGGAAAATGTCCTTGAACATCCACTCAGAAGGCACTAAACCCACCTGTTTTCTGAAGTCCACTTCATGTGCTGGACAGCCAACAAGCCCACTCTGTGCAAAATGTGCTGCTGCAATTTTCTAGTTGATGTGGAAAGTTTCACCTCTATAAAGTATCCTCAGCACCTGGTTCATCACCAGAATTTAATGGATGCTACTGAGCGGAGTAGCTGCCGGAGCACCAACACCCCTGGACGTCAGAAGCGTGACCAGGGAGAACACCAAGAGTACCGGCATTAGCCTGGAGAGGAGAAGACAAGAAAGCAGTTTTCAAATACAGAAGAGGCTGCTGCAAAGAGGAGGCAAGTAATCTGTTCTGTGCGTTCGCTGTTTGATAAGGGCTGAAATCACAGCTGAAAGAGTTCAGGGTAATGATAGGGAAACCTTTCTAACAAACAGGGAGAGCAGAGAGGTGCAGGGACACGTTGCCTGGGAAGGTGGTGGAGTTTCTGTCACTGGAAATCTTTAAAAGCAGGTTAGATAAACACCCCGAGGCGCTGCTGGTATTGCTGCTGACACGCTGCAGCAGGGAGAGGTCTGCAGCCCGTGGCCAGCTGAGCCGGGCCGGCTGGGTGTCTGCTGCCTGTTTGCGCTGCAGGGAAAGCCACAGCTTGTTTTCTCAGAGATGCCCAAATGTAAAAAAGACTCAAAAAACCCCTTTCTGAACCACCCTCGGGTTTTTCTTCTGGCTCTCGATGACCATGACTCCTCCTGTGCCACCAGCGCTGGGCTGTGGAGGGAAGGGGGGTAGGAAATGGCCCCAGTGCCCTGAGGCTGATTTACCCCAGGTTGACAGGCACTCAAGAAAAGCCACCTGCAAGTGCCACCAGGAGAGAGACCTTAGTCTGGACTGGAGCTCTGGCTTCAGCAGATGCCTTCCTTCTCACCTCTTCATGCTCTGGCAGGTTTGGTGCAGCTGCTGGTGCCACACAGTCAGCAAAGTGCAAGGGCTGATGGACCACATGGGACAAACTGCAGTAGTAGGTTGGCTCCAGGATGACCCAGCTGGATTTAATAGGAACCTGCAAAAATGCTGGGACACCTTTTTGACATTAAATACCCTTCTTAAAATACCTTACTGTGGACTAATATGTGTCTCCATCAGTGAGAATAGCCTGCCCTGACTGTCCAGCTGCAGAAATTGATTTGTTTAAACTGCAAACGTGCAGTTGTCTGGCTTTAAAGAGTTAATAATGCACAGATCTGCTGGAAATCCCGATAATGAGGCAAAGAGATCAATTTCTATAAATCAGTATCACTGTGGCTTGTGATCTCTCCAGCTATGATGTGGGCAGTCCAGACAGCAGCTGCCAGTATTTTTAGGGAGGTTTAAAGTTAATGTAGTCAAAGACTACTTGGTCCGACTAAAAGAATTTTGCTTTGAAATGCTGGTGCTTTGATCACAGCAAGAGAAGAGCTGTGCCAGTCGTGCTGGGGCAGGGAGCACCGTGGCTGTAGCAGGTAATGCAGCTACGGATTTGTCAGCTTTTCTGTCGACATGCTGCTTTTTGGGATTTATGAGCCTTGTCCATAGCTAACCCCCCAGCTCCGTGCACAGGGCTGACCCAAACGCCGGATACTGACTTATTTTTTTTTAATTCAAAATGGCACTGAATGGAACAAATCAATTCTGAGTGTGAACAGTTTGAAGTGATCCAGGCTGATCTTAGCTTGAGCAAGTACATCACATCACTGGTACACCTATGGGACTACGGGGACTGCTGAATACATGGGCGTGAAGTGGCACCCGTGGTCCATCCTTTGATCACTTCCACTCCCTTCTTTTCTCACTTAAAATAGAAAGCTGCACAAGTACACCAGGACACCAGGAGCAAGCGGGAAAAAGAGGATGAGTACGAAGATATTCATTAGGTCTAACAAAAAGCTGGGAAATGCTACTTTTTTCAGTCCTCCTCTACAAAGATGTTGGTAGATAAGAGTGTGCATCCTTTGGTGAAAATGAGACTTAAGGCTATGCATGCCCTCCCTCAAAAAACGTGGATTTAATTCCAAAAACTCCTGTTTGCATCCAAGAGAGCATCTCCGCACTGCACGCCTTAATAACGTGATACGGGTAGGAAGGAGGGACACATTGTTTCAACTAAACCCATGGTGATGATAAAAGTTGAATGGTATTGAAGGCATTTTTTAATAAATGCCACAGCAAACCTTGGCAGCAAAAGCAGCTCAGAACAATATGTGAATGTATCCCTGGAGGAAACACTCCAAACTGCTCCAGAACATGGCATTTTTTCCCAGGGAAAAATGTATGTGATTTTCATTCTCAGCATGTCGTGCTAAGCTGAAAGCAAGGAGCAGCCCAATTAAATCTGCTCAGGTAACAGTGACATTAACAGCTCAGCTACTTGTGAAAATGTTTTGTAAAACAAGCCGTCTTTAGCAAGCCTTTGCTCTTGCAGTAAGAGTGAGCCACAAACCGCTCAGAAAACATATTTGGCAAAACTACAGTTGCTCATTTTCCACTAGATCCCCATCCTGCCCCAAATCCCCATTTTAGTGCTGAGGATGGGGGGACAGCATCCTCCCCGGGCGGCTGCCTGCAGGTAAACCAGGGTGGCATGGCTGTGGCTCCGGGCCAGCCCCAGCAAGGGCCTTCTGGCACAAAGGGGCCACCTGCACCCCTGACCCACAGCAGCACCCAGAGCTGCCCTGGCAGCGCCCAAAGGGCGAGCAGGCTGCGGAACGGCCGGCCGGGCTGCAGCTTGGGGAAGAAACTCAGTGTTCTTCTGGGAGAGTGGGGTTCCCCCACCTGAGCATGGGTTAACCACTCACAGCGTTCCGAAGACATTTGCAGCTTCCTTCTATCCCAAGGCAATAGTCTAAACACCATCCCACGGGTGTCTTTGCAGAACCCGAAGGTATTTCTCTGAGAACCAGCAGCAGCCTCTACTCCACCCCCAGTTTCCATTCTCTTCTCACCCAGAAGAGGTTGAAAGGCAGCCAGCTCCAATGCCAGCAGCGTGGCATCTGCACATCTTGGCACTGTGGCGGTGGGCACCGCAGACACCGAGGGTGACAAAATGAATCTGTCCCACTCCTGGAGACATGCTCCAATCACTTATTCATCAGCAGTGAGTCACTGCCCTTCCCACAGTCTCTTCCTGCGAAGCAGAGGTGACAGCAAAATGGGATCAAGCGCCTACGCTTCCCCAGCCCACAGGGAGAGCTCTGCGCCATCCCCTCCCTGCCGAGCCCCCCGCTTTGGAAGAGGAGTCTTGAGAAGTGTGCGGGAGCCAGCGAGGAGGCAGCAGCGCATCCTGCCTGCTCTGCCAAAAGGAGCACTTCGCATGTGTGAGAGCTTCGTGGAGCATCTGCTGCAGGGAAAAGGGCTGCACGAAGGGGGGACAGCCTGACCCTCCTATTCCCTCCTGGCGTTGCTCACCAGTGAGCTCCGGTGCCCCTGCCCACACGAGGCAGCTGCCCGCTCCCCCAGGGGTATCCAGTGGAGAAATGGGGCCGGCTCCCTGCACCAGCATCCATCCCTATGGGATGTCTCCAGGAACAGCAGCAGGATTCCCCACGGTAATGCGCCTGGCAGTCATCTGGATAACTGTAATTAGCTCTAAATTGGGGAAGGAGACATCTGGACCCGAGGTGAAGCAGGCATCTAGAGACAAGCAATGTCTTTCCTTGACACAGGTCTGCTGAGCCGCAGTCACCTGGTGTGACCCGAAGAACACCTTGGGATGAGCCATGCCAGCACTGCTCCCCAGTTTGCACAAAAGGCACCAGTCTGCAAGACAAAGGGAGTCCCAGTTCATTTGCTGCGTTTCTCAGTCCCTGTTTACACACTGCCATCAGTGCTGGCATTAGCTTTTTTATGTATTTATCACACAAGGAGAAACAAGGAGTTTTGTATCAGTACTAGCCCATCCATTACATTTCGTTTCCAAAGAAGAACTAAGTATGACCAGCAATGTTAGTTTATCCAGAAAGTATTAAAAAAATCAAATCCATTACAACAACCATAGCTAAAGAAAATTGCCAAGAGTTTGTTCCAAAGGCTTTGCAGGTCAGCGGCTTCACCTTCTGTTTCCAGCACCCAGGTCAGAGATAGAAAGTAGGGCAGCTGAAGCTGTGGATTGCCACGGGATGCTGCATCTCATCTTAGGGAGGATTTGGATGCTGGACTCTGGTCATCTTTCATCTGAACCAAAAATGCTACACCTGCCAACGTAGAAGAGCTGGGCAGCTCTGCCTCTTTCCCTGCTTGTTTTTAAACAACATTCCTGTGCTTCTCATTCCTGTCATAAAGCCATTCCCCTCCCACTGAAATGACTATGCTGGTGACCACAGGACCTCCACAGCATTAGAGAGAGTGAATCACTGCAATTTCTAAGGTTTTGGAGCCAGGGATTATCTTTATAAATGCACCCAGCACTGCTATAGATAAGCAGGATTTGAAAGGCATAAATAACTTTGCTTCCTTCCTGGGTTCTTTGCTCTTCAGGGAACTCCAGCATCCTGTTTTGCAACATTCATCTTCAGGCTAATGAACAGTACAAAACTGCATCCAGAGAAAAATGAAAGCCATGGCTAATGGCAGCAATGAAATAAATGGTAAAAGCCTAAAAGTAAATAGCTTTGAAAACTGATACTTTTCAGTGTGACATGATAATGCAAAAAGGTTGCCAGTGCTGGTGTTATTTATAATTCCCTGAACGTCTGAATTCCCTCCAGCCAGCATACATTAAGTACAATTCAGGGCATATGCAACAAATCATATTCAATGATGAAAAGTCAGGAGAAAAGCAAGAGCTCAATCTCTCTTGATTATAGCAGCCACAGATTTCTTTTTCATAGACTGCCAGTACTAATGAATTGAGAGGACATGAAAGGAAAACAAAAATGCTCAAATCAACCTGCTTCACATGCCAATGGATGTATCTGCTCATAATCTTGATTAATTAAATGCAAGCCGTTGTCAAGAAATGTTGTTCAGGGTATTTAAGCCCTCACTCTGACTGCAGCATCCGACCATGTGTGAAAGTATGGTCCTGGAAGCTGCATAGGATTTAGCTCTGGGATTCTGGATGCAACCAGTGCTGCACACAAACACAGGAGGGCACCTATTCATGAAGAGGTCTATTTTGTGGTGGAAAACAGTAGGTCCTGAAAGCTCTGCTAGAGCAGGACAGATTCAGTAAGATGTGTCCAACTGCTATGGCTGTACAGCTGGGGTACAGCCTCAAAACCAGCAGCAGGGCCCCATTTGGCACACAAAAACTCTTTCAACACCCAGGTTTCCATCTAGAAATCATTTAATTTCAGGCAGTGCTTCTGAGAAGATATAACAGTTTGGAAAAGTTATTGAAATACATTCAGTGTTTAAGAAAAGTGTTAAAACCCAAAGGCAATTTTACAGCATGGAGATCTGTGTTTGAAATACTCAAAGGCAGCGGTCAGAGTTAAGTACCTGTTACCTGTTCCCAGCAATGCATTATTGCAGTAAGAAGAGAATGTTTGCCTAGCAAAGGTTAGCTATGCTTTTAAAATTCACCGTGTCTCAGGTCTGCCCAGCCTGAGACAGCGCTGCCCTGATGCCTGCTAATGGCAAAGTGGAAAGCCACGTCCCAGGGTGCTGGCACGGCCCTTGCAGAGCTGCTTTGGAGGGCCATTTTTAGCATTGCTAGCTGAAATCAAACCTGGCAGTGCACCTGGCAGGGTATTGTTTTTTGGGTTTTTTGGCTTTAGAAGGATGGTTGAACTTGGCTCCAGTGGGTTCCGTGGCCAAAGCACCGTCACTGCAGGTCAGAGGCTGAGCTCCAGTCACTGCCTGGCTTTGCCTTTCCAGCTGCCATTGCTGCATTTTTATATCTAACATTAACATTTCAGTCGTTCTCAGGAGAAGGTTAGCCTGTTATGTATTAGGCTCACTGATGCTGCTGTTCTGCTCTGGTTAGCAACGTTGATTATGTAAAGGATATTTAAGGTTGTAAATAATTAAAATTATTTACAAGGTTTTGGCCACTTTTTTTTTAGGAGTAAAAAAGAAGTAAAAGAAAATGTATGCAGTGGATTTGTGAACCAATGCTCAAGTCTTGTAGGAAGTGGGGAGACAGTTAATAATATATAATTAACACATCCTCCTTTCTTCCCTTGTTGGTGCAGGCAAGCCTTTAGATGAAAAGCACAGAACATTAAAAGTGTGTGGGACAGAATAATGTTGAATTTTATGTAAGTTCAGCCCTGTCACCAGCTACATGCTACATGTGTTATGGAGAGAGCAAGCCTGTTCCTGCTCAGGGACCTCACCCACTCTACTCTCTTTATACAGTGTTCCCCTGTGGTGCCATGGTGGGATTTTTCCTTCCAAAAGGAAATAAGTTATGACCCAGATTTTGCTATGCTGTTGAAGGAACTCAAGGTAGCCAAAAGGAGTAGTACATATTATTAGGTCGTTCATCCACTTAGGTGTCAAACATTCAATTTAAAGCTCACCTTTCGTCAGACATCCTGACGTGGCACATCACAGCTCAGCAGCCCAGAGCCGGTTTAAAATGCTTTATAATGGGTAACTGCCGAAGGACACATGCCATTGAGGAGGCTCACGAGCCTTCTGACAGGATGCAGTCGAATGTGAAAATGAGGGGCTGACAGAGAGCAGCAGCAGCAGCAGCAGCAGCAGCAGCAGCAGATATCCCTGCGGGGAGCATCACTCACTGCCGCTCCCAGACCAGGCTGCTTCTTTTGGAACTGCTGGTCACTGGCATTAGGAACAGCTGGCAAGGAACAGCCTTTCACACAAACCAGAGACTTTTCTGATGCTAAAAATGCGCCCAGGACTTAATGAGACGAATAGCCCATGCGAATGCCAGGTGGGCCTGTACCCAACAGGCACCTCCACACGCCCAGCAACACGAGGCAGTGCCCCTTGCACAGCTCGGTGCTCACATGAATCAATGGAAATGGGTACTGTGGGACCAGCAGCTTGCCAAGAACAGAGTGAGGCTCACTGCTGATAACTGTAGGGATGTACACACAGGTACTGCTGTTATACTAACATTTGTAATTACGCAAATCCAACAGATAAAAGAATTAGAGACTGGTACTTGCATTTTACCACAATACACACAAGCTGGTTTTGTAGCTACTGGTTATTCAAAGAGTGCCAAAATTTGCTGAACTGCCTGTCAGAGCTATTGATGGCTCCTGTAGAAGAGCTCTGACAAAAGGTCAGGGGCAGGTGAGTTTCTTGCTCACCCCAAAGCTGACATTTGCAGCCTTGTAGCCCAGAGTACCAACAGCTCGATGAGCCTCAGCCATTTAAGTCTTCAAAGCCTGTTATTTCCTTTGGGAAAGCCTGGACTGGTGCAAAGGCAGCAAACCTCACTTCTGCACGATGAATACCTTGCTGAGAGCATCGCTATGGACTTCAGCGTTATCCCCTGCCAGGGATGTGCAGCTCAGTGTGGACTGGGTCGCTGGACACCAGCAGGGACCTTTGGAAACAGTCCCGTCTGAGAGGCTCTTATTAACTGCTACATGCTGGTGCAGGAAATTGGCATCAAAACAATCAACGCTCAACACAGAGGGTTACTTCTGAGTCCTAGGTAATTTCTCCAGAATAAACACCAGCCCCAGCTGCCACCAGGGGCTGTTCCATCAGTTTCAGGAATCACAAGAGTGTTTTCAGTCCTGAGCATCCCCCAAACAGGGCATCAAAAAGCTGACTCCCAACAAAAGGTCTCTCTCAGCATGCAGTAAATCTAAAATGTCATGTTCAAACATTTACAGATTCTACTTTTCCAGTTTAGGTATGTAAGTACCACCCCAATCCTGCATCCCCTCCTCTGAATGGGCTATCAGAATAAAGTGAAGCAAACATTTTAAAGCTCCACTTCCTAAAAAGGGGTGTTTTAAGACTGCCAAGGCTTTGTACCATACATATAGATCAAAATCACATTCTTCTTATCAAAGGACAGCATTCCCTTGAGTTCAGACTTGCAGCCACAAGGATGTTCGTTTTCTGAAGTCAATGAAGACACTGAGACAAGAGATTTTACTTAAACTATATATTTTTACATAAAACAACTTTATGTTACAATAAAATCAGATAAAAATCACAAAGTTATATAATAAGTTCATAAAGAAAAAAATCAAGTTTTCCTTTTATAGATATAAAACCCAGCATTTACTGCTACTAGGAGTCTAAATGTTAACATTGACTGTCTATGGTCAATTTGAAAAAAAAAAAGAGGAAAGTACTTTTTTACAGCAGACAAAATGATGAGGTAAGAGATGCTTTTACAATGATCCAACTGTAGTAAACACTTCAGTTTTCATTAAATCATATGCTAAATATAATAAATCCAAATAAAAATATACATTTAGTACACTGCAGTGTTTTCCCACAGTTGTATATCAACAAATTGTCAGTCATTCACTAAACTTTACTTGAAACAGTAAAAACAGGGTGTATGTTTATCTTTAGTACTAAAGTCTCATAATAATCTAAATATTTTGGTATAGCAGACCACACTAAAACACTCTCAGAACTTTCAACTACAAGGGATATATTCATGTTAAAAACAATGTGCTTTGTTTGTCATTCATGATGAGCTTTATAGAATATTATGTCCATGATCACTATTAGGCAATTAAATGAAAATATCTAAATGCTGCAAAATACTCTTTTATCGAGCATAGCTCCCTCATCACATACCCAGGTTAATCAACATACTGCAAACTTAGAAGCTTAGTTCACAAATCTTACGTATCAGTCTTTTTAGCTAGTATATGGCTAAAATAATTATTGCTGACCAGTGTTAAAAAAACCCAAACAAACTCAACCGAAACAAAAATACAACAGCAGACAGATTTTTCTCAAGCGCCTTTCTGGTGTGTTCCGTTATTATTAGGTAACTAAATGAACTAAATTTCAAAATGTGCATATAAAATTTTTGGAGGTATAGGCACCTTCATCTGAAGACTGTATGTTCAGGATCATCTTTTAAAACAAACAAACAAACAAACAAAAAAATAAAAACAACAAAAAAGGGAGAAGAATAAAAAAAAGAAGAGCTAAGACAAAACACAGTAGAAAACCAAACAGATTGGACATCCAACATCCCCCAGGGACGCAAGCAAAGCCCTCCTGGCCAGGACCAGCTCTGCCCGCAGCCTGCAGGACAGCCCTCGTTTGGGAAGCACCTTAATCGCATTTATCATTCACCTCCTGACTATTTCACTTCAGGTACCTTGTCATCTACCACAGAGAGCAATAGTTAAGATGTGCAAACTTTGTGTAGCTGCCAAGTTTCCATTCCGACAGCGAGCCCAAAGCTCTGCGGAGCCGCCGGGGCGCAGAACTGCGGGCTGGGCACCCCTGGCCAGGCTGGGTGGGCCTGCTGGGGCTCTGCCACTGCAGGGGTGTCCGCACTGAACATCCTGTGGCTACGTATTGCTTTGCCTGACACGCAGGTGCTTGTTGAACATGATCCACGGAAAGAAAAATGACCTCAGGGTAGCTCTGTGTCTCCCCACTGCTGAATTGTGCCCATGCCAGAGCCTGCCAGCCCAGCCTCGGAGTTCTCGCTGCCTTTCAGCCCCCCAGAAGCTGGACCTGCCCTTCTGCAAGGTCCTGGCACTGCCGAGGCCCTGCAGGACAGCAGCAGCTTTTCCTGGTTTTGACTGTGACCCTCTGATCGTGACCAGTGCTGTGGCTGCAAGGCCCTGGCACCGCTCGGCTCCGGGTGCTGCCCGGCGCCCTCCATTCCTCACCTCACCGCCCCTGTGATATGCTGAGGACTTATTGATAATTACAGGCTTGACAAGCCCAAAAGGGCCCGGACAGAGGTGGCTGAGCGGACGGAGCAGTGTGGCCATGCAGCCCTTTGGCACATCCACGCCTTGTGGGCAGCGCACACTTCTCTCTCCCCCAAACAATGGTCAGAATCAGCTGCTGCTGCTGCTGCTGCCCCTCCTCACACCCGCCCCTGGCATTGGGCACCGCTCACACACCGAGCCGAGCGAGGCGTCTCGCCCTTACAGCACTCGCATTTTTGTTAACCCATAGGCTCAGGAAGACACCACCATATTCCTTACAAGCCGTTGATGCTTTGAAGGGTTTTGCTGAGATAACTCTTTGGAATAGCCTAAGGAAGAGCATGGTCTTGTAGCTGAGAACCCCCACCCCCCACCCCCGCCGCTGGTGGCAGCCACAGGGAATTTTCCTTCTGTTGTTTGTGAAGCCACCAGAGGTGGCAAAAAATTAATAAGGGGAAAAAATGAATAGCATAGAGAAGAGTGCAGAAGCCTAAGGACAATTTATGCCTTGCTGAGAGAGGGCCCTGGGCTCCCTGTGCCTGACAAGCCGCTGAGCAAACACAGGGAGAACGGCAGGAACCCTTCCCACTCACCTTCATTCACTGGGCAGCTTTAAAAAAAAACGTTCTCCCTAAATCACTCACTTAAAAATAAAATCAGGTGTTCGTCCAGGAAAAAGACACTGTCGAAATAACATTTGTTTTCTGGGCACAGATCCACCCAGTGTAAAACTGGTTTTAAAAAGTGTATCTTTTGAATGCTAGGATACAGAAAGGGAGAGGTGGCATTGGATTTCTTAGAGAAAAGACAGTTTTCTTTCTGTGAGCTCACTTAGCAAAGAAGACACCAATTAGATGTAGACAGAATATTTCAAAGTACTACTTTTGCTGAAAAAGCACTTTTAGGCCCAAAAAAACTACTTCTGAGGTTGAGTCAAAATCAGCAAATAAAGATTCAGCCAAATAGTAAAAAAGAAAAAGGTCAACCTACTTTATTTTGAGGTGTGAAACAATCTTTCAGTTTTTCATTTTGAAATAATTTATTCCTAGTATGAGACTAAGGTAATTTTCCAAAATGTGATGTGACATGTCTAATGGGACATTCTTTCCCCTTGAAAACAATTCTCTTCATGTATTTTTATTTCACTGAATATTTTTAGCTTTTGTGCTAATACAAAGTGGACCTGTTTATTTCTCATTTTGGCCATCAAAAAAAAATTAAAAATCCCACCATTGTTCAGCAGCTCTAACACCAGCTCAAAGAAGTGTCTCAGCCCTGAGGACAGTAAGACACTCTCTGTCCTGATGTCACACGAGGCCAGCAGAGCTTTTTCTTCCTCAAGCCCCCAGCTCGTCGATGCCACGAGGGCCAGGCAGGCGGGACGGGCAGCGTGGCAGGACCTGTGGTGTTGTGGCCGACAGAACGTGGCACACGATGTGCCAAGCACAAGACCTTTGTTAAGGAAAGACCCTGTAAATGAGGTAGGAGAGATCCTGCCATCGACCACTTAGAGGGACAAACCTGTGTCCAAAGGGAGCTCATGGTTGCCCAAGGTGAGACACGGCCTCGTATAAAGCCACCTCCGCTCTGGCTGGGTGGAAGGGGAGCGCTGACCAACGCATTGCTGAGGGTGGGGGGGAACCAGGATTTGCCCAGCACCGTGCAACAAAACCAAACCCTGCAGACCCTCTCTTGGGCAGGGATGAGCCTTCCTGGGCCCTGGCAGCGTTTGGGGCCATCCCTAAGCACGAGTCTGCCAACCGAACTCAGGGTGCCCGTGGGGAGAGGCTGAATTCCAGCTGTGCACAGAGGAGGATTAAATTCACCCCCAGGATGGTGTGTGCGTGTTGGTGGGGGAAGGCTGGCTGCCCTGGTGCTCCCACCTGGAGGCAGGAGGCCTTTCAGTGCCTGGATGAGTCTGAGGAGCAGCACGAGGCTCACAGTTTGGCACATGGGTTATTGCTGGGCCACTGTGGAGCGTTGAGGAATAGGCAGTGTGTGACACTGGTGGCCTGCGCTCAGCAGGAGCGTGGGGTGCCAGTGCTGGGGCAGGGCCAGGGCCAGGCTGGACAACTGCAGCTGGTGCCCAGACACTCCTGGGAGCAAGCACTGCCTCTTCCCTGTACACTTTCGGCTTTTGAAGAGGGAAAATACGATGAGAGGGAAAGGCTAGAAGAGACAGAGTTTGGGGAGGTTCTTAAGGGATTATACATAGAAGCTCTCAACTTGCTGCTGTTGGGAGGGGAAAAAAAAGAAGGCAACTATAGCAAGACCTTGGATGCTTGAAGGATGGAGTTTCCCACAGTATATAGCTGTGCACAGGCACCCCTAACAACTCAACACCAGAGCAATAGCAGATAAGGAATACATAGATTTGGGGCAGGACTAGAAGAGACAGGACAAGGTTTTCTCTAAGGACACCTCCATCATTCCTCTGGCGGGCATGAAGCACCCAGAAACAACTGCCTGTGTCAGAGGCATGCACTGTCTTACTGTGCCAGCATTAAAATCCATCTGTTAAATCAATGCAGTCCCATGGAAACACTTCTCTTGCAATTTAAGAGTGGCTTAATACATTCCTAATGAACTTGATCTGAGATAGACCTGATTAAAGAGGGAAAAAAGGTCTGGATCAACGCAATAAAATAATTTGTTCTCCAAGTCTTTTGCGTCCTTTTACACAGAATCATGTTAAAAATACAAGTTGTATTAAAACCAAGAGGGAAGCCCTAAGATTATTCAACAGGAAAAAAGAAAGTAGAGCAGGGTCCTTCATGCAAAAGCAAGGAAGGAGGAGGGCCCTGACTGCCAGTACTTCTTGCAGCTCTTAGTTGTGTTATCCTGTGATTCCCAGCTGGTGCAGGGACCAAAAGCAGCATGGGAGGAGAAGAGAAGCAGAATGAGCTGCCTGCTAAATGATGGTGTATATCTGACTTTTTATCAAACAAGGAGACTAAAAATGGAGACTACTTGTGCAGAATCACAGAGTTTCTGACGTCATTTTCATTTTGAGAAGTCTGTTCTAACCCCACATTATGCAACTGTTGAATCTTCCACACTGGCAAAGTCTAATTTTCACACGCCTACATGCTATGTACCTGATTTTTATTTTTATTTTTAAATATCAACAGCCTACAGCAATTTTGTTTTAGAGAGACTTAAATGGTCATAATGGTTATGAAAAGTCCCAGCTTCATATCCATTGTTTAAACGAGAAAAAGCAAAAATACTCAAAGTCCAGTCTGAAAAATGGGCAATGAAGATAATGGAACAAATGACATGAAAATTCAAGGGACAATTGCAGGCAGACCCTCTCCCCACCATGGGGACCATACATCCATGTGCAAAAAAGTATTCAATGCATGTTTCACCTATAGACCACCTTTCTTTCAAAGGTCACTTCAATAATTGAGATATACCAAAAAAAGAAAAAAGCCCCTAAATTAAAGAAAAAAAAAAAAAAGAAAAGCATGGCCATTTTATATCAGTTACTGCTGGAAAGCACTAACTCAGTGCTTAACCAAGCTGTCGTCTGAATTAAGCAAATAGTAATGTCACATAAACAAAAGTACTTTCACAAATTAATTCAGATCCCACGTAAACACTGTCAAACCAGGTTGTGGAGAAAGAAGAGAAAGAAGCTGAAGGAAGCCCTAAGGGAAAGAGCAAAACTTGGGCTGGATTCTCCTCTCTGGCCTTTTTTACATTCCTATCTGTGATGAAAAGAACTTCCTCCTCACTGGAAGCCAGGGCATGATCCTGCATTTCTCAAAACACACTTAAAGCTGCTGAAAAACCAGTTCAAAAGTACAACAGCATTTCTGCCTCTCAGGTTGTTTTGGGGCTTTTTTTGGACAATGTAACTTGGTAACTAATTCTCACCCTACTGCCAAAGAATGCAGAAATCATAGGAAAGCATTTTGATTTCATGTGGCCATGGCCCTGCCAGTCTCCTGGCAGCTTCAAGTAACCTCATAACACTTTTATGCATTGTCTCCTTCTTCACTGCTGCAGAAGTTAATCAACAGTGACCAAGTTGCACAGAGGGGCATGAGTCATGTACAAACCAGCAACATACCACATTCAAAAATAAGTATCTGGTCCCCAGACTCAGGTGGACATTTTTCAGAGATGCACATAATGATGGAACTATATGGGTTCAAAACTGAAGGCCAAAGAGCGGTGATGCTGCCAAGCCAGAGAAGCTGTCCTCACTGACTAGGTAAGACTCAGGACTTCAAGAGCTGACACTCATTTCTACATCGTTGACTTTGTGCTGTGTGGGTCCAGGCAAGCACATGCAACCTCTGTCTGATGTTATCTGAAATCCATTGTATTTTTATGGTGAATGAGGCCTGATTGACATGGTCCCTAAAGATCCTGCTATCTGTGTGAAGTAATTCACTTGACTGCAGCTCACCACAGGCACATTTTACAAACTGCAGGAGCTCAGAAAATCTCTCTGCTCCACCAAGGAATAAAAGTCAATGTTGCTAAGAGTGTCGATAGTCCGGACAGGAGAAAGTCTTGCTTTCTGTTTCTACGGTTGCAACAGCCCTTAAGAAAGATATAAATTTCCCTGCAACAACTAACTGCATATTCATTTTAAGGTAGATCTAGTTCCAGATTCCTGAGACAGAACCCTCCACCTGTTCCCAACCCCACAAAGCCAGAGCAGCAATACAGAAAGTTTCTATTCTCAACAGAATTCAGTGAGCAGCACGATTGGTTTGGTAAATAAACAAACAGAAAAAGAAACCCACCAAAAAAAAACCCACAGCAAATTTTAGCCTCTATGTACAAAACCAATGCAAACAAGTGGAACATTCTCATTATATTTTGTAAAACACATGTTTGGGATCAACAAAACATCAAACATCCAGACCCTAGATTACAAAAAAGATCTATTGCCATCTAATTGTCAACCCCAAGTTTAGACAGTCCTTGTCGGAAATCATGTAATTCATCTATCTTCCCGTCTAGTACATCTAAAAAATTCTTTAATTCAGTTTTAAGATTGGTCTGCCTATGTTTACTCTCTTCAACTTCTGTCCTTAGTGTTCTGACTTTCTCTTCAAGATCTTTGTTCTTCTTCTCAGCAGCCTTAAAGACAAAAGAACAGTAAGATGAATCATAGAGAAAAAGGATGAACAACGTTTCAGATATTAAAGCAACACATGGCAGCTGGGCTGTGGAAGTTTGCTTCAGCTTCTGCAAACTGATTAACACAAGCACCTCTGAGAGCAACAGACATGTGCTAGTCCGATTAAAAGGAAAGAAACCCACACAGGAAAGGACACAGATTAACTGGAAAAGATGCTTTGCATCAAACTTCGTCATTTGGTTGATATCTTCAAATTCAGCTGGATTTAAATCATGCACTGTGCATACATTTCTGTCATCGCTCCAGCTGCAGATTTAGACACCGTGCCACCAATTACGTACAGAATTATCTACGGTGGTTTAACCTTGAAAAACAAGCTTAGAAAATACTGTCTGAGGAACAAAGTTGCCTTATTCAGCACTTTTGGATTTATTGGTAAAGTTCCACTCTGTGTGAGCGCTCAGGCAAGGAATGGGGCAGCCAGGTAACCCTTCCCTTGCTGCATTTCCTTCAATTATCTTCCCCACTCTTTCCTTCTTCTGCATATTCTTCTCTATTTCATGCATGCAAGAACATAGACCATAGCCACAGACCGCACATTTTACCATACTCAAGCAAACAAAATTCATATTTTAGCCATTTCCAGCACCTGCATTCCTCAGCAGCCTTCTAAAATATTTTAGATCATTTAGATGATCAGAGTGATGGCTTATTGATTGACTGATTGGATTTTACATCACTGATGAGGCTGCTTATATTTGTTCTCCTTTCATGTATTAATTTATTGCATTTACAGAAGCCCAGACTTGAGGAAGTGATGCCCAAAGCCCAGCTGCTGGCTGGGGCAGGGCTCCCACTCCCAGCAGAGGAGCCCCACGTGCACAGCCAAGCACTGCTGGAAAGGGATGACACAGCACGTAAGGGCATCCTGGGGGGAACGTTCATCCCGGGTGCTGTGCAGCCACGCTCATCTCTTTCTTTCCCAAAAGCCCTCCCTGCTGCCACTGTGGCATTAGCCCCAGGTCACAAAGCTGTGGTGCAGCTCCATGAGCCCAGAGCAGCAGAAATATGGGATACAGGATAGCCTGGAATCTGCAGGAGATGGATGCAACATGATCCCAGGCAAAGCAATTTTCTGCAAACAGCAAGGCAAAGAAACGGAGCTATTTAATTACTCCTGTGCTGGGAAGGACACGGTGTATTTTGCATGTAATTAGCATTTTTTGTTTTTACAGACTGGAGCTCTTTTGCCTTCAGACACTGAAGTCTGAACAGAGAAATGCATACAGCTACAGGAGAGGAAAGAAATGTACCAACTTTTTAAAAATTCATTTCACTGCTAAACTGTACCTGTAATTGTTCAGATACAGATTCACATTCTGACATTAGCTCTGGTATAATTTCACCCTGCTTTCGGAGCTCTTCCAGTTCCTTTGAAAACATAAAAGAAAAAATAATATTAGTGCAAGCTTCAATTTAAAACATAATGAAAATCTGAGAAGATGAAATGGCTTTGCATATTTTATTGTATTCTGCACAGTATTTAGATGGAAAATAATCAAAATAACTTGTCTGCATTCCAAAATTCCTGATTTTCTACTAGAATACATCTTTTCACTGAATTTTTTACCTTGCATTTCTAAAACAGGCAAAGCAATCCAATATCTAGCATGAACGCCATTAATTATACTAATGAAATCTTAACCCAAACCACATACCTATGCAAAAGATATATTAAATAACAGAAAAATCTGAAGGGTTGTAATGCTACAAGCAATTTATAGATGGTAGCAAAGAGCAAATCAGACATACATTTTCAATTATATATGACAGCAAAAAAAAGGCCAGTGGCATCACCAGCTGCATATACAGAGGCATCATACAGAGCACAGCTGTAGTGGGCTCTCCTCCATGGTACGGCTCTGAGATCCACCCCACTCCCCCAAAATCTGTATTTGGTTCTGGCATCACTATCTAAATAGAGCAGACTAGCTGAAAGGAGTCAATGAAAAGAGCAATGTGACTTGATAGGAGTCCATGTCTCTGTTGGAAATTAAGACAACTCAGCTACATGGATACCACAGATGAACACCACCAATGCGGGTAGTAGGGAAAGACTCAAAGAAAGGCTACACATTTTGCAGAAGGATTGTTGGGGCACATGAAAAACACATTTCCAGCTCCAAGAGAAACTCTGACCTGAAAAAAGTCCTTCTCCATAAACTGCCCGTGGAGGTGATGGTCTCAAGAGTAAGTAGGGGTATATCCCTGCACTACCTGGACTTGTGTAAAGCATGTCACGCACAATATCCCTGTCTATACATCAGAGGGACATGGATTTGATGAATGAACCACATGGTGGATAAGGAATCAGCTGGATGGCCACACTCAAAGAGTTGCAGTCAGCAGCTTGATGTCAGGTGGAGTCCAGTGACGAGTGGTGCTCCACAGGGGTCATTTTTCACTCCCGATTTTTTGTGAACTGCACTGAGGAATTTAACTAATGTAAGACTAACTATATTCAGACAATGTCCCAGCTGCTGATGTAGGGGAAAGAAAGGGTGACTTCCTCTTTGTTTTGAGATATGAGCTTCCATGCATATGGATCTGTATCTACATAAATAACGCCTGGGAGCTCACATCTCAAAACATATTTATATTATATGAGACATAAACTTACTATATATATATAACTGCTATACTGTATACTTACTATATATAGCGTAATAGAGTGTCTATTTACATACACACTATATATGGTATGTGGCACATGGCATATGATATACACATCTATAAAAATATAAATATTTCATTAGATATCTCTGTCCTGATTTCCCTGTCTTTAAGTTCCTCTCTCCTCACTTCCTGCATGAGGAAGATATCAACAGCTTCTCTTACACAGCAATGCCCATGGGCACGGTTCATGTGGGTTTGAATGCCAGACCATGAAAAGTTACTTATGGGTAGTTCAGAGCTAATCGAGAACCTGTTAATGTAAGCATGAATTTTTAAAACAAGTTAGTATATTGTCAGTGTAAATGGAAGACAGGCATGTAATATTCACAAGTCAATCTATTTTCTGGTTCATTTGGCACTGTAAAAATGTGAATCTTGAGGAAAACTCTGGCAGAGAATAAAGGTTACTATGCATGCTATTCCCACAGAAAGGTTGGGAAGAAAGAATGACATTTTCCTTTGAAATATAGGGCTGGATAACATATTTATAATAGTGCATCAAAATCCATCTCCCTAAACTATTTCCTCGTGCCATCGTAAAACCCCTTAACAGCACTGCTTTTAAGAGCACCAGCAGAGATGCTGTAATGGCACATGGCAAACTTCACTGCAGCTGCTGACAGCTTTTTCTCTTCAGCCAGCACAGAGCACTTGGTCACTTTAACAATGGGAAAAAAAAGAGGTTCCCACTTTTTTCCCCACTATTCAGGCGTTCCAAGCCATCATCATAATCCTCCTTAGAAAAATTAACACCCTGTATGTAAAAAACGACAAACTGGGGTACTCTAGAGGAATGTGAATTTCTTGCTCTTGGCATTAGTCCTCAGATCAGAGGGAAACCATAAAACAGCAAAGCTGAAAACTACGAGCCATCCAGAAAAAGAAACGGCACTTGTTACACAAATGCCAAGTAATTTTGTAAATGATGCCTTTTTAATGATGGCACTGATGCCTACAGGAATTTTGGGCATGGGGACTGACAAATGAATCTGTTCTCAGCATACATCTGTCTGGCACTGAGCAACAAGTTTCACCGCTCTGGCTTTTCTGTTCGGGGTAGTGTTGTATACATTAAAGGATCGTGTTTGCTAACCCCTGCCAAATTAAAGTGTGCAGTCACAGCACAAAACACATGGTGAAACGGAGACAGAAGAACTCCATCAAACTGTTGCTAAGGAGCTGTACATGGAAAACCTAGAAACAGGCAACACCCTGAGATGTCAGGCTGCTTCTGGTTGTAGGTGAGCCATTCCATAAATGTACACCCCAAGAGAGAAGCAGACAGACCCACTCACAAAGGAAAAAGCCATTTCCCTCTTCAGGACACTCACCAGCTCTTTGTCCTGAAGTTCTGTTTCCAGTTCTTGGAGACGTCTACTCAGCTGCGCGTTTCTTTCCTTCTCTTTATTTATTTCATTGCACTGTTCCTCCAGTTCTTCAATCTTTAAGAAATGTCAGACATTAGGTGAAATTTTTCAAATTTCTGAAAATCATGGGCAGAACAGCTGATGAAATGGGCATTGGATCTGTTTCCTAAATCATAGCATTTGATTCACTGCAATCAAATTATCGCTTCTTTCCTTAAAAAGAGCCAATTTACACATCCACCAGGAAGCCCTGGGGCTGTATTTATTCCCTATCACAGTCTCTCATATGAGTACTCAGGAATACACAAAACACTGAGCTGCTAAAATAAGTGGAGCTGGGAATAAAACCTGCACTTCACTTCTGCGAAACCAACACAAGACTACAAGGGATGGGTTTTCTTAACAAAACAAGGAGAAGAAATCTCTCCAGCGCTCCCAGCTTTGCCTCCTCGGGGGTTGCTTATTATTCTAGCTGGTGTACGAGGGACACAACATCAAAACTTCGGGGGAAGAACCAGTTCAGAGCAACGTGTGCCGCTTTGTTCTCTCGCCCAGGGACGCGCTTTGCTCTCTCCATACCTTCTCCTGCCAGCTCTGGACTCAGATCCCAGGAGATGCACTTCCCACAGGCCAATGGGCCAGCTCATTAAAGTATGTACTTTAATTCTCAGCTTCATGTTGCTATGGGATTAAAACTTCACTCATTTGAAGGTAGAGCAATATGCAAAAATTTCTGACCCATTTAATAAAGGAGAAGGAACTTCCCTGGGTGCTGCAGTGGTGCAGTGTGAGCCTTGAGCAAGGAACCTACTTGGGGGAAAAGCTCAGAAAACCTCCCTGTACGGAAAAAGACAGCACATTATACAGACAGCACTGCTGCACAGTCTGGCTTGTCACTGGCATGATGACTTTGCAGCTGTAGCAAGGCAGTGTTTAATAATCTCTTCATATCTAGTACAGCTACTGGGATGTATCCTGTTTCACCAGTTAACATGAATGAGAACAACCTTTCTCTGCAAGAGTATAGAGAAGTAAATACTGCAAATTATGCCATTTTCTTATAATATACTGTTCCAGTCTCTCACTTCTCCCCTATACACAAGAGACTGGATATAGGAATCCAAATCATGCAACAATTAATATTAATTTGTTAACGTAACATCAGTTGATATGGCTCTGGTTTGATCTCTGTGCACATATAAAACACATGTGAATAGACAGTGAGTGTCTGCCTCAGCAAAAAGGTGGCTCCACATGGATTTTCAGTGCCAACAGACAACCCAAGCCATCTCTAACACTGAAATACTACCTGCAGCCTACTGACACACAAAAAAGACATGAAATTCCTTCCCTCTTTGAAAGGAAGCACTAAACAAAAAAATATCCTCACCAGACTGACGCAATTGGATCTTAATTTAAATGTCCCAGTGATCCATCTAAGCCAGCAGGAAAAGAATGTAGCTTTTTCAAGACATTTAGGATTAATAGAGTGAAATTATCCCTGCAAGCAGTGCTCATGGAATCCAGGCTCTCTGGTGCCCAGACTGCTGCCAGCCCCATGTGGGGCTGTTGCAGAAAGTGCAGTATTATCTGAGGAATGGTACCAATGATGACTTTAAACTGAGACTTCACAGATTCAAACTTCTGAGTTGTTCTGTGCTGTAACCCTTGCTAACCCTCCATCTTACACTACTGAGAAATGTGCTCAGTAATGAAGGGGAAAAGGCTTTTGATGATGCCTCCTGGGAGGTTCCTGGATGAGATGTGCCGGGTGTTAGAGCTGGATGACCCAGCTCACAGCCCCCAGTGCTGAGGAAAGAACTCACATCCTCATTCTCCTGCAGGCTGTAAGGATTGGCGCCGGATACTGAGTGGTTCCCAGCTCAGGTTCCTGTGGGTAACCAGGCCATAGCCATGCCTTCTGCTTGTTTGCATCTGGTGGTATTTAAGTGATCTTAGAAAGAGGTATGCTACAGTAACCCCACTTTTAAAACCTTTCTGGTTTATGCTCCTCCCATCCAGCAGCCCCTGTTGACACCAAGTGCCCCAAATCCCAAGGCAGGGAGCTTCAAATCATGCAGCAGCACCAGTCTTTCTGCTGAACCCCCATCCTTTGAACCTCCCTGCCTGCTGGTGTGCAAAGGGAAGCAGCAGCCTTAACTCCCTGTGAAACACAAAATCCACCTCCTAACACACACAACAGAAAAGCTGCAGAGATCCAAGAGAAAGAGCAATGGCAGGAGCAGCTAGCTGGAAGGGATGGCTCTCCCGTGGGTGTGCTCTGCTACCTTGCTCCTCAGCTGATCGTTCTCCTCCTTGCAGGCTGAGAACTGCTTCTTCCACTGCTCGATGCTGGCCGCAGACTCCTGCAGCGCTGTGGACAGCCGGGCGTTGCTCTCCCGCAGCGTCTGCAGCTCCGTCTCCCACTTCTTCACATTGGTTGAACTGAGAAAAACAGGACGCCATGAGGTGCTTTCACCTTGTAATCATGCGAATTGTTATCCCTGACCTGTCTGCAAACCCATCCACCGTGGTGTGTTTGCCATTAATTTGTTGCAATGAGATGAAGAACACTCAGATGTGTGTAATTGCCTTTAGCCACTGCATGCCTAAGGAGGACATAAGCCTTAATTTGACTTCCTCTGCCGAAACAAAGGGAATCTACCAACTGCAGTCACTGTCACCTCCTGAGCCTGTGTGGCTGTGCCTCGCCTTGCCTCTGCTGCAGCACAGGCTGGGGACTTGGCACCCCTGCAATAAAGCCACTCTGCACATCTGCAGATGGCACAATAATTCAGAATGGAGGATTTTAGGGGGTTGACATGATCTATATTTGAATTTTTTTTTTAATGCTGAGTCTTAACTATAAAAGTGTTACATAATGCTGCAGAACTAAACTACTCATTCCCCAAAGCTTCAAGCTGCAGCACAGAGCACAAGATTACAGGGTGAATGGGAGGAAGGCTTTGAAACTCCCTGTGTGCTAGTTGCTGCCTGCCTGTGGAGGTGTCTTCAGCAGGAGGAACGACCAAACATCATGGTTTGAAATAGTTTACACTATTAAAATGTCAATAAAGAGACATGATATACTTCAAATACTATACATGCAACCTTGGTGTTGTTCACTGGCTAATGCTGCTTATGATGCTGCTTTACATTTTAAACAGCTTTTTAAGAGTAGCTTGATCCTGCTAGATTTCCTTTCCATTCACCGATACGTTCACATGCAAGAGGCAGAGAAGGCAAGATCCCAGTAGAGAATTATTCTATTTTGATGCCGTAACTTTGCATATTGCAACGCCTGTATTTTCACTACAGCTGCAAATTACTCTTCTCAGCATTTTCAAATTATTTATCAAAGCAAATAGCAAAAAATGTGACTTCAAGGGGCTCCGTCCAGTTTAGAAATATCCCCCTAAGACTTCTAAGCAGAAAATATATTTCTCACTTCAACTTTTTTATGGTTGAGTTCAATCCTTTTTATAATTTTATATATCCATATCTATTTTCATCAAAGTAAGTGTAGCAAACTCAGAGAGGAGTAAAGATTGCCTTCACATGTTATCAGCAGCAATTGCTCCCCTATGGCTTTAATGTTATTTCTGTAGTTCTAAAACTTAATGAATAAAGACTGTTATAATAGTTGGCATCAGCAGAATAAAAGAAACCTTATTTCTTCACAAACTAGATCAGGAATAAACGAAATGGTAAATATTTCTCAACTGGACACCAGGATGCACTTGCTAAAATCTGCTCATCCATCCCTTCTGCTGCATCACTTTAAATTAATGCAACTACATTTGAATAATTTCTGTTAACATCATTAGCCATCACATAATCACAGCACACTATTCCAATGCAATTTGGGTATTAAAGGAACTCCACCTTTGGGCTAGAGCAAGTTTTAATTTATCATTCTCAGACTTGAGATGTGCCTCAGCAGGGCCACCATGTGATGCCTTCTCGTCGTCTGTGCCGTTCACACTCGAAGCTCGAGTGGAAGATGGTGTTTCACGTCCAGACTCCTGCAGCACAACACACAAACGAACACTGGGTGTCTCCTGCATCTCCTGCAAGACCACAACACCAATTTCTTTGCAATCTTGATCCCACACCACTTGGCTGAGACCTCGGCTCTCCTGGCAGAACAGTGGTAACACACACATACCCTTTTCATCTTGGCTGCAAAGCTGGTCTGTTTAAAAAGAATGAAAAAATTATAATGATACACAAATGGAAGTTTAAAGTGTTCAAAAATTTTTGAAGTTTTTTTTTCCCTGATAAGGTTTGTGTTTTATAAAAGTTGTTTGGGGGGGAGTTTAAGAGAATGAAACAATACAGAGTACCTGGAAGCATGCAAAGTCCAAACAGACAAACAAACAAACGAAAAATACTGCTCCTCCAAACAAGATACAATTCACAGGCTGCTTGGTGCTGATCACCAACAGCAAACAAATAAAGTGAATTATAAGGACCATGACTAAAGTCTCTACAAAATGAGTATACAAAATCAGCTGCTCAGATCAGTATTTGTGGACCGAAAAAAGGGGGATAGCTTCAAGACCAACAGCACTCAGCAGTTGTTTTCTGATCATGCATCTGAATTCCTCTCTGATCAGAACTGATCTGACTTTCCTCCAAACACCGGCCCAGGCCAAGAACACCCTCTGAGAGGGTTGACTCTTACCTAACAAATGCACAAGAAAATAAACTCAACCACACAGAGAGACTGGGACAACTTCTTCAGTTTATAAGAAACCCACATCTCCTGGACACAGAGGCACTTGGAGACTGATACAACGTGTGCTGCCTAGAAAAGTGTACTGTACAGAGACACAGCACAGGCTTCTTGCAGCCACTCACTAAAGCACTGCCTCTGCTCCCACAGCTTCCCAGAGTCACAGCTATGCAGGGAAACACCGTGGCCACAAAGCCACGCTCTCCACTGGCAAAGGAACGCCCACAAATGTGGATTAGACAGGGGACAAAAAGAAGGATCTCAACGGATGCCATTTACTGTCTGCTGAAGCTCTACACTGACTTGCTTTCCAGTGACTCTAACTGTGCCTAGCAGCACAAATCAAAGGATGTATAGCTGTCCCTCTTATTAAAAAAGTAGTAACAGCTTAAGAACTGCTGAAAAAAAAAAGCAGATATAAATGAACGCAAAGGGCATTCCTCTGACAATGCTAATGTCCAGCAGCTGACAATTACCTTCAGCAATCTCCATTTTATATACTTTAAGCTAGCTGCCAGAAGCAGGCACAGTTCATTACAAAATGTAACTTTAAGTTATTTATCCTGTATGCGTATAGGTATTAAAGCTAAATTACAAACCTGGGAATGATTGCTTGAGGTCTCAATTTTCTCTTGAGATCTGTCTCTTGCTAGTTTGGCAGCCTCTTTTACTTCTTGGAACTTCTCTGCAAACTGCAAAAGTCATGAAAGATATTAACATGATTTATCTATTAAATCATTGAGATTACTATCACTATATGGTTCATAGATCTCCCAAAGTGAATAACTAATTTTATTAATTTAAACTCCCTGGCAAGAAAAAACATTTTAATTCTTTGGCACGGAGGCTCTTTCAAAAGGAATGGGGGTTGGTACTAAAAACGGGTATCTCTGTAGCTCTGGTCAACCACAGGAAAAACCCATGGAGAAAAAGGAGCTTTTAGAGTTTCCTGGTTTGATTTGGTTCTGTTTATTTCCTCCCCCTCTTCTGTTCCACTTGGTGTTGATAGTCTATTAAACATGAAAGCAAAAAAGACATATGTTTGGATAAAAATATTACCAATGTCTTCTATTCCTATAAGCAAGTCAATTAAATTAAAGAATGCAAATAAACTCATCTGCAGGATGCAAGCAAGGGATTATCAAGACATAGGAAAAATGAGAAGAAGGTAGATCTGAATGTATGACGGAGTCATAAGAAAACACAGCTTTTCTGGCGTAATTTTCTACTTACTGGCAAAAAGAAAAATGTAGATGACTTCAGAGAAAGGCTTGAATGGTTCCTGTAAGAGGGTTATATCAAACTGGGGAAGATGATGGGAAGGAAAGATAAAGATGGAAAGTAACGATCCTGACCTCTACAAGTTGCTGTAGGACATCTGCTCCAAAGCCAGCCTGGCCCTTTTGAAATACAATTGTTATCACAGCCAGTCAGGGCTGCAGGGTTTCAAACACTTTAAACAGTGTTCAAAATTTTAAAAGGAGAATTAAAAAGATGGGAAAATAGGTGTAATACATAATTTATTTTTTAAATTAAGAAGTATAAGAAGTTCTTAAGAACGGGTAACTTTGTCTTTCAGCTAAAGCAACTCGTCTTGCTTGCCTGCGTTTTAAGAAACTTGAACTCCTAGAAAGGTAAGAC
The DNA here is from genome assembly GCA_013396735.1 of Grallaria varia. NCBI lineage: Eukaryota > Metazoa > Chordata > Aves > Passeriformes > Formicariidae > Grallaria > Grallaria varia. The sequence continues at coordinate 1,891,313 of VWZG01013514.1, read as the reverse complement.
ATAATGAAAGTAAAAATATAAATAGATGTATTTTATTGCACAGTTTGTGAATGAAAGTATAGCCATTATATAATTCAGAACACTTAGGGAAAAAACTGTAAATAAAAGCCTGAAAAACCACATCAAATTTTATAGCTGAGGAAGAGGAAGAATCATTATCCACTTACTAATCTTATCTTCCACCTTTTAGATTTATAGCAGGTAATTAGCATGCTCTCAGTAAAATACTGGGACTGTAAAGACTGATAAAACGAATCTCTATTTGGAGTGAAAGAAATCTGGATTTATAGGTGGAGGCACCTTTGTTTTGTATAATACACACAAAAGGTAATTTCTACGCACTCACACACACGTTGCTGTTAAATCCCATGGACAAGGACATTCTAAAAGCCGAGTGGAATTTTGGGTGTGCCCTGCGATCTGTGATGATGCCCGTGAATGAAGACGGAGCTCTGGAACCCAGCTGTTTCCTTTACAGCAGCTGACAGTGCCTATGCCAAGCGTGTGCTCCCGGCTGGCAGCAGTTGCCATCTCATGGCATGTGCAGTCACTGCACACACAAGCGACTTGATTACCTTGTAGTACTTTACAGATTGTTAAGAGCAACCACATTACATTTGTGCCTTAAGTGATTTAACTCCAGCTTTACACAAAATGTATCTCCTGCTGTGACAAAACAGCTAAAACCAGCTGATTATTTCTAAAATATTATATCAATAGTAAGTTCTACATTTGGCTCTCTTGAAAACAGTATTAAGCTGTTTTGAGTCTGTCTTTAATAATAAATCTCTTTTACAATAAATCTTTTCATCTTATGTATGAAAAGTTGATGAGGGTTCTGCATGGATGATATGAAATATGAGAAGACAAAAAGAATTGGAAGTGATCTATCAAATTTTATTTTTTGCAGCTATCTTCATAAAGCACACAGGAGACTGCCCTGAAAAATCACATGAGCTGAGAAGAAAAAGACATTTTTTCTACAATTCCATAATAAAAAACCGTATATGAATGAGCAAAGTTAATCTTCAATACTAAACCAATAATGATCTCACTGCATAACAGATTTCAGTCATGTCTCTAGATTACCAACACATGTATTTAATGCATTTGCTTTTAGAAACAACTACAAATAACTGAATTTTTCACTGTCTTAGTGACAGATCTTCGGCTTTTAGTGCCAAAATATTACCCTTCCTTCATATTGTTGTTACAGACATAAAGATGGCTGTAACAGAAAGGGAGGTGAAAGACTGTCTCTGGGTTTTGTTTATCCCTCACACCTGGAAACAGTCCATGAAGAGTTTTGCTGCCATTTCTTAGCTAATTAATACCTGCTCGATTTTACAACAGTCTCTTTTTGAAAGCTACAGAGGATCACTTGGCTTGTTACGAAATGAAAGCCTTTCCCTGGGTCACCCCCATGAGCACAGCCCGGCAGTGGTGCCAGCACACCCTGCTGCTGCACCGCCAGCTCTAACACCCAGACCCCGCGGCTGTTGGAGAGGGTCGGCACAGCCACGGGGCCTGACCACTGCCAGAAATCAGAGAGCTGCTTCCTCTCCAGCAACCGATTCCTTCTGTCCCAAGCATAAATAACTGACAAATAATGGGTACTGCAAAATCATGTTCCACCCTCAGCATCGAAGTGGACTTCGAGCTATTAGACCGTTATAACAGAAGGCAGTACTTTTTCAATGTGAAATCTCTAGTTAAAAGGTGAAATAATCTTCTGTTCAGTAAATGAAAACTTGGTAAGTATGGTGTCAAAGGGTAATGAAAGTATAAATACCCAAAATCAACCAAAAAATCCATCATGCTCCTCCTTCCATCTTTACTTTCCTCCATGCTTGCCATTGGTCAGACAAAGTACTCCAAAATTAGCAAAAAATAAAAGACTGGAGTAGGAGAAACACCAGCTGAACACCACTCCAATAGCTTATCACAGATGATAGGACATGTCTTTCCGTGCCCCAGGAAGCAGCAAAACCAAGCTGCAATAGGGAAAAGATTCGCTGCCACCAACACTTGAGAAGCCTTTTAGTGCGGTGGCTGCAGCCCACAAGCACTGCTTGATTAGGAGGCTTGGCCGGAGAAATTTAATGGGAACTCAAGGATGTTACTGTGCATTGCACAAATTATTTAAAGGCTGTTCAAACCTGCAGCCAGCTTGTCACAAGGAGAAATACATATCTATTCAAATAGACCTTCTTAGCATTTTATACATTAAAAAGCATGATTTTGTATGCGTACATTTTAGGGTCCCGGTCTGGCACTTTATTTTATGTCTCCTAGTGACAAATTGTGCCAGTGTTGGATGAAACAGCTGTTCCCACCCAACGCAGGCTCATAAATATTTCACCTCCCTCTCGGTTTGCAGGAGGCTGGGTGATGTGTCGTCCCCGTCGGGCAGCACTGCTGTGCCACAACCCACCACGCCGCGCACGCGCTTCGCTTCTCCCGTGGTTTTCTCTGGACGAGCCCTCCGTAGGGGCAGATGGGCAGCAAACAAGACTGTTTACCCCAGACAGTGGCCAGTAGTTTTCTCCATCCCAGCTCTGCCGCAGGGGCTGCCCCGGGTGCGGGGGGCAGGGGCAGGCTCTGCCCCGAGCTTGCTGCCCCGCAGCACAGCGCCTGGCACGTGCCACACACATCGTGGGCATGTGTGCACACACATAAAGTCCGGCGCTTCCCAGGTGCTGGATGCAGTTCATGGTGTGCAAAGTCTGGGTTTCTCACCCATATAAATCTTTGTCCCTATGACCTTGACTACCTGCAGCTCCTCAAACAGCATGTCTGCAACAAAGCACCCTGAATGGCTTCCTTACCCACTTCACCTGCAAAATACAGCACTGCCTTTAAAGCACCAGCACTGCCCCTTCACACCCATTAATTTCTTTTGATTCCTGTTTTGGTTTGGCTGTAGCAAGGTTTGAATAGTGTCTTGAGACCTTTCTGAGACACGGGGTAGGAAGGGGAGGAAAGGAGTCCCACAAGTCCTGCAAAAGGGGAAAAGGACCCTGAGCAGGACATCAACTTTAAGCCCTGGGATTCTCCCAGTCAATGTGAATGGTAATTAGGTTACTGGGTCACGGAATGCAGTTTTCATTAATGGCTCATGTTTAATTTGAACTGCTTTTCCCTATAGGTATGGATTAATGCTTTCAGTATCTCAAGAGAAGCAAGGCATTAGAATGAGGCATTATCTTTTATTAGGCCAAGCAATATACTTAAAAATGCAGGCATTTTTAGGCATGTTAAAGTCTTCTCCTGTCTCATTATTATTCATCGTTTTCAGCAGAGATTTTTCAGCTTTATTTATTTATATTTATTTTAAGCCAGGGCTATTGATCTCTGGTTTAGTGGAGTTTTAGCGTGTCCTTCCAATTCCTGACTAAGCACTTCAATTATTTCCCGTAACACGGGCAGGCTTTAATTTATATCTTTTATAAGAGTATAATGATATTAACATAAAATGAAACTTGATTTTACTATTCCCAATACACTTATACATCTGTGATCTTGCCACTAGCTCTGATCTTTCTTACTAATGGTTCAATAATTAAACCAAGAAGCATGGCTGGTAAGGAGTATCTCTATCCCATTGTTTAACTCGGTGGTAATAAGCTAGGTTTTCTTACTTTTTCCATCTAGTTAACAGTCAGAGTTTTGGTTCTTCTGTTGTTGTGGGGTTTGGTTTTTTTAAAGATCATCGCAAGCTATTTTCAGAAGTGCTCCCCTTAAACTCTCTCTCAATGTTCTGACCAGAAAAGGTCTTTCTGTTGATTTAGAAAGCCTTTCGTGCAAGTAAAAGGCTGTTAATACAGTGGGCAGTGGGCTCTTCAGCAGGTCATGCAGTGCAAAGAGATATCCAAAATGACCTGGAGAGAAGCACAGCTGGTGCTGAGGCCCCTGCATCCATACAACATGCTGTTCAGAGTGGCTCCAGCCTGGCCACATGAACACTGAAGAGCTGCTTTCTGATATCAGCAATTCATTTCTTCTAAGTATGTTTGAACAGCTTTGGAGAATATGCTAAACCCTCTCTGATTCGGATGTAAGGACCTCCAAATGTACCTTGTGCATTATTACAGTGTGCCTTGTGCCTTATTATATTATCAGCCTCTCTTCCCCTGATGCAGACCCAGCAGCACCAGCTCCACACAGTGCACAGTGCAGGTTTAGCCCCAGCCTGCACTCAGGTACCGTGGGGTCACGTGTCATGTTGCAGATGTGTCACTTCAGCAATCCAGGATTAAAAATTACTATTCAGTGGTGCTAATTCTTTCTTTCAGTGTCCAAAGGTTGCACTGGATCATGCTTATCTGTTACTCAAAACAAACTGTTCCCGCAGGTCCACTTTAAACCTCCCACATTCCCACACTACTTATTAACTACTATGGACACCTCTTTGCTCCAGGAGTGGAGAACAGGCACAGGTGAAATGAGCAGCCCTCTAAGCTTGGTAACCAGCACCAGCACCTCATTTTAAACAAGCTTTGCATGTGATTGATTGGGCAGATTATTGCCATGGCACTTTTATGGACATCCCAATCCAAAAATCATTTAACATGAAACGTAAAATGTGCTTTCCTTTAAGAAATACTTGCAAAAAATGCAATTCTCTAGAAGTTGCAAAAACTTCAGTAAGACAGACTGAGTAAAATAAATTCCTATAACAATTCAGTTGACGGAAAAGTCGTTCTATTGCAATGTTCTGCCTTGGCTGATTTAGACACAGAAGAAACATTTTGCTGTCCTGATCCTTCCCTTAGGAAAGCACAGAAGGGGACAGCAACATGAGAGTCTGTGTGCCATGCCCAAGGACACTGTGTTAACTCACAAAGTAGCCACGCTTCAGGTGCCCACGATGTGTTAGATAAGCCGGGCTTTTTACTAGATGAACAGACAATCATCTCAGCTGCCTCATAAGCACTTGTCAAGACCACTAATCCAATGACAGAGGATGTATTTTAAACTGCTGGCTACTCATAACAAGAGGCAGCTCTAGATTTTACAGGCAGGCTGTTGTAGCCAGTCCCTGGGCCAGGGGAGTGTTTCACTAATACCAAACTCATGACCAGGGGTTTTGTATTAACGCAGAGGCAGCTCTGTCAGCAAGCCTGGCATCAGCCCTCCCTGGCTACTCATCCCTGCCACTGCCACCACCCACTGCCACCCACAGACAGGGGGTCATCACAGGAGATGAGCAACTTGCGCTGCTGAAGAGGACGTGCAGAAACACGCAGGTTTAGGGCACAGACAACTCTTCATGAGTAAGAAACAAAACAGCCTTTGCAGAAATTCAGAGAGCCCTGTTACCTTTGTCAGCTGCTGCTCCGAGGGAAAGCCCAGCCCAAACACAGTGTTGGCTCTGCTGTCTGCCCACTGCCCGAACTTCTGCGACGTTTTAGTGAAGGTCATGTTGGGTGTGATTGTGCTGTTTATGATCACCTGTTCAAAAACAGAGCAAAAAAGGATTAAAAAGTAGAAGTCACATTGGAAACGTATATCCTAGCAACAGTTATCATCCAAAGCAATTAGCAGTCTAAATTGGGAAATTGCTGTGTTTGGAAGATTTTTTTCCCCAAAACAAAACAGTTTTTATCTTGTCTCAGTTCATGCAAGGATTCTGATGTTTTGGGTTTCTTTCATGGTCCTGCAGGCTGCAGGAACATCACTCAACTCAAACCAACAGCAGGGTCAGGAGCTGTAGAATTGCCCCAGCAGAAATGCAGATGCAAAATCCTCTTTTCCCAGCATTAGGAAGGCACACAGCTACTCCACCAGGAACCCGGGATGCCCAAGCCCTCCAAGCAGGGTGTGCACCAGCAACACCCGACCTCAGACCTGAAGGGCAGAGAGGTATTCCTACATTTCTCCATTTGTCCTCAGGCCTTCACAAGTAGGATGCCAGAGACACGCCAGAAATTTAAAAAAACATAAACAACAAAAAACAAGACAAAGAGAAGCTGATTCCTTAATAGTAAGTTTTACCTGGGAGGAGGTTGAAGTGCATCACCAAAAATGCATCAAATTTGGGCCTCAGAACAAATATTTTGCCCCCTTACACATGTTAACTAGTATCTGCCTCATCAGCAGCAACCTTGAAAGCAACAGTGGTTCTTGTAATTAAAGAAATAGCCGACAAGAGGAAGGCTGGTGGATGAGGTCTCTAAGGAGCCCAGTGGAACAAGTATAAAATGTAATCTTGCAAAAAGGAATGAGATATATGTCAGTTCATTACCAAAAATCTTAACTTTATTTTCAAGATACATCATTATATGAGTCTAGAGACTCCTTCCCCTGGAAATTAATTCATGTACGATGTTCTTTCTGCTAACAGAATAAGAACTTTCTTTAGTAATGCGTATCATCATTTCCAGTATGCAAATTATGCAGTAATTAAGCCCAATCTGTGGGACAGTTTAATTAACATGATCAGGAAGTATCCTGGCAACATCATTTACTATGTATTCCAAGCAGTTTTTTGTCCTAAGCTTTCATTTACATTTAGGAAAAAATGTGAATTAAATGTACCAGAGGAATATCCTCACTTGCCATCATCCCCTCCCTGACTTCAGACCTCTGTGTTGATGCCTTCATTTGCTTTCTTAGAAGCAGCTCAACTTACTTCCCTCTTTTTGTGTCATCACTTTCAAATAAACACACGATTTTCTGCCATTCCCCAACACTCGGAGTTTCACCAGAAGGATGAAAGCAGAGGAGAGCCAGGTGCTGCTACCCCTGAAACCGTCCTTTGCACAGGAAAACACAGGGCAAGAAGAGGGAGAGGTGACTCTGCAACCAGCACTGGCCAGCACAGACTGTACAGACACCAGACTGCCCAGAGAAGCTGTGGCTGCCCCAGCTCTGGAAGTGTCCAAGGCCAGGCTGGACAGGCTGGGAGCAACTGGGCTGGTGGAAGGTGTCCCTGCCCATGGCAGGGGCTTGGAACTGGGTGATCTTTGAGGTCCCTTCCAACCCAAACCCTTCTATGATTCTATGATCAGCTTTCAGGGTCAAAATGTCTTTTTGAATGGCCAGTTGACAGGCAGAGGTACAAGCAAAGCTGCCCAGATGTGATCTCCTCCAGCTAAGTCATACAATAGAAACAGCCAACATAAAACCTAAGCATGATTTCAGACGTGCAAATAAATAGAAAATCAAAGGTTGTATGGTAGGGGTTTGACAATACAAAGAGACCATGATGATACAAGGACTCGATGATACTGAGTCACAACCGCAGGAAGAAAAGCTATCACCAACTTAGAAAAATCAGGATGCTTACCAGAAACTGTACAGAAAATGCTATATGTATATGTCTTTTTAAAAAATCTTACATCAGACAGATGAACCACTTAGAAATGTTTAGCTTCTCAAGTTACAGAATACATTTAAGAAGTTACGAAATACCCAGAAATTTCAAGTCATAAAAAGTATTATTTCAGTCCCGCTGTGCCTTTCAAATCAGACATCTGTGGGGAAAAAAAAAAATAAAATTACCCATTTCACTGAAAGGCAATAGATCCATTCACAGGTAGCTGACACTGAGGAGAACAAAATTCTTCCATACCTTCTACAGTAATCATTGAGTCAATACAAACAGAAAAAACCACACCAAAGTTATTTTTTAGACCACAGTTCAGTATTATCAGATGTGGTAAAAGGAATAATGAAACCTGCAAATTGTAAACCAAGAGACACCTTATTGAGCAATGAAATGCACTACATTAGCTGAGCGCCTTACAAGTTAATTTTTTTCTATAGCCAGCGCAGAATCCAAGGAAAGGCTGTGGTGAGCACACACCTTCAAGAAACTGACAGTTCCTCTGTTAAATTTGTAATAAGCTGCAATTAGTGAAACTGCCTGGAAATTGGCTCTACCTTTTTTTCCCCCCTTAAATCCTCCTCTGTCAATCAGGCACTTCAGAAATGCTGCGTTCCTACAGAGAAGTGAAGACCTAAGTAGAAGCTCAGGAGATTAAATCAGAGCTCATAGAGGCAGTTCAGAGGAGATGGATGCTGCAGGTACATCACGCTTATCCACTCGATCTTCCTCCCCACCCTCGCCCCACCTGCCTGTGCATTCATTTCCTCATAAATCTGGTTATCATTTCCAAACAGAGCCACTACACTGGCCAGGGAACAATCACGTTGGTTGTGTTTAGGAGAAAGAAAAGGTGATATGATTTCAAAGAACAACAAAAAATGAGGTTTGCAAGTGTTCCCGCCCCAGTAATCCAGACTATCCCGCTCCCTACGCTGGCTCACCCTCAGCTACGTGAGACCAGAAGGACAGTGATCCCCACCACTCCTCCATCTCCTGGGTAGGCAGTGTCAGCTGGGGCAGAAGGCAGGAGAAGCACCTGTGGCCACCATAACAGGAAAAGTCAAATAAACCGGGATCTCTTTTTTTTTGGTGTGTGTGAAAGTATGAGCCAGAATTTTCAAATTTCAGAGGAAGAAGGAGAGAAGGAAAAGGGCACTATTTTGCTGCAGACAGGATGAGCCCACAGGCTCTTTTCCATCCCTACTTGCAATCCAATATTATAATTCTATAAGAAAAGGCCAGTCATCCATTCAAATGAGCTCTTATGAAAAAGCTTTGCATTTGGTCTTCATTTGTATAATACACACACAGTGCAATTCCAGCTGCATCATAAAATGGAATAAACCTGTGGACTTTCATCCCAGCTAATGGATTTGGAAGACAAACTACTCTCTAACCAAATGCAATCAATCCCTGAAGTGGTTAAAGAGTTCTCCCTAAAGACAAAGAAGAGCATAATATAATAAGCACTTTACAGAATAATAAACTCATTCATCATACTGAGTTGTCTACATGTGGTTAAAAAAACACACCTGCCTTTGCACTCACCTACACGCAAACTTATCAGATGGCAAACATTCCTGGTACACCTGCATAAGCCAAACAAAATCTCATACTAATTTCATTTCCTTTGGGAGAAAAATGAAACTGAGAAATCTAAATTTTTATCTGAGGATGACACAGAAGAATGTTTCCAGCACCAGGTAGTGCTGCATCACCCACCAATGACTCCAGACATTTAGGAACACATTGGGTACATTCATCAGATAAAAGTGAATGCAAATAAGCTGGCGTAGAGCAGAACATTCATGGGCTGTAACACACCCATCCTGCTGCCTTCCCACGGTGAGAAACTGCCAAATAAATCAAACAGGGAGAGGTCACACGATGACCTGAGTGCGTAGAAGGAGAAAAACGCATTGGCAGCTCATGCTGCTTGTAATGTATGAGCAGTGCCCATATAGACAGCTGCTGCTTCTTTTAGGGGAGGCTTCCAGTGTTTAAAGGGCCCTGCTCCCACAAGGGCTCCCTGTACCACAACTGCACATTGAAGGGGAAAAGCTGATGTGGATCCCGAAAACATATTTTCCCAAGGCACAGCCTCATTAATGCCAGGTGAAGGTGTGTGTCGGCAGCTGGGGCACAGAGGGAGCAGAGCTGGAGCAGCACGTGGGCTGTGCCAGCTTGGCGCTCAGTGTACACCGTGACCACGTCAGCCTCGGCCTGCCAGGCTCACAGGAGGGAAGAGCAGTGATGGGAGCCAGCTCAGCTCCAAGGGCAGGAGAGCAGCGATCACTGGGGGCATTTGGCAGAGCCACTGGCACAGCGCCGAGGAGGAGGAGGAGGACCAACACACCAGCAGGACACGCACCAAAGGGCATGATGAGCCATATCAGCCAGCCGTGGCACCAGCTCCTCTACCCAGGAAAAGTTTGAAGTAACAGCCACGAAATAGCTAATAAATGTCTTGGCCAATATATTTTGGAATTTTGTTGAATTCATCGAGAAAGGGGCCCCTTATTCTGGGTCAGAAGTGCCAGATTAGGAATTATTCTGCAATTTCCCCTTAAAATTCACGTCACTTGTTACTTGAAATAACCTCACCTTCAGAAAAGCCCCCAGGCTCCAGCCATAGGATCTACTCCTTAAGACTATATTATAATCTCCCTGTTTCATTTTCACACCTCTGAATATGTGTTTCCAGTTTCCAGCCCTTGTGAAATTTAATTTCCTCAACCCACCAGGCTGCTAATCTTCAGTAAAGATGTATCCTGTTCTGAAAACAGAACTGAAGAAGGAAAGAAACTGCTAATCCTCCGGCCACAGCTATCACAGACTCAGCAGGTCCTTCCAGCTCATCAAGTTGACGTGAATCAGAAGGGCTTGTGACACTGGATGTGAAGATGAGGAGACAGGGATGGATTTACAGAGAAATTCTCCCTTTATCCCAAATGTTCAGCAACTCTTCTGTGGTATTAGCCCACCTACATTTCCATGAGCTGTATTATCCTTTGCATTATCTACCATCCTTCCTCCTTCTGCTCCTACACAGGATGTAACATCTTTTCACCAGCATGTCACTGGTGATAAACTGTTTATCTCATTTCTAGTCCTAGAAAGCCAACACACACACACATTGTTAATCAAGAGAGTGGAATTAAAGGGAAAAAAGAAAGTCCCTTGCTGAGGCCACCGAGCAGAGTAAAGCAGGAGAACTACAATGATATCCTCACAGTAGTGTAAGAACTTGGGGATGAAAGAAAGAACAGCCTTTGGCCAAAGCAGTGAACCTATAATGCAGGAGGATTAATTACAGTTGTTTTACAAATCAGGACCAGCAGATGTGATCAAATCTTTCCCCCCACCCTTTCTGCTAAATCTTTTTATAAGGTCCTTAAAAACAAAACAAAAAAACCCAAACCAAACAAAAAAAAACCAAACTCCCAAAACTGAACAACAACAACAATAAAACCCCCAAACAACCAAAAAACAAAACAAAACAAAAAACCCAAGCAAAACAAACAAAAACCCCCAACAAGCCTGGGAAAACCGAAAGCAGCAATGGCACTTGTTCCAGCTTTCCCTGGGACACACTGTGGGGATGGAATCATTAGATTGGGAGCGCTGTAAATGTACATTAAGAAGAATGTTGGTTTTCTCCCTTTTGCTGTTCTTCCTGCTCTGCTGCATCGTTTGTGCATGACGAGGGGGCTGAGCACAAGGCAGGCAACAGCTGGCAGGACATCCACCACCAGGCTCTTGCTCTGGTTACCCATTTGATCCCTGCAGTGCCAGGAAGCCTGGCCAGCTGCTGCTTTCCAAAAGTTCCTGCTCTGCACAGCTGACCAGGACAGGAACTGTTTCACCCATCAATGGACTCCAAAAGCTCCCGCAGCTTCATCAAGTATTTCTGCGGGAGGCGGGACGGGAAGAGGAACTGCAGCAGAGGAAGATGCCAGGATGCCTTGCAAGCCCCAGAGGACTTGCTGCATCCCTCAGCACTCCCAACCTGAGCTCCCTCTGCAGAGAGGAGGCTCTACTTTCATGGAGAGTCTCTCACGTGCTGCTGCTTCTCGTTTTATGGGGAAAGGGGCCATTTCCACAGCTGCACAGAACACTTTTTTTATCCTGCATCGCCTTGCACCCCCAGGATCATTCAATAAGAAATGAGGTTCATTTTTAACCCCAGAAGCCAACAAATCAAACAAAACCTATACAATTCTTGTCCACCTTCATGAAAAGAGATGTAAAAATAGCACCCCCCTCCAATAAAAGACTAATTACTGTTTTTCCTTTGGTAAAATATTTCTGTTTTAAAGCCCTCACTGACAACCTGTCTAAATGCAAAGAAAGTGGGTTCATGATTATGTGAATTCTATTAAGGAAATCTCCTGCTACACCTCTGCACCTACTCCATTGCTCTCTTTTTCTTCCCAAGGTAATTAACATTTCTGTAGGGTTGGCTTCCCACCTCCTCCACCCAGTCTAAATCTCTAAAACCTCCTATTTTTGCTTTGACATCTGACTAGAATTTTTTTCCTTTTAGACACAGCACACACATCCACACACCCACACGATTCAAAGCACCAGCAGCTGTTTCATGAAGAAAATCTACAGCAAGGATTTTCAAACCCTGTAGAATAAATTGTTATCCAGGAATTTCATGCAGCAATTTACAAAACGTATAAACCAAGATGCTCGTGGATTATTTTCACATGAGAGGGAAGATTCCTAACTCATCAGAGAAAGGGATAAGGATACAATGGATATTCTTTCTTTTTTCCTAGTGACTAAAATTTGGGTGAGGCAGAAGGTTGCTTTATCTACAATTACACAGAATTATAAAACTTCCCATAGTCTTATCACATCCATTGGGAGATTTAATAAAAGCATATAGTGTTTGTCTAGAGTACAACCACATCCCAAAGTGAAAAATTTTGTGCATCCTTCAAGCTGTATAACAACAGCTCCTCTAAAGCCTGAAGGCCCTTTGCAGAGGTCAGGAATGGCACAACACTCTCGACATCATTAAAGACTCCTCTACTTTTTAACAACCTACACACCCCAGGAGTGGTCAGCAATAGGAATGTTTAGTTCCTCTCCAAAATCCAGAAAAACTGTCCCTTGGCATGAGTAATGGCCAAGAAGGACAGGTACATTATTTTTAGGAGATGACAGGATGTCCAGGTTCCTTTTCAATAACATCACATGGTTTATTAACCTCTCTGGCATGTTCAGATGCCACATCATACTCAAGTCTGGTGAACAGAAACCATTCTGTGTGCCACAGGTACGTACTGAAACACCCTCTGACAGAGCTTTTCTGAGACATTTTACAGGGAGGCTTTATAAAGGAAAAGTCTACCCAGAGCGAAGTTTCCCTCCTTTCTGGTGAGTGGTGCAGCAAGAAATCCTTAGCATGGATTTTTAATATTTTCTTTTAACAAGTAATAAATTTCATTTCTGAAAAGGTTTGTGCAATCTCCTGGATTCAGTTGTGTGTGGTCTTTCCAGAGCAAATGACACACAACACAATACAAGCAGAGAAATGAGCCAGATAGGAACGAACAGTGGCAGATGTGCTTCTGCTCTTCTGTCAAGGATACAGCTGCTGACAGCACTTTGTTATTTCTTCTCCTAAGCTTACTAACCAGCTTCTGAAGGATTTACTTCCAGAAATAATCCAGGCAATGAACAGAGGATTTTTCACATTTCCAAGTTAATAACTTGGAAAGAGATTAATACAGAAACATTTAAATGATATGAGTTCTACCGCTCTAGACTTTTAATTCTTTCTAAACCAAAACACATCCTCAGCAGGTGATCATGATTTCTGGTTGATTCAATCTCAGAGGACCCACCACATTTCCTGGCATTTACTTTGCTCCCTTTCTCATCTTTTGACAAGCTCTTTTTCACCTGGAGCCCTAGATCTCGTTTGTGCAAACATTTTTAATTTTTCCTTCCATTCCCAGGTCATCTCCACCAGATGAGCTAATACAGCAGTTCTGAAATTCCCACTGCAGATAAGCTCTAACCATTTTTTTTCATCCTCTGAACACTCCAGGACCTGTTCACACAAGTGCACCCAATGTTACCAGCTCTACCTATCTAAACCTGTCTTAGCAACAGTTGACAATCTCCTGCAGACACAACTCCAGGCAATGTACTATCCTCCCACTTATTAAATCCTGCGCCTCCCCTCAGCCTGAATTTCTGAATACTTGATATGACCTTGAGCAAATAAAGGATGATGCAAGTGGAGAGTCTCGTCTTTGACTGCCAGCTCTGCTTCTCTTTATGCTGCATTTCTTCATCACCAAATTCCAAAGAAAATGTTCTCAAGTTATTTTAATATCTAGAGAGAAACCAAAGCGCAAGTAACTTTAATCAAGCCAAGTACACCCCTAATACAGACACAACAAATATTTTAAGATCATTGAGCACTGCTGTTTTCCTCACTTTCGTTCACTCTTACTTCAAAGATGTCTTTGAGAGGACTGAGTCCTGGTCCATGCGGCAGAAGGAGCCAGTGCACACCTCAGTGTGCTCACCCCAAACAGACACTGATCCTCACGTTAAAATGGCCGTTTCATTTTCTATTTGCATCTGTCCTGCTACAAACTTCCCGAATCCCAACACTGACATTCCACTTTGACACTCCACAACCTGAATGATTAATGTCTCCACAGACCCCCTTGGAGAACAGTATTTTGGGCACTGCCCACACCTTTGGGGTGCCTGGCCCATCGCCCCATGCAGACACCCTTACAGCCCACACCTTACGCCTGCACTCCAGCCTGCCCCAGGGCAGACACCTCTGCCTGGGAGCCACCAGCATCACCACTGATGGCAACTTTGCCTTACTTTGGGAGTTCTCCCCCAACTAACCATTCAAAGAGATGTTAAAAAAGCCAGAAGTTGCATCACCACAACACCAACACCTTTACATTAAATAAGAAAATAGCCATTAAAAATACTAATTATTTACTGCAAGTTGCTTCACTGTCTGAGTGAGAGACATATCCAGCTTAGGTAAGGCTGGTGGGCTGTGACTCAGGCTGGGACAGATGTTCTGATCTCAATCTGCTCATCACACCAAATGAAGGAGAACTTCTCTAGGAAAGGAGCAGCTGCCTCTCTGAGAGCAGTCTGATCCAGTTTCATTAGTTACAGCAATAACAAGCCTGAACGGGACTACAAAAAGCAGCTTGAGGCTCTTCAGGCATCTTTCACAACGTCCTTTGGGTTAGCACCATTTGTACTAGAACCTGTCTCCAGCAGAGACTGGGAAATCTGAACCAGGGCACCAAATTATTTTAAAGGCTCTAGTATGGATTAACAGTATACACACACTGGTATTACCACGTTGCTCTGTCTCAACAGTAAAGTACTATCCTATTCTTACATATATTATATTAACTATGGGTGGTCCCGTGCAGATTCAGGAGTTGGAATTGAAGATCCTCGTAGGTCCTTTCTGACTCAGGATATTTTGCAATTCCATGATTATATAATGTATACATAAAATCATAAAAACTCAACTAACATTTTTACTTAATAGTCATCTCCCTAGCATAAAAGCAAGGAGGTGTTTATTGTAACATACTCACAAACTATGCTCACTGGAAGAAGCACTATGCATTAAAATTGTATTTTAAATCTTTTTTTTTTAATTGTATTTCAGAAGATGTTCTTTTTATATGGGGTGTTAATTAGTTCCATTTGTTAACTCCAGTATCATCTCTAGTGCTAATAGTTATGTTAAAATAGATCCAACAGTTCACGAAATAGATACAGGGAAGGTGAAGGCCATCAAATATGCTCATATTTCTGTATTACAGTAACCAGCCAGACCAATACTGGTGAACTTTTCTTATGACATATAAGGGTTTCTTTCATGGGCAGGTATAGACAGGAAGGCAGAAGTACTGGATCAGTGAAATCAGACCTCCAGAGGTCAAAGTCTGGACACCTTTGCACTGGTTTACCCTAATGCAGTGCCATTCTTAATCTGGATGTGTCTTCTGGGCACAGTGTCACATGCTGCCTTTGGATTAAAGGTCAGCAAAGTGTCACATGCTGCCTTTAGATGAAAGGTCCTTTTCGTGTTGGTTCTCAGTGTCAGACACATAAATAATATTGAGCTCATACTTCTCCACATCCACATTTTGTGGCTGGCACACTGCCTGGGACCACCAGAAAAGCAGAGATTTGTCACCCAGTCTGGAAAAAAACTGCGAGGCAGAAGTTTTTGAGAACAAGAAATATCCATCTCCATTACCCAGAGGTGAGAAAAGCTTTGAGAAGATGGAATACAGAATATATTCTAATTTAATCAGACTTTATTAGCAGGGACTCTCTGGAAATCATAGTCCTGCCAGTGCTGCTGTCAGCAAAATAATCTTCAGGGCAAGAAGTGGGGCCTCTTGGCATTTCAGCAGGCACAGGGCAGCTGGCTGGGACCCCAGCAGCACACGCTCCTCCAGGACACAGCACACAGCACTCCTGGCAAGCAGTGGCCGTAAATAAAACTAGGGCAGGCAAAACTAGAAACCAAAGAATCTCTGCCCCTTTGACAAAACACAAATATGCTTTGACAAATATGCTCACCCACATCTTTTCAAATAATAGCATTTAATTCAGGATTTATCTATACACATTAGAAGAAAAGGCAGCACGCCACTCTGTAAGGTCACTTTTCATGTACTTTTACATCCCTTTATCTTTGGCAACACAAGGCTGTAAAACAGCCTCTGTAGTTTCACTACAGAATTATTAAACCTGAAAAAATGGGTAGTTAAAAAACTTAGGCATTAAAAAAAAGTAGGCGTTTAAAAATAAAACACCCTACATCACTCCACCTAATTCATCGGCTATGGGGTCAGGTGAACACACACAGAGAACTCTGAATGCCAAGGGAGAAGGTGATGTTTTCATTGCTTCTGCTACACATTATTACAAATCAGATTCATGAGATCCTAGAGGCAGTTAAATGCTGCCACACCAACGCAGACCCCTGGTGAGGTACATGCTGCCAGAAGCCTTTTATAGTTCAGTGCCAAAAATGTTGTAATATATAAATTACTTGGTAGGTTTTTACTGAGAAAAAGTTGCTATTGCTCTAATGGCTGAATTTACGTCAATGAAAGAAAAAAAAAAGAACAAAAAGAACTAGGCAGATGAAGGAATTTCATCTGTGCTACCATACCCTGCAATTGTTTCACAATGAAAGAAAAGATTCTCAAATCAAGAGTCACCTTTGGCAAAATACCCTAGGATATTTTTAACAACTGTGCCTTAAAATAATTCCTTTTCCGTGGGCAAAGAAAATGATGTGTTTTGAGTGTCTGAACACATCACTGGAAGAATTCCGAGTTTCCTCTCCGTGTGCCGAGGCGCCAGGCTCCAGTTGTGACAGCTAGGAAAGCGTGGTCAGAAACAGGTGGGCAGCTATTAAATTAGGTAGCAATTAGGGCTGGTACAGGAACTGACAGAGCCAGAAATACATCAGATAATAGCAGATTTACATATTGCCCCTTCTTACGTCCCTAAATATCTGCTACCACAGGCTGCTGGGGCTCTGCCCCTGCCAGCTCCATTGTGCTCTGCAAATCACACTGTCTGCTGCATATGCCACCTAACCAAACAGCTCCATCCCATACAATGTCCTGTGTTTGGTCTGGGGAACATCATGTGAATACTGATTGACAGACTTTGGCCCATATTCTTATCCTTACTAATTGCAATTTACTTCAGAAATAGACCCGCTGATTTTGCTTTCTCAGCACAGCAATTTTTCTGGTTCTCACTTCAGTACTTTCACACACTTATGCCCAACTTAGCTGCTGCTCTCCAAAGTTCGAGGTAATTGTCAGGTAATAAACTCTCAAATGATCTAGTAACTGGGAATGAATGTCAGAAAACTGGGGTTTTTTTCTCTGAAGCACAGTCTTTATTTTTGCATCATGTATTTGCCACAATTATTCTTGCAACCTAGTCATCTTTTAAACCCTAATTTTAATTCATTCTAGTCATCTGTTTAAGCATCTCTCAGAGACAACTTAGGACTGGCATCTGAGATGACTGTTGCTGTGTCCATTTTCTTTGCTGCTGCCAACTCAGTATGTCTCACTATACATTTTATTGCTGGCCATTAATTTTTAAGCTAGCTTTATGTTCCTTATTAACAACTCATTTCTCAAAAGAGAAAAATGATGCTGTTACAATCACGAGTTCTGTAGAAATACAACATATGAAAATAAGGGCAGAAGCTTGTTTCTGAGGGATTATATTTCTATCTCAAATTCCCTTCCCCTTTCTCTATACTCTTTGGATAACATATATTTCTAGTTTACAAAAAATAAACCCACCAACCAGGGCACTACCGTGCATTATTCCTGAGGATGATGAGGCTATTGGTCTGCATAATTTTTATACTATGGAACTGCCTTTTCACCTCCAAAAGGCAGATCAATGTAGGTCACTTTTAATGAGAGCCCTGTGTGTGGCTTTCCCCATGCACTGCACAGCAATCGGGCACTTACAAGTTGTACGTTCTCCCTGCACCATCACCGTATTTTGTCATTTTTCAACAGGATTAACTTTTGCCCACAACACTGGACACTTTGACGTGGTGAAGTCTTTCGGCTGCATCATTAACTCTGAATCAGTGTGTGCCCTTGCATTTTACTGTACCATTTCCTCCAGCATTCATTATGCTGCAGTTAGCCTCTGGCTAGAAACTTCTTAAAACATCATGATGAAATTACTTTCTTCACAACATACAAATCAATTACTATGTAATTAAAAGATATACTAGTCTATTCCCTTGTTTGGTCATGGTATCTTAACTAAGATCATCCAGTGCATCCTTTTATGGTATCTGGGAAATCTTTTGCTATAAATTGTAAGCTACTGTCCACAGCATCTGTTTTTCCATCAAAGAAGCAGGAATTGTAATAGCTGTTCTCTTCTAGCTTTGCAAACACAAGGAATTAAAGTGGTACAAGCTGTTTGAATCTAGGGTCTCCACTATTCGGGAGATTCACCAGGCATTTAAATTGGGTTTTTTTCGGTCATTGGGCTGAGAGGATTTGGAAGAAACCTGGCAACTGAAGGTGTACACCCTCTCCAAGCTGCCCTCCATATCAGACTCCTGGTTTTCAGCATAAGACTCTTGCATATCCCTCTGCAAGGGAAGAGTTAAGCTGTCCTGACTTCCCTCTGCTTTCCTATCTTTACCCTACTCTCTTTCTATCCCAGTTTCCTCTGCTGCAATGTCTGTCCTCACTACCTCCTGGTCCCAGCCAGGCTCTCCTGTCCTTCCCCACCACTTGGCAAAGGGGCAAGGACACGAAGGCAGCGTTGTACAGTGCTGGGCAGCAGAGCCAGGCAGCTCCTCTGCCCTTCTGCCAGCCAGGCTCACAAAACGAGCTCCCAATATTTACACCTTTAAACACACGGACTCAGCAGTTCCCTTAATCCCACTGCGAAATGCTGCTGCTCCCCTCTGCCCTGCAGCACCCTCCTCATCCTCCTGCACCCCAGGTGTGTGAAGACGAGGCACAGGGAGGAAACAGGGACAGGCTATGCCTGCTGGGAGGAGAGAGGACGGGGCTGAAGGACGGGGGACTGCGAAGGGTCTGGACCTTTGGGATAGCAGCAGCTGCCTGAGGAAGCCCCTCCTGCAGGAATCACAGCCCACCAGGTCAGTGCTGAAGCAGGAGAATGCACTCATCAGGGTGACATTACACAGCCTGCCCCATGCTCCCCACACCAGCAGCACTAGGAGGGCCCAGCAGCCCCCTGCTCCTCTGCAGCTCAACACGCTGCCCACAGCGACACGCTGAATGCTACAGGTGAAATACAATTTATGCAGCCGTTAACATAAGGTAAAAAACCAACCAAATTAATCCAACAGCTACACACAAGCTGGATTGAACTGAGACTTCACTGCAAGCCAGTGTCCATTGTGTGTGTTTGTCTCAAACTGTTAGAACTGACCCTTTGCAGAACGGACAGAGATGGAGAGTTGCAAGAGACACATGTCCTTCGTCACCACCTTCCACCGAGGGCCAAGTCCCTTCATTTACTTGAGCGTCTGCTCTTCTGTCCTTGAAACAGAGAACTTCTGCCCACAGTGATGCTATAATGCCAATCCACCTGGTATTTGCCAACACACAAAAGACTTTATTCTAATAAGTGAGATGTACAGAAAGCAGGACACCATCATCTGAACCTGTCTATATTCTTCCTCACAGTATTCCTACCCAGTTTCATTGTTGCCTGAAAAAGTAGGTCAAAACACTAAACAATAATTGTTTGAGGGGGTAAAATGCAACTTTTAACTTATTTGGGCATAACCACCTTTTTTTTTTACCAAATTAGCACCCTTAAAAGGGACATGCAGGGTCACAGGACACTCCAGAGGCAAGCATGATGTCAGCATCTCTTCTTGACCTGTTCCTTAATCAGTGAAGATTCAATACAAGAGAAATAATTTATTTGGCCAGCGAATTGATTCTTGCTTGGGAAGCCCCATGGGAGAATTCAAACCATGGAAAGCTCACCTTCTTCTGGGACATGCCAGAACAGAGGGTGGGGCTGTTCCTCCTGAGTACCTCTTGGGCAGATCACAAAGCGAAGCTCAGATGCCCACCTTATTCTCAGCCCACACTTTCCAGTCACAGCTCCGGGTAGGAGCTCTGGCTGTGGGCACACACTGCTTCGCCTGCCACATACAGCAATGACTTTGTTTTCACTAATTGTTCGTAATGCATGCACGCATTGGAAGTCACACTCGCCTGGGTGTGTAAAGCCAACAGCCCAGTGCCACCAGCACCAGCCTCTGCTGAGCAGGGGCGTCCACAGGGTATAACCAAATTTGGGGGGGGGGCTCAGCTTACCCCAGCAAGTGGCATGGGCTGTGTGTGCTGGCTGCAGACCACGGCAGCCGGGATTTCTGGGAACGAGCACACAAACAGATTAATAATGGGATGTATTAATGCTGTGCCGGTGTCAATGAAACATTGCCATCAATTTAAGCAGGCAGTATGGCTGATTTATAAGCCAATACATAACCAAATATAGCACGGGAGATGTTTGGAAAAACAAGTATGTGAAATAGGCATGACAAATAGAAAAGCTTTATTAAGGGATGATTTCTGTGATCTCTATCTCCCAGAACAGTGATATTTTAATACCCTCATCCAAACAGGAATGCAGATAAACAAGCTGTGAACTCATCTTGTCACCCTGTGGTTTGTGCTTTGACAGAAATGACCAATGATTTCTGTACATGAGCGGAATGTTTTCACTTATACCTCTGACTGGGGTATGCTAGAGCAAAGTGCTCACCCATCAAGTGACTTTGGAGGGACTTATCAGAGGCATAAATGTGGTATGTAGTAAAAACAGTTGTCTGAGCAACCAATTCCACCCAGCTGATTTGGATTCTTACAGGAAATACTTCAGCACACTCTCTGGTAATGCAAAACAAAATAAGAAAAAATGTGGGGGCAGAGTCTTCATGCCTAACTTGTCACCTAAGGCTGATGAACTCCAGTATGAAAGCTGAAGAAAATTAAGTACTAACCTGTGAATAGTTCAGCGAGGCAAAAGTGAATATGCAGTTGGCATTTACATTAAAAGCTGTAGTCTGTGTGGTATCTGTCTCCTTATTCCCTTTAAAAAGAACTTTTTTTTCACAAAAAAGACCTCAGCCTTATCTACCCAATATAGGTGGCTGGTTTAGATACTGTGCCACAGACTCAACTTGGACACTTAAGGCCCTTGGCTCATAAAGACCATGAAGTCAAATTAGTCAGAGATAAAATCAGTTAAGTTGGGCAAAATCACTTTTAAGGTGCCCTCTGTTATTCCAATTATTGGAGACTACGAGTCTCCATAATGGATTACATATTAAAAAATGGAGTATTTATGACCTTCAGTGTTTAACGTCGCCCCTCTATGTCTGCCTTCAGCCAGGGCTGACAGTCACCCACCTCTGCACACAGCAAACACGCCGGGGTACCATCAGCCTCCTACCTTGGCTCCATCCACACTGATAATCCGATAGCTGTTTCTCGTGCTGTCATAGAAGTAGGAAACAGTTACAGCCTGCTTGCTTGCGGGAACCCAGTTCTTCTTCGTGCTGGGGTCAATTTGGAAGACATGGGCTCTGGTGGTGAAGATGGGCTGTTCTCTGGAATAGGGAGGGACAGGAGAAATGGATGCATGAGTCTGCAGCAGATGAAATGTCCCAGAAGCCCAGCCTTGACCAGGCAGTTGAAAGCACGAGGCAGAGAGCAACTGGCAATCCCCCAAATGAAAAGACAAAGCAGTGACACTGCCAAGCCATGATTGGGTACATTTCCTTGGCATTGCTAAGTGACCTTCAGCACCCGAAAATTACTGCCACAGCCCAAGAAACATCCAGCTTTTTCCTCCTTGTGTTATACCAACTCAGCACCTGCTTTTTCCTCAAAACATTTACTTGTGGGAAAGGACATTCACATGCATTCTTTCTTTCCCCATCCACATATTTTGCCAAAAGCAACAAGCCTCCCTTCCCCAGCTGGATTTCCTCCTGCCTACGTTCCTGTTAACTCCCACCTACAGCCAGGGCTCCTCCATTGATGCACCAAGGAACCCAGTGACCCACAGGCATCGTATAATTACTGAAATATTAATCTCTCTCCTCAGTATCTCACTGTTCTGCAGATGTGCATGAAAATTTCATCAGATGCAAAATCAGTCAATCATCCTGGGAAGCAAGGGGGGAAAGAAACACCACCAAACAGCAGAGTTTATATATATATATATATATAGCCTTTGAGTTCAGCTCTCAGTGGATGATGTACCACCCCTGACACCACGTTCCTAAGCACCAGCTCTCCTCGGATGCTTTTTCTCATTAAGAAAACTGAGCATGCAGTGGAGGGTTTTGTTTTACCGTCAACACGTGACAATGAAATTCATACGTAAAAGCAGAGAAGACGCAGGACCAAAAGAGACAAACACAATACACAAAAAGTCATCCAGGATAAAGATCAGAAGTAAGACTTATTTAAATGCCATAAAACTAAATTCACTCCCAACTGTACCTTTAATCCAAGTTTAGCAGGAGAAGTGAACTGCAAATCAGGCTCTGCTGTGCTCTTATATACATTTTTATGCTTTCTGTCCTTAAGAGCTGCAGTATACACTATTCTGTATTAAGTATACTGCTCAGTATATTCTTATTCCATACAAGATACTGCACCATGAATAGGTACACTTGACAGAATTATGACGGGATTCAAAAACTATTGTACTACAAGAGCTACCACCCAGAAATGTTGACCACATGGAAACTGAAAATGCTGCCAGGCTGAATTTTGCACAAAGCAAATGAAAAGAGGTAGGCGAAAGGCCAGAGAGTTCTCTTGTTCTCGTATGTTATTCTTTCTTACTCACAGAAATAATTATCTTCTATTATTCTCTGTCCAAGAGTTTGGGAGCTATGTTTTTATTAAGATTTCTATAATCTTCAGCTCCTTTTATAGCCACCTGTGCATTTTTAGAACAGAACCACTTCAGACACTGTATGTAGGAACTGTATCAAACATCACATGTGATCTTAATAGTAGCAGTTAAATTAAACTCGAGGAAAGAAAATTCGCAAGTATCAAACAGATGAAGTGATTTAAGAGTAGAATTAGTTTAGTGGAGGGATGGAGTGATGGAGTGAACTTGCAAATCCCAGCAAGGCCTCAGGAGGGAGAAAATGAAACTGTGGTTTTCTCCTTGCAAACCGTCTGCGAAGTTCTACATTTTTCCATTTCTGGATGGACAGCAGCGCTGAACCATGTAAAATACTTACTTGAAATACATTGAAATTACAATGGGACTGTCATGTTACAGCTGTCAAAGGGTAGCATTTGCTTCAGTTCTTCCTTATCAGCAACTTGCTGAACTCAGCCCTCATTTCCCAGGCTGGTATCAATGCCATCCTCAGCTGGAAGGAAAGACAGGGCAGGTCTCCATTTAAAAATATTTCCAACATCCATTACACAGGATTAGCAGTGTAACGCCCACGAAGGTTACAGAGTTTGTCTGCACTAACAAATGCAGGGAGGGGAAATTTCTCCCAAGCTGCTTAATCTTAAAAATATGTACTTTCCACGAGTGAAGAATAATTCTGAATGTATTCTGCCTTTTACCTAGTTCAGTATTTACAGTTGATTCTACTAAGAATTGGTTTTGCTACAGTAATATGACTTAAATACCACACTCTAAACTTTCAGAAGTTTCCTCCATGCAAACCTATTTCACAAACCACTTTAACTCTGCGACATCATCTTAACAATACCAGAAAACACTGTTAAAACTTTGCCAGGCCTCTCTGCTGCAGGAGCAGTAAGCACACAAATCTGGAGGTAATAAAAGTAGAATGAAGGAAAAAAAACCACGACCATCTATCTCCATTTGTTTCAGGAGTACTGAAGCAGCTACTGCTGTCAACAGGAGCTGTACACATGCATCCAAGTGGATAAATTAATGGATAATGAAGCTCGGGACTTGAGAGAGCTAACTATCCATTCATGTGGGGCTTTTATTAAGAAGCAAAGGCAAAACCTATGTTACCAATTCTTCTGATTATTAAACAAGAACTAAAAAACACTTCACCCGCATTTAGTCTTCCTGTGTGCAAACAGCAGCCCTAACACTCACAGTGACAGTGTGCTAGTTGGTAAATTATTAAAAATAAGAAAATGTAATGTGTAGACTTAAGCATTTTAAGTCATTTGAGATAAGTGAGCTGCTAACCTTTTGCTGAGACTCAGATTTGGAAGGGCCAGTTGGATGCCTCTGACCTTTCTGCCAGGGGTGGCTCTATAAGGCAGCAAAGCCTCAGGACTGACTTTTGACCCACAGCAGAAGAGGAAGCAACCCCAACACACAACCTCTCAGACTTCACAGTGTTGCCTCATAATAATTAAGAAAAGAAGATGCATTTCTGTGGCTGTGTCTGCCCTGCTGCAGGTCTGTGCTCAGCTCTTACCTCAAGGAGCCCAAACCCACCTGCAGGGCCCATGAGCTGGAACCAGCACGGGGAGCTGGTGCCACCACACCATCCCACACAGCACAGTGGGCTGGCCAAGCCAACAGCTCGACAAACTCCAGTGGTGCAGCTTTTAACAGGGGGGAAACACCCTCCTTCACTGCATCCCAAGCTCACACAGGCAACTATAAAACTGTGGCATTCAATTTTCAAATGAAATGCTGAATTAGACAATTTTGAAACACTTTACCAGGGCTCTACAGAGCTCCAAATTGAGACAGATTATTCTGTGTAACTCGCAGCTTTTGACATTCATGAAAGTGCTTTGCTGGTAGAGGAATGACTTTGTTTCCCAGGGTTCCTTTCCTTTTCATTCTATCAGGGATTTATCAACTTTTATGATAAAACAACAGTAATTCTAACTCGAAACTCCTGCAGCACATCATCCTGTGTGGTTTGAGCCCTGTGAGCTGCTCATTCCATGAGTGTGCCTGGGGAGCCAGGGAGCAGCAGCACTGCCAGCTGGGTTGTGGACCCGCTCATCAGAAGGCAAAGAGAATTTATGAATGTTTAAAATCTCATTAATTTTAACCAAAGTTGTTAATGATTGATTAAATACTCTTAAAAACAACCCCAACTGTTTAAAAACCCATTTGACAGTAACATTCACTGTTTAAAGCAGCTTGAAAAGTAGAAAATGAAAAGTAGAAAATGATACCTAATAGTTCTTTGTTTAATAATGCAATTTAAGACAGAAAATGCTTTTCATTATTAAATATGGCAAGCCTGTTTTATAAATACAATTACAAATTTCAAGTTGTAGTTTTACACATTTTAGTTTAGCTTTAATTTCTATCCTTGTGTCAAATCTCAAGTAAAAAAACAACCATTCTCCATCAATGTCATTTACCTTTTCTGAAGAATTTAAAAAGTGAAAACCAAGACTCTCAAGCTAACTAACTGCTCCACAGCTGTGTGAGATACAGCATCACTTTCTGGTTAATATACAACCATGCCAAATTTTACAAGTGTGTGACTAGCTGCAAGCCATGTGTTCTGTATTACTCTTCCTAATCAACGAGAATGAGCTCTCACTTAGGAAAAGTTCAAATTATTTAATTCAAATTTCCTTGTTTATCACTTGAATCATGAGCGCAACCAGTGATTTAAATCACTTGAGCTGTAAAGAGCCTCTGCTGACTGGCAGCCAGCACCCTGAGGGCTGTGGGATGCTGGTGGTGGAGCACGGAGAGCCCTGGCTGCGAGGACAGCCGGGGTCCTGGGCCCCAGCCAGAGAGACCAGCTCCAGCTCTGGTGATGGGAACACTCCTGCACTGGAGCAACCCTTCCTGGTAGTAAATACAGCACAGTGACTCACGTGGGTGCCTGTGGGACCAGCACCCAAACACTCTTGAACACACCAAGTGTCCAGTGCACATCAGGTGGATGTGTTGACTGCACGGTAAATAGAACAGGGCAGCTCCTTTAATTTTTGTAGGATCTGGAACATCAAATATATTTGTGGCAGGAGCTTTGGTACTCCACCAGGGGCAAAACCACTATTTGCACATTTTGCTAATCACTTAAAATTCCTGTGGTAAGGATTCCTAGTTTACAGGACAGGAATATCTGTGCTCTCCCCACACTAATACTAGACAGCTTTACATTAATGGTCTTATTTATCAATTGAAATGCAATAATTTTTTTAAATCACATCCTCATACATCTGCATGTGGTGGAGGATGCACATGCCTGCAGACAGTGCACCAGCGTAGGGATTTTAGAACGTGGTGCTTCCTGCTACAGACCAGCATCATGCACATGCTGAGCTTTATGCTACCTACAGCACCAGCAACCTGCAGTGATTTGCAGTAACAAGTATTAAATAATGAGGCTCCTTCAAGAAAGAAGAGTAGATACAAATGCAAAATCCTACTTTGTGACACATTCCCTATCACTGCTTGTGACATAAAAAAAATTTATTTGCTGAAGGCAGCATGACAAACTTTGTGTCAGTAGATACTCAGATCGAACATCACTGCCTGACAATGCAATAAAAAGAATTAATCCTCTATGTACCTCTTCATATCGTAGTTTGGAATGTCATTTGTATTTATGATCCTTCAAAAATAAGCAATGTTGCCAAGAAGAAGAGTGCTCTTCCCACACTACCCCTGCCCAGGCATGGCTTTCCCACCAGGCCACCCACCAGCCGCCCTCAGCTCCTGTGTGGCAGCGGGACGGGCACGGCACCAGCTCCCAAAATCACCCAGCATTACCGGTGCCTCCAGCTTCTCCAAAATGCAAGCACAGCTCCAAAGGCTAAGACACCTCAGCGAGGCACAGCCATGCCCTTGGCCCTGAACAGAACTGTATCCTGCCCCTTGAAAGCAGCAGGGTCTCCAACCACTGCTCCAAGACCTCAGAGGTCACCAAACGTCCCCCTTCAGCCACAGCAGTGCCAGTGCCAGGGGTCTCCAGGTCTCAGGGTGCACAGCTGCCCTGCCAGGCTGCCACTGCTTTGCCCTTCTGGATTTTACTGCTGCATGATGCCCCACGGATGGAGATTTTTCTCCTATTTGGAATACTCAGCTTGATTAAAGTCCAGGCAAGTTACGACGCCTCTAAATTACCTACGAAAATACTGTTTTATCCATCCACAACTCTACTCATTCACAAACGCACTTCTCAAACTCCGA
The DNA here is from genome assembly GCA_013396735.1 of Grallaria varia. Taxonomy (NCBI): domain Eukaryota; kingdom Metazoa; phylum Chordata; class Aves; order Passeriformes; family Formicariidae; genus Grallaria; species Grallaria varia. The sequence continues at coordinate 1,864,234 of VWZG01013514.1, read as the reverse complement.
AAAACAACCAACCTCTCCCCCCAAAACACCAAAATCCAAGTAAAGGCAGATTTCTGATAGGACACCACTGCTGTGGGGAGGAGCTGCAGCTCCCGGTGTCGCGCAGCAATCAGCACGGCGCCTGCAGTTTACACACAGCACTAAGCTTTGCTCCAAGCGAAAATGAGAGCCCGTTATCCCCCAGCCCGTTGCCTCAGCATGTTGAACGCTTCTGCCATCTTGGATAAAAATCTCTTCAGAAAAAAAGAAACCCACAAAAATCGGTTTCTCGGTGATGACCGAGGATGAAGCCAGAGGGCCCCTTCTCACCTCACGCACACCACTCCAACCAAGAAAAGTGCGACCCCCTTACACTCAGCACCAACACAGCAAATTCAGCTGTCTCACCCCAGCCCGTGAGGTGCTGCCACCACAGTGTCCCTCCCTGCCCACACCGTGGCTGGGGTCAGGGACCAGGACAGCAGGCGGGTCCCCTCAGCACAGGCAACACGCAGAGCTGGCGAGAGGCGAACGCTAAACCTGCCCATTTTTCGGATGTGGCAGCAGCAAACTGGCATTACAGAAGCAGGCAGTTTGCTGCCTTCCCAAATTGCCATATGCTAATTAATCCAGGTCACTCAGATCTCCTCAGCTGCCCCAGGCAGGTTCTGGTGCCGCCTGCCAACCCACACAACCAGCACAAGCAAATAAGAGCCTGTTTCGACTTGCAAGGGTGCAAAACTCAGCATGAGGAGAGCAGGTGGGTAATGGCTCCATTTTACACCTGAGGAAACAGCCACGGAGAGCGAGATGGCATCCCAGGATAACAGAGCCACTAGCGAGCCTGGAAATAAAATTAAATCACCCCATTTCCTCTCTGGAACTTTGTTATCACTGTCATTGCAGGGCTGTTTTATATCACATCTACCCAGCAAAGTTTTTGACTACCTGAATTTAAAAGGCTAAATCAACAGCTAAATATTCACCACTGAACAAAAGAGACAATTATAAGAATTAACAAGCAAAGAGAAGTTATCGGTGGTTTTAAGAGCTGCTCCTCCACGGTGTGGAGGAAGGTGGGATGGGACGCCAGCCCTGAAAACCACCCTGGTCCTGTAGTGCAAACAGTCCTTCCTCCTCACCAGCTACTTCCACAGCAAAAATTACTTGTAAGAACAGAAACACAACCCAGAGCAATACAGGGAAGAGAGGAGAGGGAGGCTTTACTGTCAGTTGTACATGGGGATGGGAGAACCACCCCAGAGCGATGGGAGGGGTATCAGGGGACAACCGCACCCAGGTTTTGCTCTTCTTTATTCTCTCTGTAAAAAAATATGCATTTATCCCTGAAAGTGCCTTGTTGGTACTCACCAGCCAAGCCGTGTGCTCCCTGGTGGCATTCCCTGCCACAGGGTGGAACTGGGGGTACACAGAAGGTACAGGATAAAATCCAGACTGCTAGGACAGAAATTGCACTGCCCGTAAAAAGAGAGAAAACAAGAAAGTGAAACAGCTATTTTAAAAATAAAATTTACTCAAAGTGGTTCTTTCCAGTCTTCCAGCTGCTGAAATTCCTGTTTTGTAGGCAGACCACTCTCCTTGCAATGAGGCTGAAGTGCTGAATCTGGCAGCAGTGCTAATCAAGGGCAAGGTCATGCAACTTGTTCAAACATCCAGTCATGATTCTCTGGTGCCCACTTGATACTAGATTTGAGATCAACTCATCTGCAGAAATATACATGAAATTCATGAGAAAAAGCCACCTTTGAACTCCCTTCATTTATAGGTATTATTTCAACAGAACATAATTAGCAAAAGTGCTTCTTGCATTTGTAGGAAACATAATAGTTCCAGTTACTTAGACAGAAAAAAAATTAGAATAAAAGTAGCTAGCTAAAGAAGAGCTGTCTGTTAAAAGCACCGACATTAATTAAACTCCTTTTTGATTTGCAGCTGAGTAAATCCAAAAGAATAAATCTTGAGGACAAAAGCTCTCAGTGTGAAAATCATTGTAACATCTCTGAGGTCTCACAATACCATTATGCCTTTATGAAGTCAATACACAAATTAAAAGGCTTAACTCAGCCCCAAAAATACAGTGTGAGCTTTCTTACTGCTTATCTCCAAAGGCCTATTAACCTTTCAAGACGCTCTGAATAAACACTCATACACAAGTGTCAGGAACTGAGAAGACGCTGAACTGATCTGCCACAGGTAAGGTTATTTATTGGAAAAAACCAAGTTGAGGCACATGTGTATGAAACCGGTTGTGTAACTCTGACCCTTTCAGGGATTTTTTTTTCTAAGAAGGCATTAAAAAAGATCCATAAATTTACACCCTCAGTAATGTTTACACAGCCTCCTATTTGCATAGGCATAAATTCAAACTCCGCAAATTGGAAAAAATACTTGTGCTCTGTTTACACCCAGCACCTCTCCCACGCTGTGACAAAAGAGGCTGGATCAGCTCATGAACAGCCTCCCCAAGTCATCCTATTTCTCTCTCTTGGTTAAAAGCCACATCCTTCATGTTCACCCCAGCTCAGTGGAGTTAATGCTTTTAGCACAGCCTCCTACATGGCACAATGTTTGCATTGTAATATTTCAGCGAGAAATGCCATTGTAAATTGCAAGTGTAAATCCTGGAGTGCAGAGCAGAGGTCTGCAGGAACAGGAGCACATCCTCCCGCGGCGCTTTGCCTGTAGTCCCCACCCCAGCACAGACCCAGGCACAAGGGATGTCACAGCCCCCCAGCTCTGGATCACAGACCTGCGCGCAGGGACCAAAATCTACGCCGTGCAGCTGGCACTGGGAAGGACGAAGCACCAGCACACACTGGCCTTGTACTTTACACGCTGAGGACTGCTCTGGAGAGCTCTCGGGGAGCTGTGCTGCAGGGCAGGGCAGCCGGAGGAGGGGGGACCCCACAGGAGCTCACTGTGGTGGGGTGTGCAGGACTGGGGATACCCCACGCGCAGGGAACACTCAGCTCACCCCCAAAGGCACACACCAGCCTCCACTGCTGCCAGAGCGGCCCAGCAGAGAGGGGACAAAGCCACAGCTCTGGAGTGCTCCTCAGAGCCCTCACCCAGCCCACCAGCACCACCCAGCAGCCCCCAGCACTGGCCTTGCTGTGGGAATGAGGTGCCAGCAGACCCAGACACTCCTGGGCATCCTCACCCACCGCAGACAGCAGACACATCTGGAGTCAGCATTGGAGAGAAACAATCAAAGAAGAGAAACAATGTAAACACACTTTTGAAGGAAGAGAGTAATTTATTTTGCATTTGTAAACCAGCAGAAAATTCCCGTAACATGTTAGTGGAGTGGTTTTTACTACTTTTTGCACTTCTGCATGGCAGAAGGCTTGGGGTGCTTTGAGGTTGTGCAGGCTCCTTGGTGTTTATTTACAAAATGAAGAGACTAAATGTCAGAGGGTACATGATCAAAACACAGGGTACCTACAAACTGAAGACTCAAGTGAAACACTGTATGTTTGTCCATGTAAAACCCACTGACGGCACCAGGCCAGCATCTTTACGTTTGGGACTATTTCTCCTCCTGTGCTAAAGGAATTTGCATGGCTGACGAGGTTATCTTTGCACAAAGCAATCTGAAAAGTTGATTTCAATCACTGGCATAATCAAAGTCTCGCTATTGCAAAATAATATGATTAAACACTCCATTATTTCAAACGCCACAGCACTAAGCAGATCCTTGGAAGGGACTACTTTTGTGCACTAATCCATGCATGCAATTATCAATATGCTTTCCCATGCCCTATTCAAATGCTCTCCCCTGAGGCTTTTCTTCCACTTACACTAGGGGAGGAGGGGAAAAAAAGCGCCAATCAGTTCACTTTAAAGAACAAGTTGTATAACTCTTTTTGATCTACCGCCTGAAGGATCAAAGAAGGAATTCTACCAGCCACAACATCAGGAGCAAATGACAGGACTTTGCCTGTCCTGCTGGCCACCAGCACGTGCTGCAGCCCAGGCAGAGCACGGCGAGTGCCCTGCGCTGGGACACGCTGCCACCAGAGCTGCTGCCAGGGCACCTGGGCTGATAACACGCTCAGGGCTGAGGGCTTCATTAGACTGCAAGGAAAAGGGTGCCAACAGATGGCTTCATACAAGACTGCACGCCTTTAATGAAACTTAGGAATGTAAAAATTAAGAGCAATTAAAGGATAAGCAATTAGCTCTGTAACAGATTAGAAAGATGCAAACCAGTGCCCACACGGGGTTTTCGGCGCAGGTATCAACCTGCCTGTGCTGAGAACAGCACCAGGCTGGCAACAGCACTGCCAAGTCTGAATTGATTTGACACTACCAGGGCAAACCACCCAGAAGACAAAAATCGCCAAATGTAGTCAAGAGCACCAAAGACAGCGTATCAGAAACAGCAACGAGAGGCTCCAGTGCAAGCACAACCCCCGTGCTCCCAGCCAGGAGCCCCCGAGCTGCCGCTGGGGAAGGGCGAGCTGTGAGCACAGAGAGGCACGGCCAAAGCCAGCCTCGCTCCCCACTCAGCGCAGCTTCAATCAGACTACCTGAACACAAGCAGATTTCCATCTTCTGGTGATTTTAACAGAGTAATAGAACCAACAGCCAGAGCACCTTGGTTGCTGCTACATGCAGGCAGCAACTCTTTCTGGAATTGGGGGACACAGCTCTTGAAACTCGTGCATTTTCTAGCAGCCCCTAAGATATTGGGATGACACATGTCTTCTGCTTCACGTTAGAAACACAGAGGAAATTGCAAACATTTAGAAGCTAACATTATTCACTTTGATCTTTAAAAATATAACACCATCTGCTGCCATCAGATTTACAGTACAGAGCTCAGATATGTACATTATTTGTTGGTATAAAAAGCTGTCAGCAACATGGTAATCTCCTGAGTTTCAGAGAGAAAAACCACTAATTTGAAAAACTTAACCAACAGGTTATTCATGAGAAGCACGGTATCTACAGAACAAACACCACTTCCCTTGCCACAAATCCCACAAAACTAAACCCCTGCAGCTTGCTAACACTGCAAGCTGCACATATTTGCAGGCAATATTGGGAGAAACTTATTCCAGAAATTCCTGAACCTGAATAGCCACCTATTTCTGATCCCTGCAGTCCTGCTCCCTTGGCATTTCCAACTTCTGCATGTCAGTGCCTCCAACGTTGTGGATTACATGAGGAACAGCTTGTACGAGGTGGGGGCTAAGGAAGGATTTAACTTCAAGCATCACCATTTTTCATGCTATGCAGGTTCCAAACCCATGCCTTGTAACGCAAATATGCAAATAAAATTACATTCTCCTGTCAGCAGAATCTCAAAAATTAGTGTGGGCTGGCTGAAAATTTGTAGAATAAACAAAACACAGCACACACTCCTGTTACTAACTTATTATGCAAGATGAGTTTGGGTAATACGTAAAACCAAATAAAAAATTTAAGTTATTTTCTGAACATGCATTTGCCATTCCAAATCTAATTCCAGTTTTAAGGACGTAACAGTTCTGAGGGGCCAGGCTAGGATGCCTCTCAGGGGTGAGATTGGTAGGAGCAACCAAAAGTCAGAACTTTATAGTGTCAGATCATTAGCAGCTTTAAAGCAAAAAGGCCTTGACCTTTTCTTTCAAAAAAAAAAAAAAAATCATTTCAGTCTCCTGAAAAGACATCTTCTCGCTTTTTGGATGTCAAACAAGAAACCTTGGAAAAAAATTCTTACCTGTATGATGCTAATGATGACAGTCCTCGTGTTTGTAATACTTAGCTTTTTGTGCCTTGGAAATGAATACAACAGGAGAGGACGTAGTAATTGTTTTCCCTGGGACATACTCTGTCCTGCTGGTATTTCTTGATTGAACAACTGCAAGTAAATCTGTCTTTTCCTTATCAAATTAAGGGGTCCATTAGACATAAAAAATCCAATTAGTGCTACAAAAATTAAGGCATACCATTTCCTCAGTCTCATTTACACCAATATAGACTTTTTTTTTTTTATGTCAAGGGTGAAGGACACAGCTGAATGATGGGGTTTTTTCCGTCTCATTTATATATTGATGTAATAAGGGCAGACAGGTAGGCCCATGCAAGTGCTGATTCTGTCAGCAACCGAAGTTGCCAGGACTGTGAATATTGTCACTTATAGATTGATAAATGGACTACATGGACTAATTGTATTCCAGCATCTCTGGACAGATGGCAAATCTTACATCCATATGGTGATTACTTCCACTGAGCAGAAAGTATATTAACACTTACCAAAATGTTTGAAATGATGAGATGATCTAAAATAATTTTTCCATGAACTGGGATAAAAACAATGGGCTGGGATGGGCTGGCACACTGGGGCTGGGCTATCTCCCAGGATTCCCGTTCCACGCAGGCTCGAGGGCCCGCGGGTATCGCAGTTATTGACGAAACTGGCTGTGTGCTGGGTCCTCAGCTGGAGCTCAGAGCCTGTGTGAGCACCAGGGGACAGCAGGCTTTGTTCTAGCTGTTCTGCCTTGCCCTCGGTTAGTTGCCACTATCTGCTGCCTGATACGCTGGCTGCCCTGGGAGCTGGCAGCACTGATACAGGCACTTTCTTTTCCTGGTATTTATTTCTCCTTCCTTCTCCTCTTGCTGGTTGAAAAGAAACCAAAGTTATTGGCCCCATCCCCTGCAGAACCAGTGGAGGAGGGCCCAAGCCCTGAAAAGAGGAGCTCTGGGGTAGGACTGACCGAGCAATGTGCACCTGCAGCCCAAACAATCATATCCTGGGCTGCATTCCAAGAAGTGAGATCGACAGGTCAAGGGAGATGATTCTCCCCCTCTGCTCTGCTCTTGTGAGACCTCACCTGGAGTATTGCATCCAGGTCTGGGGCCCTCACCATGGGCAGGATGTGGGGCTGTTGGAGTGAGTCCAGAGGAGACCACAAAGATGATCAGAGGGTTGGAGCACCTCTCATATGGAGACAGGCTGAGAGAGTTGGGGTTTTCAGCCTTCCAGTACCTAAAGGAACTACAGGAGCGCTGTAGTGTGACTTTTTAGAAGGACGTCTAGTGACAGAGCAAGGGGTAATGTCTTTTAACTGAAAGAGGGCAGCTTTAATAATAATAGGAAGAAATTCTTTCCTGTGAGGTGGTGAGGCACTGGAACATGTTACCTAGTGGGGTTTTGGCTGCCCCATCCCTGGAAGTGTTCAAGCCCAGGTTGGATGGGGCTTTGAGCAACCTGAGCTAGTGAAAGGTGTCTCTCCCATAACAAAGTGGTTGGAACTAGATGACCTTTAAAGTCAAACCATACTACGACTATACATGCACTATGTGTGTTTAGCTACCCCCATGTCTTCTCCCAAAAGACAAATCAGCTGGGAGGGGACAGAACTATGCCCCAGCAATCCTGTGAAACAAATCAAAGCAGCTGGACAGTTACAGGAGGCTCACCCTGCTCACTGACAGCTATGTGAGCCATTGCGGAGTTCTGCAGTGCTACTTCAGCACAAGGCTGGGAGCTCAGCATGTTTACCAAACACAAGTAAAGCACATCAGGCTGACACACATCCCATCACAATACAACATGCTTATGGCTGCATCCTTTACTAATAGTTTTGTTCTGCAGCTTTGAACCTTCTCTGAGATACATGCAGCAGTGAATTCACCCTTCAAACAATGGGAGAATGCACGCAGGAGACATGATCCTCTTCTGATCTAAGTTACTGCTTATTTATACCAAACAAATGTGAGCAAAATCAGCTCAAATTCTAGACTGATGCTTATGCTAGAATAACAACCCATATTACACAATTTAAATGGTTTTTCTGCTTCATTTTCAGAACAAAATTCTGAACACTTATTTTTTTTAAAATAGGATTAAAAATAATGTTTTGTATTCTGCAGTAATTTGTTTTGCGTGCATGCTCATGGTAGGAAAGTTTTTGCTAATGGAAACAGCCACCTCCCTTGCTGGGGGAGAAAAAAGTTGATGCACCAGTTTCCCCTATTTGCCATAAGTAAAATACAGCAAGTCAAGAGCTAGAAAATGCATTCTTCGTAGTCCTTGGGATCTAAAATTAGTGCCTGGTGTTAGTATGCAGAATGGATCAAGTACTCGCTCTGCCACCAAGGATAAGGTGCCAACTGGTGAGAAATTCTTACTATGCTTTTCGCACATTCACACTTTAGCACCCTAAGAATTAAATCGATTTGATTTGTAAGGTCTCTATTACAGATCTCCCTAAACACATTTTTCTTATAGGAAGCTCTTCTACCCCTGAAAGGCAGCTAAAGAACATTTAATGGCCCATCTCTTCCTAGACAACCCAGACTAGCCCTGTGTTTTTCCATGTGCCTCCAAAGCCAACACTTTAACCCAGGCTTGGAGCTGCTGCCACCCTGGGCACCAGCCAGGCTGTCCTCCCCCCAGGCAGCAGCAGCAGCAGCTCCAACGTCACCACAGAGGAAGGAGAAGTGCAAAAAGGAGACGGAAAAAGAAAAGAAAGGCAGGAAAAGTAACTTAACTGCAAGGTGCAAAGTTTGGACCACCCTATTCCACTCATGGAAATCAGCTGCACTTTTACGGAATAACAGACAGCACTGAACCATCCCAAATCATTCCCAGCAGTTGTGTGTCTCTTTTCTCTTCTGGCCAATAATTCAGAGGTCATCCTGTAAAGCAGTTGACGAGCGTAAACTTTCCGGTACAACCTCATGTCACTTGTGCTAATTTAACAGTTATTGGAAAGGGTGTTGCAAATCAGGGCAACGTTACTTTGGGATTTAACAAGAGAAGCTGTACAGAGTTGCACAATATTGCCCTCCCTCCTAAGGACAAGGATGCCAATTCATAAGGCAGGGAGGAAAGACCAAGCAGGGAATGCAAAGTGGATTAGATATTTTGATTCCATTCCAAATTCTAAGCTTAAAATATAAAAACCTTTGGCAACTTCTCCCCCATAGAATTTGAAATGCTAATTTCTAACTCAGTGGAGAAAAGTTCCTGCAAAGATCTGAACAATGCAATTATTACTTTGAGGCTGAAAAATTCAGAACAGATCTTCCCTGTAGAGGGAAAAGCAGTAACCACAACCACAGGAGAGGTGTTTACCTCAGGCCTTGGCCAAGGTGACAAAGGAAGCAGTTCCCACAGCCCTCTGCAAAAGCCACAGGCCTTCTCCCCAAGGAAGTCTGGGGAGGCAAAACAGGGTGAAAAAGATTGCTGAGAGCATCAGGCTGCACATGACTACGTCCTTGAAGGCTGATGCATCCTCCATAACATGCAACTATGAAGGTCTCAAAAAACAGATGCTCAGAACTTTCTGCCTGGGGAACGTCTTGGAGGATCACATGGAAACTTTAAAGATGTTATTTGTCCTTCAGATCTCCCAAAAGACAAAGGGGAATTTCACATTATGTGCAAACACCCATTTCCCTGCTCCAAAGCACAGAGGAAGGTGAAAGAAGCACAGGGGGGAAAGAAAAGTTCCCCGTGGACACGCACACACTTCTGGATCTGCCTAGGAGGAGATGAGCAGCCTCCCCGTCTATCCCAAATAACTCCCAAACCAGCAAGTCTCTCTCTGGAGCGTGGGATCCGGTCCTTGCTCCGCAGCTTTTGTGCTTCATTGTAACTGAGATTAGAGACTCAAGCTTTTAATTCAATTCCCTTGAATCTGGGTGGGTGTAGTGAAGTGACAGATCCCTGTTCTCAGTCAAGCCAGTTTCCATTCTTCTTGAAAAGGACCCTAAACCAAATTAGACTGGTTTTTATGAATGAGCATTTTTAGAAGATACTATAAAAACAAGTTTATAAGGACCACCTCTCCAAACAACAGGCAACAGAAAATTAGCTGTCTCCTGTAATTGACTATGTAAGTTACAAACAGCTGTCAAACAAAATTATCACGAAAAGAGAGAGCTCCCATTCACCTGTGTACCCTAAAGTTTTAGCAACTAAACCTCCTTTATTATTTCATAAAAGAATCAATTTGTCCCTACCTTAGCTGGAGGAGATTACTATGACAATCATGGAATTTTATATGTACAAGAACAGAGTCCAAAGGTACTTTTGTCTCCTCCTTGGATAACCAAGAACAAAAGTTGTGCCCTTGATGTACATTGTGTCCATGAGCACTGTGGCACTGTCCTGTCTGGGCAGAAACCACCTGACAGGTCAGGGAGGGGTGTTTCAGCTTTGGGCCTAAGAGAGGATTGGACTACATGAGGGTGCAAGAAGTAGTGGCTTTACCTGGAGGGGCAGTGCATAGGTACATCCTATGCACAGGCCACACTAGGTACAGACTCATCACAAGTAATATTAAGACTTAAAAAAAAAAATAAAAATCCCCAAACCCAAAAAGATTTGAGCAGGTTTATCCCACTTTGTAAAAAAAGGAAAGCGCACAAATGCCAGACAGGTGTTTAAGAGAAATGGCAAAGTGGCCAGACCTCCTCTTTGGTATAAAGGTAGAATGAGATTAAATTGACCAGATTGTGACTCTCAAGCTGTGAAATCCGAGTCCCAGGTCAGGACATGTACATAGTGGAAGTGTGCCTACAGAGAGACAGTAGAATAATCCAAACTGACAGCTCTGGGAGAAAGTAAGTTAAATGGGACTGACGACACCACCTTCAGGATTGGCATCAGATCATCCCGCATGCCAGAAACTGCTCTGTCCCAAAAGGTAGCATCCTCCAAGGGCAATTATCATCACCTCTCTGCAAACTAAATCTCCCACTTTGATGCATGGAACAAGTTTTACATCTGCAACTCATACAAAAATTTTCTCTCTGTGATCTGTAGGGCCGCGGGCAGTGAGGCACATGGGGACAACTACTCTGCTGCCATGTTTGCACCATTGTGTGAACTACCCACCAGACAGAGCTCCTGCCTCGTCTTTACACATCACCATCTCCAAGCTAAAGGCTATTAAGGTGTCAGACCACGCACCCTGCAAGCAGCTCGGCGCCCCAGCACAGCCCTGAGAGCTGGCTGGGGATGTTTTGCACTTCTCACCTCAGAAAACTTCTCCAGCTTTCTTCAAATGCTCTTATTGACAATTTCCAATATCACAAAACAGATCACATGTTCCCACTTAAGCAACTGCAGGGAGACATTTTAGATGCGTGCGACAGACTGATAGTGGCAACTGGAATACAAAAGCCTGATAAAACCAGGGAAGGAAACAAAGGCAACAAAGTGTTGCTGTTACAGATTACAGAGCAACTCACCAACTGCGGAGAACTTGAGTCAGTCATAGCAATGCAATTAATATGAGGGGAGACAGTGTGCATCTTGAAGTACCACATTTTCAAAAGCAAAAGCCTTGTTGAATGCTCCCCAGCTCTGGTTATGCTACCTGTCCTTCCTCCAGGAAGGAAACAATAAGTAATGAATGCTGAAAGCAAGATGCTGACACCTCCACACATAAAATAAACATTCCTCTTCAGAGCCATGCAAAACTAAAAGTTTGTATTTTTTTTACCCCCAAAAATACAGTAGTTCCATATTGGAGAATTTACTTCAAAGTGTAAAGCAGAGACAAACAACAAGTCCTTGTTCAGTAAGTACTTGTACAGCACCATTTCACAGTCCACAAGGAGGGATCCTCAGCACAAGCAGAAGCGGCTTTAGGAAAAAATATTTTACAAGCTGGCTACATATTTTTAAACATATTCCACAGAGGCCTTTGCTGTCTTGCTGCACTGAGGTACTAAATGTTGCCTGATAAGAATGCAGTTGTGGGATTATTATTATAATAATGAAAATGCTAACAGGGAACAATGCTGGCAGCTCCGCAGGGCTTTTCCAGGCCTCTTAATGTGTAGGCAGAAAAGTGCAACTTCTACAGAAAATTTCTTTTTGAATTGCAGCTGGGTTCAAGCTTCTGAATCCTGTAGGCTGCAGTGAAACTTCCAGATGGAAAGGAAACAGTTTGTCCCTTCAGGAATTCTTACAATCTTGCATTTTGATAAGCCACGTCAAATAAATAAAATCAGATCAGTGCATGGAGGAGGCAGGAAAGGAGGATGCTGTGCCACTGGAGGAACAGGCTTTGCTCGGTAACCAGCACTCACTGCTGCTCACACCTCCATCACCAGGCCCCCTTCTCTGTCCTTCCCCTGTCTCGAATCTGCTCGCTCTTTCTCCATGGTAAAGCCATTGTTGTTTTGCAGCTACAGCTCCTGGTCTTGCCAGCCTTCCACATGAAGCCCACAAATCCTAGAACACCTACGCAGCAGAGCCTCCTGCTCCCCTGTGAGTCATTAAGCAGGCTGTCCCGCCTGCTGATGTCAGCCACCAACAGCCATGTTTTTTAAAATCAAATCCTAAACCACCTCGAGCATCCATGATTTAAAATATTATCTTCATTTTAATCCTGACCCCGGTGGCAAAATTACCATTACGAAGCAATTCAAAGTGATGCAAGAGGGTCCAATAGCCTCTAATAGTTGCTGCGTCAATGAGGAGTAAGCAGCCAGCTACTCGTGTCACACATGAGCTAAGCACAGAGCAACCAAGCCAGCAGCAGCGGGCAGATTGCTCTTGCAAACAGGCAGAGAGCAGCTAGGATGTGTCACCAAAAATATAATCAGAGATCAACTGCATCATCCAATCTCATCTTGTACATTTTGCATGAGTGTGTATTACACAATCCCTGCTCGCACCGTCCCTAACCTGTGCTGAGTGATGTGTGGCTGTGGTGCAGCAGCAGCAACCTTCCCCAATACTAATTGTCTATCCCCTGCCTAATTGCTCTTGCCAGTAAATGTTCTTCTTTAATGCTCAAGCTTAAACACTTGCTGTCTTCCTTTGAAGGCAGTGCCCTTGTCACATTCTGAGGTTTAATAACAGATCATCAGCTATTTACAGTGTACTGCTGAATTATCAGAGAAACAGAGTTGAAATACGTTCCTCTGAGCACGTTTAACATCCTAAAGAGCCAAATCACAGTATAAACAAGCCACACGCTGTATTTGCGGTGCACAAAGTGCGCAGAGGTGAGGGACAGCACTCAAGGTGAAAGCTGACAGAGATTTGAACATGTAGCAGCCTTCAGGACAAAGAACTTCCCACTCTGCACACACCCTATCACAGAGTCAACAGGCAAACCAACAGCTGATTCAAAACGCTTATGTGTCCTTAAGTGCATGTTCAGGGTGAGGCTATTTATCTTGGGCACTGCAGTAATAGAGCCAAATGAATTAATAAAAGGAATACACAGCACTGCACGAAACCCAGATGCAAAACTAGGCTGATGCCCTTGCTCTTGGGTTCTCTGCAAACTCACTGCCCTTCTCTGCCTGTTTCGGTCGTGCTGGAAATATGTTTGAATGAACAATTTAAGACATTTTGTCAGATCTTGGGCCAGTTAAAAAACTTCCAGTTTAAAGGAACTGAACATCAAATAATTCTTTTTAGCATTTCAAATGACGCCCTTGTTATGAGGAGACCTGCTCACCACTCCCTTTTCAAACAGACAGAAGGGCTTGAGGGATGTCCCAACTTTGTGGAGAATATTTCATTCATACATTTTTTTCTCAAGTAATAATCATATTAACAGTGGTAATTAATTAGATTAGCAGCTGAAAACAACTTGAATGTGATGACTCTCATCATTATATTTTCTTTGCATTCACTTTTTCTACAGCATAGTCTACATGAGCAAATGTCAGAAATTTGCACCACGGTACTCAAACTCATTGTGGTACTGGCAGATTTTCCTATTTTAATTTGCTGAATTTATCTGTAGCAGACTTTACAGTATTTCTATAATCTACTGAGCCTTTCATGTCAGTCATCCCTCCATCACTTCTTTCTGCTATTCTTTTATTAGCTTATTTCTTAATTTCTCCCAATCCTGTGTTTTACTCAGAGCTTATTCACACGGATTTTTGCCTAAATTCAGTTATGTGCATCAGTCTGCACTGGTATGAACTCCTCACTGTGAGAAGTGACAATGTCACTTGGATGAAACTCTGTTACAAGTTTGTTCATTCACTTGAATGCAACCACACCAAAACCCTCAGCACACACAAATCATGAGGGTCTAGCAATTTGGTCTTTTTTATTCCTGCCCACCCCACCAAGCTCCCTATCTCTCTAACCTTATTTAAATACACATAAACAACAAACAAGAGACTACTGTTGAGGTCAGTGGAGGTTTCCCATCCGTCTCAGTGAACCCAACACACTGCTCCAGAACTCAGGAGTTCTCTGGATCTGACTTTTCCACTGGATTTTGTACAGACACCTGTATCTGTACACAGAGATGCCAAATTCTCCAAGTCAAAATAGCAGTCGTTTATATTTACTCTGCAAAATGGGAATGGCTACAATAAGGAGCCAAGGCTGTGAAGAGTCAAGCACTCCCAGCCAGCTACTTCAGAAACCATAACAGCCTCAGCATCTATCTGATCTCAGTTCCTTTCCTTGAACACCACCACCACCACCAGTTGGATGATGCCTGATGTGATCTGCCCTCCCGAGCTACGCTAGGAATGGAACTGAAGCTGGTGACCTAAAAATCTCAAAAGAAGAGTCCCTGAGCTCCAAGTACCAACTCAGCTATGTTTGGGCAGACACTCATCCCAGTCCTGCTTGAGGGACCCTGGACTGCAACGAAAGCCAGGTGGGTGCCATTCTCTGCCCACCACTCCCAGGGTCCCTCACAGACAGATGGCTTGGCCAAACTTCGGAGGGAGCTGCTGCAAGACTCCCATGGATTTCAGTGGGAGCTGGTTGAAAGCCAAGGTGAATTTTCTCTTCAACACACTATTCCCTGCCACGGAGCTTCTCAGGCAAAGCTTATCACCATGGTTTCTAAAGTACTGCTGGTACCGGGAAAGTGAACACCCTCCAAAATTAATGTCTTCCTATAACATGAGCTTCATCACATCTGCTTCCTTCACCTTCTTCCCTCATCCTCACATTTGTTTGCCTGTTACTGCCCAAATAAAGGCACGTGTTGGCTGATGGACATCACTACTGCTGACAGCAGAAGAGGAGAGTGCAAAGCAGATCTTCCTGATCTCTTAAATGTCACTGCATAATAAAACCATTACACGTGCCCTCAGTAATATAGCCCCCAGTTGCACCTTTCTATGAATATATTACAGGGAGAACAGAGTTTTGTTCAAGAGTCCAGTCACCTTAAGATGAGGTTACTTCATTGCTTGATCCAGGCTTGGAAACACCTTCCTAGTGATGGGCTCAAAGCCCACCTGGGGAAGGTCTGGACAAATCTCAGCTGGAGGGGACCAATTTACCACATGAGCCCCTGAGGAAGCAGCAGAGAGAAGCCATCTCATGACAGCCCAAAGAAATGTGTACTGTGAGCTAGTTCATCATTAACCTGCATAGAACACACTTCTACATGGTTGTACAGCTTTCTGCAGTAATTTCTAACACTCAGAGGCCTGATTTTCAGTTTGATAGGATTTATAAAACAGATTTAAAATTCAATTTTATTGCTAGACGGTACTTAAATTGATTTGAGTTTTAATTCAGTAGATAATGTAAGTAACAGCTTCAGCACAAGCAAAGTGATTTACAGGTCTAATCTGAACTGGATAGTTGTCCCACACCTCATAACAAGAAATATTCTGCAACGGACAGAGAAGGAAATACAAAGTTACTAAGGAAATTAAAAAGTAAGAATTTAAACACAGATGAAGCAGCTACTCAATACCTCCTTAAATCAGCTAATACCTAAACCTCAAGCATTTTTATAACTGTAAATTTAGCTTAGACTGCTTAAATTGAGGCCAACCTATTAGATGACCAAACAGCTCACTAACATCAGAGCCACTTTCTTGATTGTGTTAGCCCTTGGCTTGCAACACCAAGAGACAAAGCAAGTGGTATTTCCAGACAAAGAATTCTACAGCTGGAAATGTGTTACATTGTTCTTTCCAAACATCTAAAGTTTGAACTCTGAGACTATTAAGGTAACAGCAGCTATCAGATATGCTGGGTAGAAGAAAGTGGTGATTCAGGGAAACATTTGGTCCCTTTAAAGTAAACATTTGTCCAGCGAGACCCTTAACAGAGGCTTGACCAACATACAATGGTTTTCAGTCAGCAGGAACCTTCACACTGCCTTTAAAGGGCACTGAAGCAGACTTCTCTTTTTCCTGCACACTTTTTTACAACTTTGTTTTCACATTCTCTGTATTGCAGGCATTAGGGTTTTTTTAATGTGTCGATTACTTTTGTAAAACGTGAAACTACCTTGCTGCCTAGTAAGTCGAACTAAACCAACAGTTTAAATAGCTCAGCTCAGAGCTAATAAGCAATTTAAATAGCTTTGCTTTGCTGAGCTCAAGTAGCTATATCAGGTTTCATAGCACCATCAGTCACTGCCAAATCCATAGGCAGCATTTAAATGAATTATTAGCAATGGTCACCCCTAGGAGGGGAAAAAAAAAAAAAAAGGCAAACTAAAAGAAAATATTTTAAGAGCTAAGAATCAAGTTATTATAAATATTTTAAGAGCTAAGAATCAAGTTGCTGTCACAATTTCTATGAGAACATGCCCCATTAGGAGACACCAAAATGTGCCCAGGAAGCAAATCCCACTGAAATTCCGGGCCAAAATATATGCTCTCACGTAAGGAAAACTGCTCTGACCACAACCTGCTTCACAAAGAAAGGCGAGTACAGAGGTGCCCATTTCACAGAAGGAGAAGCTAGAGCATGCAGAGGTGAAGCACTGCCAGCAGAGATGGAACTGGAAGGAAAAGTGTGCCATGTGCGCTAAGCCACAGCTGCAGTAACTCCATCACAAACACACGTTCAAGTTCTCAGTATCAGAAAGGTGAATGGCAAGACAATGACATGAGACACTGGAAAAATGCATATCCAAAAACACCTTGTCTGCACTCTGTACAGAGTGTATGACTATGCACAACCCACGCCGAAACCCCGGGAATGAATGATGCTGGGAGCTTGATCTCACATGCACCAGGGTAAGAATGAAATAACTCCCTTGAAGTGAAACACATTAAATCAGAGTATTGAACGTGCCTGCTCCCTGTACAAGTCTGAATGACCCAACACAGTTCATGTAGCAGCACAGACAGAGCTCTCAAAAGCCTTCAAGTCCTTTGCAGGTTGAACAGCCCTGGAGGCAGAGCAGGACCACACGGAGCCCAGAGCTAGGACGGACTGACTGACTGACAGAAGGGGATGGGGGACCACTGCAACCTTCCACTCAATCCTCTCCAAGCCACAGCTAAACTGATCTGCCAGTATGGAAACAGTTAAAAATAACAACAACAAAAACATTTGCCTTGAAAGACACTGAGGGAGAATGACAGAGGCACGTTTCCCATGGATGGATGTTTCTGACCCTCCTGGACTCAGCTGGGCAGGGCTGCTCCAGACAGGTTTTGATGCTTCCTTCTCCAACCCAAAGGGCAGTTTCGGCTTATTTTCCAGTGAAACTTTACATAATGAAGAAACAGATGAGCCTCTTGTAATCCTGAAGTGAAATACCAGGAGATACCCACTTAGATCCTACTTCTCCCTCTACCCCTGTACTTCTATTCAGCACTTCTGAGTATCAAATTCAGACACATGCAGGGCATTTTAATTCATTATTTACCTATACAGTCTCAAGTTAACAACAATAAACGTATTTATACTGGAAATTTGGATAGTTGGAAGCAGCAGGAGTAAGCTGAGAAACTGAAGAACAATTCCTTGCCACAGGGGGGTGAGGAGAGGCAAGGAAAAGGTGTAAGAGAACATAATAGGATAAAAATAAAGTAAATGAAATGTGTGGGTTTGGAATCCCCCAAGACATTCTGGTCAAGAGAATCTCAAACCTATATATAGTTCAATCTAAAACCACAACCTTAACCTCTGTTTCCTGCTTTTAGCTCACAAACTGCCCTAATGCCAGCACTTGGCTTTTGTCCCCTCATACAAGTTAGAGGATCGGAAAAGCACAGGACTGATTTTTGGGAAGATCAAGCTGAATTCTCCAAGAGGCCACCACGTGTGATCAGAGACTTCTGGCACGGTGAAAAAATAAACACGGGCGCAAATATTTACACAAATTAGGGACCACCCGGCACAATTCAGGCAAGTTTATCGTGTGCCTCCAGCAGCCAGACCTCTCGCTGAGCCAGCACGAGGGAAGCATCTGACAATGAACTCGCTGCACATCCCGCAGCTTCCCGGCGAGGGACCGGACCCCGGCCCCGCAGCAGCCCCGCCGTGCGCCACCTCCCGAGCCCCTCCCCGCTCACTCCAGCGGGGATTTCGCCGCCGGTTCCGCGCTGCCCGCGGGGGCTCTCCCTCCGCCGGCGGCTCGGGCCGCAGATCGCTCCCGAGCGGGCGCCGGTGATTAATTACGGTGCCGAACGCCGGGGCCGGGGAGCGCTCCCGGGGCCCCCTCACGCCCCGCGGCCGCCGAGCGCACCTGCGGCGGGGCCGGGGCGGGACGCGGTGCCCACGCGGGGTCGGGACGCGGTGCGGGACGCGGTGCCCACGCCTGGCCGGGGCCCGGCGGACTCACC
>VWZG01013514.1:1828076-1845495 GCA_013396735.1 Grallaria varia | reverse complement strand
CCCTGGCACCGGCTGTGCGGGTCCGGCTGTCCCGCACCGGCAGCGCCCCGCCCGCAGCCCCCGCCCCGCGGCGCGGCCCCGGCGCGGGTCCCGGGGATGCCCTTCGGGCCCGAGGGGATGCCGCGCCGAGGGATGCCCGGTGAAACACGAGCAGGCGATTCTTCCCCGCTGTCACGCCCTCCCCGCGTCTTTTCACGCTCCGGTCCCGTGTTCCCAGGGCGATGCGGGCCGTGAGCGCGGAGCCTGCGAGCCACGGGCGCCGTGTCAGCCCCAGGTGGGCGCTGGCGCAGCCCCATAGCCCAGGTCTGGGTCTCGTCCCCAGCCAGCACCCTGCAGCTCTGCCCAGGAGGGTGAATCCCGTGGGGATGGCTGACTCTCCTTTGGCAGCCCCGCGGCAAATCTGTGCCAGATACGGTCCCAAAACCTTGTAGGTTTCATGAAAATAAAGCGAGGGGCGATCCCTGTTCTTCCAGCGTGGACGAGCTGTGTAATGGCTGCCCAGCTACGAGGGTGACACTGACATCTGTCCGGCAATCACAGGACACAAATCCATAGCAGAGCCACGGACCTGCTCGCTCGGGTGTTTGTAGGGCTCTGCTACACAGACACACTTATTCTTTCGTGCAGAAAAGACGCCCAATTCACACATAAGAGAGAATTTTAACTGCACCCACATAAAGTTATAATTAATACCTTGCCATCAAGAGTGATTATTTTAATCTTTTTTTTTTTTTTTTTTAATCTCACGTTGATTTTATCCTTTCTTTCCAAGAAAGCATAGAAGTTGCGGGAAAGGCTTTATATTCACTTGCTTTAACTTTGTGTGTAATAACTGCTGTTGTCCTCAGTATTACTTGGGGATCTCATGGGAATCCTCAAAGGAAAACTGAGCCATCAACCTAACACGTTCCAGCTATGGACAATGAAACTATCTCACACTCTGACAGGCAGCTATTTCCAGATGCCTGGAACACCAAAATGGAATTTCAGTCCAGTACACTCTTATTAATTCTATGACGTGACGGAAAAAAAAGAGCAAGGTGGGCTACACAGACATTTTCAAAAGGCTGTGGGGTGACACCTCTCCAACATACCTGCTCTTGTTACCACGGTCAGATGGTTACTGTGGGTGTTGAAGGACACTTAACTCCTTACCTAATCACTGAAGTCAAAAGGCTTCCCATGTCCTGCCAGCTGAAGGTGAGGTTCCTTTTCCTCGGGGATAGGCATGGAAAAAGTGACAATTCTTCCATGTTCATGATGGCCTGCATCCTTGAATGCTGCTTTGATGTGACCATTCCTCTCTTCTAGGGGAAACAGTAGGGGGGATATTCTCTGAGGGGAAAAACAAGTAGCCTAGTTATCTTGTGGAAAAAACTCTCACCATGAGCTGGAGCTTTTTATCGCAATGTTTTTACACCATTTACCTCATTTTGTAAAATTACACACTCCATTCATCAGAGAGGAATTGTCTTGGTCCTCTCTGATGAATTAGCTAATTTTGGTGAGTATCCAAAAGTTGTGTTTTATGAACCAGTGCTCCATGTGACTTACAAGTATCTAATGGAATTGGATCAAAATGGGATAATGCATTTACTATATGTGTCATGACAAGATGAAAATTGGAAATTGGAACTACAGTTACCTTAGCATTTTCTAATTTTTTAATCTTTTCCCATCTTGTATTCAAGAGTGTGTTTTCATCCCCAATTTTAAAAATAAAGCTTAAGCTTATGGAAGCGTAATTGGCTGGGAAATTCACATGATACAAAATTTTCTATATTGCTTTTGTTCATAAGGTCTTTCCATTTCATTTATGCTCTTTGTACAACTGCTTTCTAGAAGCAACACAATTATGGTCCCGTTTCTCAAGTACCCTGAGACATCTGGTCTGGCAGACAGCAAGTTAACCCAGTTTTCTGCTCATATTTGGGTTTCTGTAAGGGCACTCCCTTCACCTGAAATTCCCTCTATTCTTCCAAACGGATGAGATACTGCTCCTTCCAATGCATGGCACAGTGCTGTTGTCCTTTTCTCTCTGTCAAAAAGACGAAGTCCTGTCCTCAATTCAAGTCAATGGTAAAAGTCCCATGGATGTGAGTAAGGCCCAGATCTCATGCATACAATTTAATATTATCAATATCAGATAAAGCAATTGCTCTACAGACAATTCCATCTTGAACCTCTCCACCATCAGAGTCCTAATTTGTGTTTAGTTCCCATTGGTTTGCATTATTTTTGTATAATTTAGTATTCCAGTTGTTTAAAGTATTTTCAGTTCTCTGTAAATGAGAACTATAAATATGCTATCAGAATTAATCAGTTCCTATGCTTTCATATGTGACATGATATTTCATTTCCGATTTGGCTCTGATGCAGGATGTGTACATGATGGTAATTCAGTCCTCATTGAGTATTCACAAGTGTGCTCTTATTCCTGTGGCACGGCTAGGAAGACTCAAAATACTGAAGGCACAGGATCCCTTGGTTGGATTCAAGCTGAGCAATAAAAATATCCACACTTTGTAAATGGATGTAACTTCTTTAGATGAGAAATTTCTCCTATTCCCACAGGCTTCCTAAAGATATAATTTTTTGATTCCTAGATACAGGGTGAATATCCTTTTCAGAAAGCTGATCTAACAACTGGGAATATGTACCCAGCCTGCATTCTGAAAAGCAAAGAGCTCACCAGGCTTTTCCTCTCTCTCAGTGTTTCTGTTCTCTCCTTTTGTTTGGCTTTCACTATTGTTGTCTTTTGCCACTCTATTTTATTTTAGATATAATTTTATTTCAGAAAACCTTTTCTACTATTATACTTTAAGATATTCTTTTCCCCATTACCCATGGCAGATAGTATTAAATAAAATATTCAATACTGTGATTTTCTCTTTTCCAAGTACATTGATGAAATCTGCATTTTTTTACTCCAACAGAACTGTGCCATTTCCCCCTTTTCCCCCCCTTTGACAAGTAATCAACCATTTTCTAGCTTTAAATGTTATCCAAGAGTTTAACCAAAAAAAAGCTTTGGGGAACTCTTGATTTTCATACGTGGAACAGTGAATTAGTTTTCAAAATCTCCTGACAAATGGAGAACTAATGTAATTATAATTTCACTGGATATAAAACTTGAAAGACGAGCAACTAAGAAAAGAAAGAATTTTAAGTTAGATTGTTGAAAATGCTCTGATGTACAATATTTGTTGTTAAAACCAACTTAATCTGGTATGTCATAAACAAATAGCACATTAGATCTATTTGCTTAAAAAACAAACACTCCTGCCCTTCCAATTAAAATGTCAGTGCTCACAATAAACATCTGAGACCTCCAACAAGTCCTCCAGAAAGCCATGTAATTTCTAAGGAAAAAAAAGTTTTCCTCTCCAATCTCCTTCAGAAATAAGCCAAAACAATAGGACTACTTTCTCTATCTTGAAAAGGAAAAAAAAAAAAAAAAGGAGAAACTCATTTAAAAGCATTTTGTCAATCATCTTTAAAATAAAATGTTAAATGTTCTCTTATTGTTCTTTCAGGTTATTCTTGTATGTACAATTGCTTAATACCAGGTAGTGCCTGTCTAAGTGGAGTCATAGAAGGTCCACACACAGTTTCTACCTCACTTCCAAAGAGCTGTCCTGTGAAATATTTGAGTACCAGTTCAAAGCAGATGTTTATGTAAATGCAAAGAGCTGTTGTTGTCACACTGGTATGAGCTGTCACTGTCACACCATGGTATATGCTGCCTTCTCAATGAAGACAAATAAAGCTAACCAAAAATAATAAGATTTCAGACAGAAAAGACGTAGAGACATAAAGAAAGTCAGCAAAACCAAAGCAATGCCCTGCAGCCACCACAGGACTCCAGCCCCCAACGTGAACACCCAGCACAGCGTTGAAGGCCACAAAATTGTAAGAGGCTGATGGATTTCTAATAATACTGGTGTAGTCAGAGAGCATCTGTCAGCATTAATACACCATTTGGGACAGATCCTCTAGGCATCCTTCGTCCTCTAGTCTGCTAGAAATCTAGCCTGGGACACATCCAGGAGTGCACACTGACCCTGAACATTTGTGGGATTGTTGTCCCACATTTGGAGCAGACCTTGTTCCCTCAGCAGAGCTATTTCTTTGTACTTGCAGGGTAAGACAAACAGATAATCTCAAATCTCCTTCTTAATGTTTTCATTGATGTAGACACTTTGATTATGTCCACTCCACTGTAAATAAGGTTGGTCACCTGACACCCTTTTTCTCTACATAGAGGGTCTTGCTGCTCTGCTCTGGAATTGTGCTAATTCGAACTGTTTTGGCAGGGGACAGGCTGAGACTGCAGAGCAGGTGAGGAGCACTTTATGTAAGCCTCTTACAGCTTGTATTTAAGTCTATGTGCTTGTTTCATATACACACAAATACTGCTTTTTTTTTTCCGGAGCACATATGCATGAGTGAAGTTCTTCATAAAGCTGCTCACAGGCATGCACAGGTCTCCCAGCTGATGAGCTGGATCCTGAATTGCTCCTCAAAACAGTACCAAATGTGCTCATTTTTCCCTTCCAATATGCAGTGCTTTGCATTTCATATGGCACTTTAGAAGTTATCAGCTTTTTCACTCAAAATTTATTTTGGTGATTTTCTTTTTAAATGCCAACAGAAGAAAAAAACCCATTCAATTTCATCTGCAAGTACAGATGATGACTGGTTTCCTTCCAGGCTTATATCACAAAATTCCATTTATTTGGGATTTATGAAATGGAAGTAACAGCAATCAGGCACTGGTTATGCAGATAGGGTACATTAGTTTTCTTTTAAACTAATTCAGATCAAAATTGTTGGTCCTGGGAGGCCAAACTGCACAAGAGAAAGGAGAGGGAGAGAACTGTATGTCTTGTGTGTTAGAAACAGGACCCTCATATTGAGATGTGGCTGTCAGGATGGTGGTGACAGCCCAGGCTACTAGCAGAGATGCAGAAAATAAGGAAGGGTAAAGATATTCACATTTTTGGTGAAAAAAGCTTAATTTTCAAACATGCAGAATTTTATGACCATACATTTCAGCAAAACATTTTGCTCAAATGTAAATTTTCTTGTAGCTCTGGAGATTTTAATTCTCAGGCCCTTTCTACCATCTGTAACTCAATCTCTATTTTTTAAAGAAATTGCAGACATCTGTTTAAATACCCATCTCTTCCGTCACATGGAATTTTGGATTCAAAAATCTAAGCTCGAAAATAATACTAAAGTTGGATTTCATTTCCAAGCAACCAGAGAGTGGCATTTGAAACGCTGCCTTTTTAATGAGCCCCCTCCCCTGCGCTGACCGTGTCGGGCTCTGCGGCACACGAGCGATGCCTGGTGAGGGTCGGTGAGCTGGGCAAGGAGGTCGTGCTGCTGGGGGCAGGAGAGGTGCAAAAGACACCCCCAGGCTCATCGCAGCTTCTCTGCAGGGCAGAGCAGTGGGAGCCAGGGGAGGAAACGAGAAGGCAATGTGGGATGTTCCCAGAGACTGTAGTGAGAAATGTGGGATTTTTTTTACTTTTTTTTTCAGCCTGTCCTCCTCCAAGTCACCCTGTTTCCCCCCTGCCCTTCTCCCAGGAGCCACGTCTCTCTCCCCCAGCTCCCTCCCTGAAGGGTCACTCCCCACTGTGTTCCTACCTTCTCTCTCCCAAAAGGCCACTATTCCCATGTAAAGCAGAAGGGAGGTGAAAACTCTGGGGCTCGACACTTCAGAGCATTTTAGTTCTCCAGAAGAGCTTGCCTTGGCTGCTTGTGGGAATTCGTGCCTCAGGCTGGAGCCAAATCCTTCATTCTTTGTGGGTTTCTTATAGTTTACTCATTGGTGGACTTTGCCCCTTAATCAGCTCCTTGCTTGCCCTGCTGGAGAAGGAAGACATTTCCCTGGGTGCACCTGAGATCTGATGCATTTAAATGAATGCCCAAATGCTTATGACAAAGGCTTATGTATTTCTCGTGGGCTGAGGTATCTGGATCCTTCCCCTGAATGAATTCTCAAAGGACGGAGCGGGACCAACAGAGTGCTAAGTGGGAATGAAGCCACGTGGGATTTCAAGCCTATTTACAAAACCTGATGGTTGAGGCACAGTGGTGAGCACCTCCAGCTTCTCACTACAACCTGTAAGGACACAAGTGGCAGCAAAGCAGATTTCTTTCCTGCAATTGTAGAAAATACCTCGAGCTCAGAGAAGGCAGACCTGGCTCAGAGACAGGAAGCTGGAAGGGCCCAGGACACCAGCTCTGAGTGTTTTTCAGACTGGGATAACTTTCATTTGTGAAGGAAACTATTTGTCACCACAAAAGCTGTATTTGCACTATTCTCTGAAAAAAAGTGGCGAGTTTTTCACTTTGCATATTGTCCTATGGAAAGCACTTCAGATGCATTTAAGAAGTAGACTAATATTTTTATCCTTCCAAAATGCATCAGAAAAGAAACAAAACACAACAAAACCAACAAAACCCAAACCCTACCAGCCTTAATTTATATCACTTTCAAATAAAGTTAAAGACCTTGACTTACACTAGCCCTTATATCTAGGTTCTGCTAAACTACAATAATAAATCAATAATAATAGAACCAAAGAGCCACAAACCATGTTCTATTTGCTACATTAAAAATTCAGGTCTGAAAAAGTGAAAGATAGCTATTTTACAAAAGAATAACAAGAATACAACTCCAACAAACAAAGATTCCAGGAATACTTTGATGAGGAAATGCATTTTAAAGGAGTCTACTGGGTGGCAAGTTGGGCTGCTTATCTTCTCTGGATAAAATCAGCTCAAGGAGAGCTTCTGCATTCCTAATTCTACCCAGTATAATTACGTTCTTCAACAATAGTTGGATAACAAAAGAGAAACCCACTTCCAATCAGTTAAATAAACATAATCTTTTTTTTCTTTTTCAGCTCCATACTTTACTTCTCAGAAAGTATCTATTGTCAACACTTTTGAATTCAATCTTGCATAATTTTACTTAACAGATGCTATACAGTGCTCATATCTAATGGTAAACACAGATTCCACTTTTCTGGGGAAGTTTCATAGTCCTTCACGGGGTGTGTAAAATCCATATTTTTTGAAAAATCAGAGCAAAACTTTTAGTCAATGCAAATATTAAAAAAAAACCAACCAAACCATCAACATTTTAGGGACATGTTTGCAGCTCAAGCATCTGGAGGAGCATTCTCTATATCCAGAGTCCTTACTTGGTTTAGAAGAAGCACTGAAAGGATGGCAGCCATGCATAATATTATAGTAAATTTTTCATCCATAGATCAGTTTGGTCTTTGGAGCCAGGACAGGGGTCCCTGTGCATGGCCATGGGAGATGCCACCAAGCACTCAGTTACACAACTCAGTTTAACACTGTGGGACTCAGTGGAAAGTGAAACAGAACACTTACAATTTCCAGAAAAACTTGGAACTATGTTTCGTTTTAATTTAATCTTTAGCCAACAGATAAATGTACACACAACCGATTAATATACACACATTGAAACCTTTTCCACATACTTGAGAAAATGAAGTCAGCACTATATAAATGACAGATATCCTCTTTTTTTTTTCATTTATTGTTCCTTTACAGAAGTGTCTGTGATTTATATTGTGAATGTACCAACATTTTTCTAAGCTTAATTTGATAGTTTTCCTGCAGGAACAGGCTAATCTTCCTCCATACCCACCTTTAATAATATTTATTACTGTTCTTCTGCTCCTCTGTGGCTGACCGAATATTCTCTCTATGTCCATCTGGTGAGTACACTCTTCCCAAAATAGTTCATGACCACTCTTTCCTATATTTGCACGAGAGATGTACTATTAGTATGTCTGCATGGAAGAAGTTAGGTGATTCTGCAAAAATGTTTTTCAGTGATATCGTTTGTCCAACTTGTAAATTGATTTACAATTTTAAATGTGACATCATAAGTGGCATGTGACAGTAGATCTAAGCAAGAATTATTATGCAGTCTCGTAGAAATCTAGCCAGAGTTGCTCTTTTTAAGATCCTGTTTGTTTGCCCAGAATAATTAACATTTGGTCAAAGAGAAAAACCTGCAGTTATTGTTACTCAGTATTCAACTTTCTTCCAAGATTTAAAGCTGAACTGTTGCTGGTTTTAAGAATGTGGCTTTTGAGATGCAATTCCTCAGCATAAACTGTTCTGGGAAAAGAGCAGGAGCCAGCCCCGGGAGCGTAACAAAGCATGTTTTGAATGCACAGGACATGCAAAGCCACAAATGCCAGCCAACCAGCACCACATGCTTAAAGCCACACTCAGCGAACTGGAATTCCCTCCAGCACAATAACGCCTGTTGTGACGAGTAACTAAACTCTTGAGGAAACAGCCATTAAAAGGCATTTTCCTCTCCAGCTAAAGGAGTATCTCACTACACAGATACCTTCAACAAGGTAATAGTTTGTATTTTCCATTGTTCTTACATGTAGGTATCTCAAAACAATAACATCCACACAGAAGCCAGCCCTGGCCCCATGACGCCAATGGAGAAAAAACCCTTCTTTTGACTTTACGGGGATGATGATTCAGTCATAATTGATTAATCCTCATTCCATTCCTGTGAGACAAGGGGGGATACATAGAGATCCCTTCACACATCAGTGCAGAATGGTATTTCTGGAAAATATCAGTTGTTCCAAAACAGAGAGGAGTCCAGCACGCAGGTTGGAACAGGATGCAATGGCCAGCACCATCTCCATCTGGAAGAATACAGGAAATGCTGATAGCCAGAGTGGCATCACTGAAAATAGATTTTGGCCAGCATACAGGGATTAAGAGTCTTAATTTTCAAAAGGTGCACTGGGACCTTTAATAACCATAAATAGTCAGGACTTTGTATTGGTGGCTTACTGGAGAGAGGGCAGCACTCGCAGGATGGTGGTTCCTCATGCCACGAGGTCACATTGCTTCATTACTGGATCATCTGCAGCTTTCAACAGCACCGACGGGACTTCCGAGTCGAACAGAGAGCCACTGCAAAGCCCTGACCCCAGGGAAGGCAAAGTCACAACAGTACTGGGAACCAGTAGAACAAGGATTTCTCTCCCTGGAAATAGTCTGTGAGATTTGGCAGCAACATTTCCCGTCAGATAGCAACCATGAGATCTTTGATATCTTATATAACTGCCATCCTTAAATAAAACGTATATCTAGTTCATCATTTTTTCCCCTGATTTAATTAGAATCTTGCTTAGTTTTTCAGGTTGGTGAAGTCTTATCTTGCAATATGCTGCAGATGCTACTGCTTGGAGATTAATGTTTGCTTTTTAATTAAAGTTTTTATTTGGGAAGTTTGTGATATCCCCATACCACCATTTAAGACGAAGAAAGTGACCGTGTATTATTCTTAAAATGAGCAGCCATAGAAACAATCCTTTTCAACACATCACCAAAAATTACCATGTGTTTTTAATTTATAGGTGAGATTTCCTGAGGTTTTTTAATGACCTTCCATAGAACTTTGAATTTTCCATGATAATATCTCTGTATTTTTTGAGCTTAGACTGCTGAGGAGTCAGCGTGTTCTTCTGCACTGGTTCCCAACCAGCATCAGAAAGTTCAGCTGCCCACTGCCATGCTAAGCAGCTGGCTGTCCCCACAGCACAGCTCTGCAGGTGCTGTGGGCATGGGGAACAAACAGCCACAACCCCAGAGCAGGGGAAGGGACAGCTGAGACTGGGAGAGCAAGCAGGGCCTCAGGAACTGTGGCACTGTGGAAAGGTCCCAGGAAAGGAAACTGCTGCAGGAGTCCAGGGCAAAGACAGAGAAGGAATTACAGCAGCACTGAGGCAGGCAAAGACGCTGTGCCTGGACATCTGAGGCAGAGGTCCCCAGGAGGGGATGCAGAGGGGTGGAAACCACAGCATAATCTCCTGAAAGATTAGGAACCCTTGTCTGTTGGAAAGAATGATCTCAAGTCCTAATTTAGTAACAGAGGGAGAGTTATTACTGCTCAGAGCAGTGGTGACCTAGACCCCCAGAAAAGGACCCAGCCTCAGCACAGCACAGACATAAAATGAAAAGATAGTCCTTGCCCATAGTTTCCAGGTTTTGTGCAGGTCAAGGGACCACACAGGCATGCACAGAGGAGTGCAGAGCAGTGGTGAGCCAATGTCAGAACTGGGAGCAGATCACTCAGTCCAGCTTTGCAAAATCCTGCAGGCTTCTCTGCAGCTCAGCTAATTCACTTACAGCTTATTTCACTGTAGTAGTGTGGTCTCAATGGAGATTGGTAGCTCTGGAAAATTCTGGTCTACAATTTTTAGAAACAGTTATTTCAAATTAAAAAGACACTCCAAATTTGAATTTGTACGAGGTTGGCCTATAGTTCAGCCTTTGCTTTCTCTAATGGCCCTTAAACTTAAGAGGAACTGCAGAGAACATTCAGGAACTCTCCTTACATGCAAAGAGAAGAGAAAGAAGGGATACAAATTCCTGTGCTAACGGCTTCTCGGTAAAGCCATCTGGGGAGAGTCATGAGTAGTGTCTAATGGAGGGAGAATTACTTAGACCAGTTCCACTGACCTCAGCCTGCAGAAGGAAAAAAATGCTGAAATGCTGTTCTATTTCACTGCCTTTAGCAGAACCTGAACACGTGCTCACACACGGCACACAGGCACAGGAGGACGAGCATGAGCGGGGCCTCCTGGCACATCTTCCTGCAGGGCTGGCACCAAGGGCAGTCTCAGACCTGGAGCTCAGAGAGAACACAGGAGCCTCCATTGCCCAAGCAATGTCACCATTCAGAAAAGGGAGACCATGGGAGTAAAACAGGAGACCTGGGTGTCCTCTTTAGAGGTTGAATATTGGACTTTGTATCCGAGGCAACTGATGGGAGTGCAACAGGCAAGCTGTGTCAACTGCCCAGCGCAGGAGAAACGCTAGACCTTTGCTGAAAGGCATAACCCCTTCCCCCTGCTAGATCCTGGGTTTTTCAAGGATCTGAGTTTCGGATTTAAACACAACAGCAATTGTTACCAGATGTGCGTGTCAGGGCCCTGAATGCACTGACAGCCCTTAATTGCCACGACCAACCCCTGGGCCCCCCTGCCCCAGCCGTGGGGGCCCTCGGTCCCTGCCCGGCGCTGCAGATCCAGCCATGCGGTGCCTGGCCATGGACCCTGGCCATCTGGGCAGTGACCCACACACTGACCTGAATTTCTGACTTGCCTTGGACTTGTCTTGTCCCCATGAACTTGTCTGGCCCTCTGAGCTCTGTCAGCTGCCGACCATGGGCAGCCCTGCTCGGGGGCTGTGGGATGGGCCCCAACCCACCAGCCGGTTGGCTCCTCTCCCTCTCTGCTCCCTGACAGCAAAGGGGAAATTCTCTTAATTCCCTTTCTAAACTCAGTTGGGTGCTATTAATTTGTAATTAATTTACAAATTGGTATTTCCATACTGCAGGAGATTTGAATGTTTTAGACTGGATATGGACATGAGAAATGAGCCCAAACTAAAATTAAACTGTAAAAGAAAATTGAGTATGAATAAAATCCAGTACCAGAAACTTCTGCAAGTACTTTCTTTATATTTTGCAACTATCTTAACAATAGGCAATCTGTGGTAGCACTGATTCATACATCCCCACTTGCAGGATTACTTGACATCTAAAAAGCATCCGAGTTGGAGTTTAGACAGCCTGGTGATTATGATGAGTTTGATATCTAAGCGTTTGGCTACTCCATTTTCTGACTTTCAAGCAGTTCCACAGAAGTACAATTTAAGTGTCTGAATATTCCTCCCACTTTTTTTTTTCTTTTTCTTTCTTTCTTGCTTTCTTCCCTCCCGCCCCCCTCCCCATTAGTACAGTACCTATGTCTGGGAAAGAACATAACCTGTGCACCAGATGTGCTATGTAAAAACTTCTGCCTGCCCTTCAGCCCCAGCATGTGTGCCCTCGGGGAGTCTAACCCACCTCCACCCCAAATGAGGAACATATGGAGCACTATGAATGGCAGAAACAAGACTTCACTTTGAACTACATTCCTCATATCAAAGGGTCCTCTGTCTTGCCTTCTTCTTCTCCATTCCTCTGGGTAATCATGAAGAAAGAACTGAACATTCGGAAAAGCCTCCTGGGGACAAATTCATTGCTAGTGTAACTCTGCTGAAGTTAATGGTGTTGCACCATGGATTAAAACGGCACCATAATATTAAAAACCAGAGACAGCACACTACCCTGTAATTACTGTCTAAGAGAGCAAAAATAATAAAAATGATTCATTCGTATAGACCCCAAAGGGCACAGCTGGCTTAGTCAGTTTAAAAGGTGAAAATAAAAGAAGGCAGCTAGAATGTAGTGATTTTTAATTTGTATATATGTATATGGATATGTATAAATGATAGTCAGATAACACCACCTCTGCACTGGTTTTAAGAACAATACACTAGAAATATAATTTAATGTGACTGTGAGTTTTAAAAGACTGACAACAGAAATAGCTCTTAGGGAAATTAAAGGCCTTCTTTCATACTGGCATAAGTTAGGAATAAATTCCTTCTAATCAAGCATTACATTGATGTAAGCTTAATGCAAAGGAATTGGGCCCCACAGCACCAAAATGGTTATTCTGTAAAACAATCAAGCACCAGGAATTGCATTTTCCCCTTTTTAAAAAAGGGCAATGTTATTTTTTTAGCCAGTTAACATTTAAAGGTCATTGTTATGGGAAGGAAACATTTCTTGTATTGAGTTTAGTGAAGTTGTTAGAAACGGTGCAGTCTGTTCCTTGATGGACTTCACTTTACAATACCAGATGGAGGTGTGTGAAAGACACTGTGAAGCTCAGTAATATTGTCCAATATAACAGCAAAGGCAAAGCAGAGATCTGACAGAATAGCTGCATGGGCTTCAGAGGCATTTGTCAGCAGCAGCTGTTGTATCGCCACCTTTCTTGTTATTTAAGTGAGCTTCATCCAGGCAATAATCCTTTCCAGCCAGAGGAATAAAACCCCAGGATGAGAACTGATCTGCTGAGCACTGGAGTTCCCAGAGAAATAGCACAACTCCCAGTATTTCTGCAGGTTGGCTAAAGAGTATCTCTGCTCACCTCTCAGTGCAATGAATGATCGAGCAGGCATTAGTTGCGCAGATGGCCCCTGGCGGTCTTACAGCCTCTGGTGCCCACCGAAACACAGCTTTCCTTTATGTGTAGGCAATAACGAGGCTGCCATGCATGCCCTTTGTACCTGCTGTAACCAGAACACAAAGTCTTGCTCTCCCTAGCTGTGCCAGACATCACCATTTCCTAGAATAAATTATCTGGGGAAATCAGGTTTCACTGTACAAACAAACCAGGCTTTCAGTTACACTGTAACGGAGACATTGGAAAAAGAATGGGGGGAGGGGGAAATCAGCTGACAGGAAACCACTGAGCAGTTTCAGCAAGCTAAGAAAGAAATCAGAGTTTTGAACACAAATTTTCACTGAAATATTTTCTGATATATTACACTGTTACTAAAAATCCCCAGCAGCATCCATAACAATCTATGGAGGTTTCTCTGCTTATTCGTTTATAGACAAATACTCCCTCAATCAGACAGGCCCAAATTACAAGCAATATTAGTTCCTTAGTTGATTTCTCAAGGTAGATATTAACATTGAAGAAAAAGGATCCCTCCTGTTTAAAGATATAGAAATGCATGGAAAAAAATGTAGTTCTCCTTTTCTTCTGCTACTGAGATAGACACATGCTGATTTTTCATTAAAAATGTCACAGCTGTCAAGCTGTACTGAGATAGAGCAACGAACCTAGTCTTAAAGAAACAGCAAAATGCAAAAGATAAAAGATTTTAAACAAATAAAACTTGAAATGTTTTCCTTCTGCTTCTTGGTACAGGCTGGTTATCCTGTAGAGCAGACTTACTTCTTTTCCCAAGAAGTGTCTGTAATAACAAGGACTAGAAATAAGTTTTCAAATGAAAGTTGAGTATAATGAAAACTCATGAGTCCAGAAGCCGGGGATTCATGTAAAACATCAAATACAAAGTCCTGTGACAGAACAGCGTGAGTTATCAAGGCTAAATAGTTATAAAAAGAACTGTCATTTTCCATTGTTTCAAGGCAAGCAAGACTTTGCAAGTTTTAGCACATATTTCTTTGCTCAGTCAGGAAGATCCATTCTACAAAAGCTTCATTAACTTCCGATAGGCTGAGAGGAACAACTCTTAGTTTAAAATTCAGAAGATAAGACTTCATCTAACGGCACGTTATTTAACATAATGAAATCCACAGGAAAAAAGCAAACCCTTTGAGGCTTTATCACACTACAGTAGACTTCAGAGATGCTGATTACGAGACTGTTCATACGAAAACAACACATTAATTACCCAGAGAGCCTTGAAGTCAGCAGAAAGATTGCAAGAGTGGATTATCAAGTTCTCTGTCTTGACAACACTTGGAGCTTGACCTTTTAAGTATACGGCACTTACTCTGTAGGTATGTGCTTTGTGATGCATTTGTGGGGTGTTGAAAGTTCTACTTGGTGACAATATTAATTTTTGAGTGTCTTTATTCCTCTAAAAAACGTCTGTCACTTTGGGGTTTTTAAATGCAGTTTGAATGTCAATATAACATCTATGAGAAAGCTTGGGATATTGGATCATGATCTCAATGTTATAACTCGTATCAGGCATAAAGGCATGTAATGAAAGAAGAAACACAGCACAAGCATCATGTGTATATATATATTATATATATAATTATGTACCACTCTGATTTAGCCATTCCCTGCAAGTGTTTTTCTATGCAGAATATGCTGATGAGAGCACATCACCAAAACTGTAATTTGTGAAGTACACTGCTCACAACATTACAGGCCCATGCCTTTAACAGAACTCATATATATGCTTAGATTATGTACTTGATTAACTGTATGGATGACTGGAGTCTATAATTAAAAGTTTAATATTAATATTAATATTTTTAATGAAAAATATCACCCATGAAACAGCAGGCTAGAGCCTCAAAAATAAAGAATTGTCTCCCTTTTATTAAGGATCATCTCATTAATTTTATGCATTAAATCCTCAATAGACACACCCAAAACTGCAATATCCAGCAACCAAAATGAAAGATGTCTGGAGAAGAAATAAAATCCTACTTAATTTTGCCCATTTCAAAAGGGCAGTTGGTAGAACAGGGATTATATGGGGAAAACTTAAGCTAAAATATAATATTTTTCAGCCTCGATGACAATTTGCTTGGCTTAGAACTAGCTATCCAGGCTAAGATATTTGCATTAGGCTGTTTGGATTGAGGTCATCATTTCTATTCTGCAAGTGACAATACACTCCTGCTGTAGGTCACACAGGAGAGCAGATTGCAATTATTGCTGTTCATATCAAACAAAGGCACTCATTCTGGTCTAATATTTTTTGAGAATTGGATGTCTCTATTGCTGTTGTTGGGGTCTTTCATTTCAAATGATCTACTCGATAATCAGTCTCTATGCTTTGCTAGTGCCTGTGAGCGATAGAGTCTCTAGCAGAGCTTGTAAAAACCATTGCTTTCTAAAAGGGTCCTATAAAACATCCATTTCTTATACACAGCACAAGAGACCATTTAAAAATCATTGGCTTAAGTGTTGTGGAAATTAGTCAGCACGGGGAAAACATCAGCACTGTGGAAACAAAGCAAATGAGGAACAGGGAACCCGACACCATTTCTGCTGCGGGAAGGTCTTGATGCCACCAGTTGTTCAGAGGAGGGGGGGTGACACGGCATCCCATTGTCACAGGTCCTTTGGGCAGCGAGCTGTTCGTCACCCCTGCGGCTCTTCACAGAGCAGCAGTAGGAGCCCGGGGCAGCAGTGCAGGGGGAGGCACAGCTGGCCCAGGGCGAGCAGGGCAGGAGGCAGCAGTGCCCCGGCAGGCAGGGGCGCCCCAGGAGCCTGGGGAGCATCAGGCAAAGGGAGAGGGAGGGCATTGTCCTGCCCTGCTCTGCACTGGGGCAGCCTCACCTGCAATATGGGGGCAGTTTGGGGCACCTCAGTGTAAGAAAGATAGGAAGCGATTAGAGAGTGTCCAAAGACGGCGAAGGGCCTTGAGGGGCAGCTGAGGGCACTTGGTGTGTTCAGCCTGGAGGAGACTGAGGGGAGACTCGTCGCAGCTACAACTTCCTCGGGAGGGGCAGGCACTGATCTCTGCTCTGTGGGGACCGGAGACAGGATCAGGGAACGGCCTGAAGCTGTGCCAGGGCAGGGTTAGGTTGGGTATTAGGAGGAGGTTCTTCCCCCAGAGAGTGTTTAGGCACTGAACGGGCTGCCCAGGGCAGTGGGCACAGCACCAAGGCTGACAGAGCTCAGGGAGTGTTGGATGATGCTCTGGGGCACAGGGGGTGACTCTGGGGATGGGCCTGTGCAGGGACAGGAGTTGGACTCCATGGTCCTTGTGGGTCCCTTCCAGCTCTGTGTATCCTGTGATTCTCACATCTCGCTGTTCACCTCGCTCAGCAGCCAGTTCTGAACCTCACACAAAGTTCCCCTGTTACAGGTGTCGGGACTCACCACTATTTACAGCACCAGGTGGGAGTGTAAACGTGTTGCTGAAGCTGCGAAAACCCCCGAATTACTTTGGTTTACACAACCCCCCTCAGCTGCCAAAAGGCCCCACATCACCTTANTGGGGATGGAGGGGCCGGGAACCCGCACCCGCTGCCCGGCCCGCCGGGAGGGGAAGGGGCTCCGGAGGGAGTTCCCCCTCCTCTGTCGGTCGGTGCTCGGCCTTGGGTGCAGGGCTGGCGGTGTCCCCGTCACCGCCCCCCGCAGTGTAACAGCGCAGGCCCTGAGGGGNCTTCCCCCAGAGAGTGTTTAGGCACTGAACGGGCTGCCCAGGG
Organism: Grallaria varia; assembly: GCA_013396735.1. Taxonomy (NCBI): domain Eukaryota; kingdom Metazoa; phylum Chordata; class Aves; order Passeriformes; family Formicariidae; genus Grallaria; species Grallaria varia. The sequence continues at coordinate 1,828,631 of VWZG01013514.1, read as the reverse complement.
CAGTGGGCACAGCGCCAAGGCTGACAGAGCTCAGGGAGTGTTGGATGATGCTCTGGGGCACAGGGGGTGACTCTGGGGATGGGCCTGTGCAGGGACAGGAGTTGGACTCCATGGTCCTTGTGGGTCCCTTCCAGCTCTGTGTATCCTGTGATTCTCACATCTCGCTGTTCACCTCGCTCAGCAGCCAGTTCTGAACCTCACACAAAGTTCCCCTGTTACAGGTGTCGGGACTCACCACTATTTACAGCACCAGGTGGGAGTGTAAACGTGTAAGCTGCGAAAACCCCCGAATTACTTTGGTTTACACAAACCCCCTCAGCTGCCAAAAGGCCCCACATCACCTTACCTTCCTCACGAAGCGCTCAACACAGCGCGTTTTGACCCCTAAGCCTTTTTTACACCCGAGACACACGTAAATTCCCGTTACCGGCAGCCGCGGGGTTCCGGCCGCAGGCGGGGGGCACCTTTAGCTTAAAATCCACACATTTCGCGGGTGGGCTCCTTAAAACTCGCGTGACGGGAACGGAAAGCGCCACAGGACCCCCGCCCCGCCCG
>VWZG01013514.1:1803899-1828025 GCA_013396735.1 Grallaria varia | reverse complement strand
GCGGCTCGGGTGGGTCTGCCGCCCCCGAGCTGGGGGACACTGGCGGGGCGAAGTTCCTCGTAGGTGGCTTGTAGTAAAAGCTAGCGGGGTGAGCTGGTGGCTGGAAGGGGGGGGGTGAGGTCAGTGGGCGGCCTGCAGCAGTAACTCCTCCCTGGGGCGGCGGACAGTGCGCCGAGTGAGCCCGGCCGGAGGGCACGGCCCGCGCCAGGGCGGTGCTGCTCCCCCCAAACACCCCACGAGCCTCGGCCTCCAGCTGCTCTGGGGACAGTGGGAAGAGGCCCAAAACTGGGCTTGGTCACTGAGGGTATATATTTTAGCTCTCAGAAGGGTCCAGAAGAAAATCCTTCCTTTCCTTCTTTCCCTTCCACTTACTAAGGTGAATAGTGGCCCTGCCAGCACATCTTTGGGAGACAACAGAAGAGCTTAATCGGGAAGCCTAGAGGCAAACTTGAAATATTCTAAAATTACCACGGGGTTGGGCATAGAGCTCACTCAGTGTCTGGTATTAGGGCCAGATTTTTTCTGGTGGTCAGCACCAGATAGCACCAATGTCTGAAAGCCAGATGTGCATATATAAAAATAAGGAAATTAAGGCCTTAAACACAAATCCCAGCAGAGAGGCTTATCGTGACATAATTTAGCATCCTCTTAGGTGCTGCGCTTTCCTTGAATCAAGTTAATAACATAAAGTATTGCAAATAAATCTAATTAGTTTGCTTATCTTGCTGGCTGTATGTATCTGTAGGCTTTCTGTGACACCCTACATTTCCAAGTTGATTGTAGTAATGTTTTCCTGTCAAAAGTGCATTAGGAGTAGATACGGAGTGTGTTCTGAAGAACTACTTTTCCATTAATCATCTCTGCTGTCTGCCCAAAACCCTACAGCTGTGTTAATATGAGTGTAACTTTTCATTGTCGTTCATTTTCATTGAGTGGATTTTGGTAGCTATTCCAACGAGAGTCATCATATATATTGCTAAAGCCACTTTTGTTGTGTTCGTTTTAAAGTTTTCAGAATGACTTCCTCGGCTGACATGCCCCCGAATTATGAAATGATGTTTGCTCATCGATTCACATCAGAAGATCAAGAATACCAAGAATACCTGAAACGCCCTGCAGATCCCCCTCCCATAGTTGAAGAATGGAGAAACAGATCTGGTGGCAACCAGAGAAACAGAGATCGGTACTGAGTTTTTTTTAATCTTGGCAGTTGCACAAATACATAGTTAAATGATCATTTATTTCAGAAGAAATATCGGAATCTGTCCTGTTAATAGAAGTATCTTGTTACTTCATAGGCAACTATGCTTAAGAGAAATAATCTTCTCTGACAGGTATTACATTTTCTCTGTATTGGTAGGCAAAATTTTTGCATTGTGTATAAAAGTACTAAATAATTTGATTTTTAGTAAAGAAGGAGCTGGAACCACTGAAGCCGTTGCCCTGGGATTTGTTACTGCTCAGCCAGGAACATTTTTCCAGAGGGGAAAGATGGGAGTTCTGCAAAACTAAGTAGCCTGTCTTCTGCTGGATGATAACTAGAAGGAAAATGTGTAAAGGAACTAGCGAATAGTGTGATTTCTGAACAGCTAGTGACAGCTAAAAGTTTAATTTGTAACCTAAATATTTGCTGTACTTTGTAAGATTAGCCTGTGTTCCTTTTATCTAGTGAAAATGACTGTAAAATCAATCATCCAATCTGTCTGGCAAGTACAATGTTACCTGGCAAAGCAAAATACTTTGAATTATTTATTCAGGATGTAATTGCAGCTTTTTACTGAATTTTGGACAGTAACATCTCATTCTTGAGTGACTGAAAACCACCAATTACAGCTTATAGTACATGTAGTAATACTAACATCAGCCTTTAATATAGTTAAGTATTGCGAGGGGAGAACTAGGGAAAACCTAGGGACACCACGTACTGACCAATATGATCAAGGTAATGCCGTTTATTGTTGTGAAAACACCCCTTAAATAACCCAGATAGCACACACACTGCAAACCACCCTGTGACTGGTTAACACGAATAACACACAACTCTATTGGTGTAAAATAAAGTCCTTGTGACTTCTCTCTGTGGCCGATGTTTTTCAGTTCTTCTGCTGCAGTCTCTGTAAGTTTACATTCTTGTCCCTGTTGATCTCCACAGAGGCTTCTTACAAGCAGTTTCTCACTGCAGTCTTAGAGGCCTGGCAGCATAGCTGCATCTAAAGCACTGAGGTCGCTCACATGTCCACTTTCTGCAAGATGTTTCCCAACAGTTAAGCTCAGTGCATCTAACAATTGGGAAGACTTCTTGGTTAAATATGTAAATAGGATTTGTGCCTTTATCTGAAGGAGGACAACATTTTAACTTTTTCTCACCTTAGAAGCTTGTCATTAAATTAAAAAGGGAGTCAGTTTCTGTGTTTAAAAGAAGGTGATTAGAAAAAGGTGATTGTTTAAGGAAAAGTTCTTAGAAAGGAATGTTCTGTGGCTTTTTGAACTCATGAACTCTTAGATCTACACTGTGGTCATAGAGTTATCCTCGTGTGAATGTTGTTTCTCTACACCGCACCATTTGCAAACAGAATTTACTGTAAGGCAGCTCAGGTGTTGATAGGAATTGAGATAGAGCTGAAAAGCCAAAATTTAGGCTGAACAATGGCTAAATACCACTGAGAAGGTACAGGGTGTTGAGTATGGAAATCTGCAAGAGGCTGTAGTTGTGGTATTTTAGTGGTGTGTATTTTAGGGAATGTGTAGATCTCTGTGCTGTTAGGTAGTTACATTGTACTTAAGCCTGCTTTGGTAAAGCTTTGAACCATGAAGCTCTGGATGGAGTGTGGCTTTGATACATCTACACATGTACCTTCTGGTTGTTTTTTTCATATATGGTCTTAGAGTCTCGGTTCAAACTTCAGCAGTTCATCCAATGCCTGTGAGTACTCTGCTTTGGGAAACAGACTGTCATTAGCAAACAGGGTGTTGAGTAAGAAATTCATGACTGATCTCAGATGAATTGTAGATATGTTTTCATGAATTTGTCATAGGTAAGTATTTGAGTGTATTAACAGTTAGATGAAAGTTTTCATGAAAACTGTAAAATATAAGAGTTCATTATCGTTCATCTTTTTAAAACTTCATGATGTATGTCAAAATTTGATATTTCTTTTCATTCCAGGTTTCAAGACGGTAGATATTATAGAGGGGACAGATACAACTGGCAAAGTGACTACAGATCTAATCAGAGGCAAGAACGAGGTTGGGGTAATAACTACCAGCAGTACAGACAAGGACAATCATACTCATCCCACTATGGACAATATGGCTACAACTCCTACAACCCAGGGCCTCGTTACCATCCCTACTGATGTACTCGTGGGTTGAAAGTGCACTAATGCTACGTAACAAATTCAGTTAGCTTTCATTTTTCTTATTTTTCCACAGTTTTATAGATAACTGAAGAATCGGCCCATTGCTGTTTCTCTGTAGTGTGACATGAAAAAGGGAATTCCTGTTATGGATAATAAAACCATATTATATGGACCTTGTTTAGCATCTGTAGATTTTAGACTAAGTTTCTATCTTGTTCCTTTGTCTGAATATATACTAGTACATGTCTTTTCTTCCATCACTGAGATTTCTGTTAGGTTTTAGAAAACATAACAGGTCAGGGGAGGAGAGCTGTGGTTTGTGTGCAACCTGTAGTAATGGCACATTGCCTTAAGATAGTTTTTTTTGAAAATAACATACCATGGCTTTTGACAGTGTGAAAAGCCCAGCTGGGTTTGAATTTCACATGCCTGAAAACTGAGAAGACAGATCCTATTACAGAAATATTTTCTGGGGTCAGCATAGTATCTGTTGACATAATGGCTTAAATTCATTTGCAATATTCCTCTTAAAACATGGTCGAAGAGTTAGAATAAAAAATAAGTAGTTAAATATGGCTCTTCTTGTAGCAGTTCAGTGATATAAAAGTTTACCTGAGAGGTTGTGTGAGATTAATCTGTGTGATCTTAAGTAAGTTTGGTGTGTAACAAATTTTGGAATTCCCATTTCAGTAAAGCTGTAAACCTTTGACAATATTGTAGTTTGTATAAAATACTTTGTGCATGTTATAGAAGAAAAGAACCATGATCAGTACTGCTCTGTACTTGTACCTGCATGAGAAAATAGCATAAGCAGTGCAGAGTGTTACTCACTTCTTAGAACTTAAGATTTATGGGGTTTTTTTAAGTATTCAAACAATAAAAGTACAGTTCACATGTAAGGATGTTTCTGAATATTTCTGAAACCTACTTTTGAAACATGCAGGATTGCAACATTGTCATCTCGGCCAACAGCTGCAGAAGGAGCTGTACTGACAGATAAGTGTTAATACTGGACAGCTGTGGGTTTAAGTGAGAAGGATGGCCTACTCAGCTGCAATCAGGAGGATGAGACATATAATGATTCATTAGAAGTCTGGAGTGTTAATCCACTATCTTACATTCTGCTATAATAGGGTCAGAGTTCTGTATTTCTCCATTTTTGTGATAAGCTAATTTGTATCAGGAGAGAAGTGCATGTCTTAGTACTTGACATTTGCTTCAGCTGCTGTACAGAAACACGGACCCATCCCTGCTGACTGCTGTAAAAGTCATGGCATTATGTGATAAGGAGCACAAATTAGTGCATCTTGATTTAAAGACAAATTATAGAATTCAAAAGCACAGTTCCCCTAGCTCATCAGATGCTTTAAGAGCTAAAGAGTGTGTTTACTGTTGATTTTAGAAACACTCACTGTATGTAGCTTTTTCACTGTTATACAAAAGCTGACACAACTGTCTCCACCTACCTGCTAAGTGTTTGTTTTCTGCTTTTGATATAATACTGTTAACTCTGATACAGGTTCTATTTCCCTCTTCCCTGAGTATTTGCCATAAATTCAGTTAGAAATCTTTTCACAAGAGGTTTGTTTTTCCTTTAAGGAGTTCTACTGGATGAAATGCACTCTTTTTAACTCTCATTAATACAGCAGAGCCTTTACAAGGGGAGATACAAAATCATGCAAGGTTCTTACCTCTGCACTATGAAGAGCCTGCAAGTTGGTACGGTGGAATTCCCTTTTAATGCAGAATCACATGCAAAGTGCCAAATTCCCCAGACTCCTGCCTCCAAGAAGAGAGTGCATGTCTTTCTGCAAAGAGCCTGACACTGCCAGCTATGCCACGGAAGTCAGGCTGAGCCAGGATGTTCTTCCTTACCATCTGGAGTAGCATCTCAGGTTGAAATAAAACCCAGCAGAAGGAACAGATTCTGTTTCATCTGTTGCCTTTCCTCAAGCCCAATAACTTTTATATTATTTTTATTATCTTTCAGCTAGTGACTGAAGACTCCTAGAATGGTTTGGGTTGGAAGGGACCTTAAAGATCATATAGTTCCAACCCTCGGCCATGGGTAGGGATACCTTCCACTAGACCAGGCTGCTCCAAGCCCCATCGAACCTGGCCTTGAACAATTCCAGGGATAGAGTATCCACAACTTCTTTGGGAAATCTGTTCCAGTGTCTAACCACCCTCACAGTAAATAATTTCTTCCTAATATTGTCTAAAGCTGCCCTCTTTCAGTTGGAAGCCATTTGCCCTTGTCCTGTCACTACATGTCCTTGTTAAAGTCCCTCTCCAGCTCTCCTATAGCCCCCTTAGGTACTGGAAGGTGCTATAAGGTCTCCCCAGGTTTTTCTCCAGGCTGAACATCCCCAGCTCTCTCAGCCTGTCCTCATGACAGTGCAGTGAAACATTCCAAAAGATGCTAGGTGTTGTATTCCAGAAAATGGCAAATTCAACGTACAGCATTGTGGCTGAGCTGTAGAAGCAGATAGATCAGGAAGGTCTAGGTGAAAGTTATGAATTAGAATCACACATTTTATGTTCTCTCTTATTCCAAACTTCCTGACTGTGAGACCAGGAGAGAGACAGACCAGTGTAGCATTCTTGACTCCATCTGCCTTATCAGTAGAGCTCTCAATTTAACTTTAGGGGCATGCATCATTTACAAAACTTTTCCTTGGAACAATTACGGCAAGAGGCTAATTTCAGAGGGTGTGGGGGGAAAGGAATACATTGCTAAATAAAGGCATGTCTTGCACCAGACAGAAAGGTAAATAGAATTCAAAATATATTAGCTCAGTTTCCACTTAGATGAATTAGTATTTATGATAAAGTCCAAGCTAAATAAAACCAGTTAAGTGTTGCCTGCAGTTACGGTTTGTGCATTACAGTGTGGTACAGATGAGAAAACTGAAATTGAGTAACTTTAACATTTGCAACTTCAAACTCCAGCTTTAACTATGCTGGAGATTGCAAGGTAAACATTAAAATTCAGTGTCTGGAATCCGACTTTTAAGAGATCTCTTCCATCTGACATTTGCTCAGACATCATTATTATCATGAATAAAACAAAGATAAGTGTTCTGTATTAAAAAATGTCTGCTATGTTACCAAGAGTGTTAACACAAAGTTCTGAACAGGGCTTTGCAGCAGTTCTAAATCCATTCCTGAACATGTATAGCAATTTTGGATGGATTGTTAATTGATACTGAAGAATAATCATGCTAAACTACAGGTGCTGTGGCAAACGACTAAGAAAAATCAATAGCTTTTATACAATTTCTTAACTAGCATTTTAAAAAAATGCTACAGGCTTTCAAGTCACAGCTAAGCTCTTAGATACTTGAAGGCAAAAGAAAGTGCACAGTAAAAAAAAAAATCTTAGTGTGATTTGTGAGATCCAGTTTTACAGGTTTTCACTGCTATTCAACCTTTATTTTATCCTGTCCCTGCAGCTGTGAGCAGAAATGTGCGTAAGTGCTTCGAAAGATTAGATAGAAACTGAACTACTTTCAAGCTTTCTAGTAGAGACTTCAGACTGGGAAGACAAGTGTCATTTGGGATACAAATATAATCAACACTCAACTCCTAGAACAAGAAAGATATTTAATCTACTGTTTAAATATATTGTAATATATTGCAGTAGTTATGTATTTGAATATATTTAAACTCATATGATTAATTTGCTAATAAATATTGTTCTTAACCAAGAAACATGTTCACATTTGCATCTTACACTGAGGTGTAAGGAAAAAGCTTTTTGTATCAAATTAAACAGAAGATTTTACCTGCTATCACCCTTATTCCTTAGGGAAAACAAAAATCTCTGGAGAACTTTGCTGGCTGGCCCAACTGTGCAGTCACATCTTCTCTAACTCTGCCAAATGAGGGGGTAGGAACATGAAGCAGGATGGGAACACAGGGCTGCTCCCCACAGCAGCTACTGACTGCCTTGGGAGCAGTTTAACAAAACTGCATCTCCCTTGCCTTTCATTTGCCAATCAGGAAAAATTACCGTAATCTGTCCCCTTGTCCCTGTATGTTAGAAGAGAGCTACATAACCCTGCCTGAATTATGCAGAGTGCTGATACTCTAATGCCCAGGAGCTCAGCAAGATTATAGGGCAGATCAGGTTTCCCTGAAAGCACCTACAAAAAATGCAGCCTGATTTGAGACACATGGAGGTAAATCAGGAGATCAAAACTGAGGCCAGCAGCTCCAGCACTGCCAGGAGACTTGACAGCAACCATACGGTGGTGGTGCACAATGATTTTGCCTCTCAAGAGGCTTATTTTTTGATTAGGCCTTGCAGGCTGGAATGTATTTTTGTGTTTACCATGGCCTATATTTTTCTTCAGAAAGCCTGGACTGCACTTAGTGGTTGTCAGTCCCCATTTGCTTATGCGAAACAGCAGTGCCAAACTGTTACTCCTATATAGCTCACCCCTGATTTTTTAACTGCCCTGCCCTGTTAAAATACAAATATATTACAAGATATGGGGGAAATTGCTCATAACTATGTTTTACTCCAAGTCTAATAAACACACAACAGGATAAATCATATCATCCTCCTCAATGCTTACCTTCTGTGTTATTTGTTACTAGCACGAAAACAAATTACTGTTGTCTTTATCCTAACACAGAGATGGGTTTCTTTCAAATCATAATTCAACAGCTGGATGACTTTTTTCTGCAAGTATGGGCCGCTTTCAACTTTTTTGTTGTTGTTGTTGCATATTTTATAATTTAAACTTTGCTTCATTAACAAAAGATGTCTCAATAAGAAGGATCAAAGCAGCTCCTACTCATTGTTTGAAGAAAAAAAAACCTTATCTATTCAAGAGACAAAGTCAGGAAAATAACTAAGTTATTTGTTATAGAACTACAAAAATAATGAAGGCTCAACCTCACCCATGAAAAAAAATAACCTTTAAGGATTCAAGCAGAATCTTCAAACTAAAACATGTTACATGTTAAAAAATGATTAAGACACTATGCTTTTCCAATGCTCTTGTTCCATGTGAGGAAAGATGATTTGGTATTTATATAACCACATTAATTATATACTTAAGATTATAATCAGTACTGTTGAGATAAAGGTTAAAAGTCCAAGCACACCACAAGATCTTTCACATCTCATTAAACCCTGGCCAGGTTTAGCATGATCAGAAAGTGAATGCTTTTTGTCCAAAGTCATGTCTGAAGTTTATTTCTGAAGAAATTCTTGAAATGCTACATTTTTCTCTTGAAAATGTGCTCAAGAAAAATAAAGTAACAGTAATAACTGCCAAAACCAACCAGCTTCAAATAATTACATATTCTTTTTTCATAACAAGAAAATTATTTTTTCCATAGCAAAGGCCTGGTTTTCAGTCATCATGTCTTTTGATTTATGAGTGCCACTGAGACCTAAACCAAAGTATGTTTAAGAATACTGCTTCAGTGGTTTTAATGGCATGAGTGTTTAAATACAGCACAGGAAACCTCTGGAGTTTAGATCAGTTTAGTGCAAGAGCTCTGTGGGGACACACATTCTTCTCAGATCAAGCTCATATTACTCAGTTATGAGCCACACACTTGGAACACCCACTCTGAAGTGAGCGGTTGGAGCATCAGGCCTGGGGTGCACATATGCTCCTCTAAATCCCAGCTACAGCTAAAATCCTGTAAGAATGTAAAGGAGCTTTACCTTAAATTGCCAACATGGGCAAATCCTGTTCCTCCAGCCTTGCAGCTCAGAGGATGCTTCCATCAGAAGAATTAATTTTTTTTTTTTTTTTTTTTTAATTTTCTAAGGAAAATGGGAGTGGAAGGGTACATTGTACAGCCCTGGCAGTGAAGGGAAGGAGCTAAAGGATGGTTTCATGGCTACTTCCCCGTGTATCCCACAGAGGAGAGTAAGTCTTAAGATTTGACTGTTGGTCATCAAGTGACTAAGGCCACACCACAGCCTGGATGGAGTAAAACAAAAGAAAGAAAGAAAGAAAGAAAGAAAAAAAAAAAAAAAGAAAAATATAAATTCCTTCCTCCCCAGACTCCAGGGAGCTCCCCATCACAGAACAAGCCGGCAGAACACAGAATCTGGAAGCAGTTAAGCAGCTGGCTCATTACACTGGCAGAGTTTAAGTCCTTAAGGAAGGTGGACAGATGCAAGGGACAATAAACAAATCGCTATTTATCACATATCCTGCAGTAGTCTGGGTAAATCCAATTGAAGAACCTCTTTAGACCTCATCAGTTGGATTTTAATTTTGGAGATAAAATGGATTTAGTGCTAGGTAATAAAAGGTCAGCCTAGTCTTATTTCCTCTACACCTGCATTAGACATTCTTGCTACTGACCTAAAATTTTTTTTAATCTGATACTGTTTTTACTCTCTCCTTTCTATCCAAGCACTGGGCTGCTTATTTCAGATATATCTGTTTTACTAGTTTCTCATATCCTTGAGCACTTCTGAAGAGAAGACCTTCTAAAGCTATTTCAAAATTCTCCCAAGACAATTTTGCCACAGTTCCAGTCATCCTTCCTGAACTAAAAAGAAACAAAAACGATGTTTTCAAAAATAGAACCAGACATGTATGTTACATGTTCAGCTACAAATCACATTTAATGCTTTTGTGTCTCAGCTTCTATCTGTAAAACTGTGGTTGTCGGCCCCATTTTCCTCTTCTGTGCTCTGCATTTTGGCTACAAAACCTTCGAGGCAGAGGCTACTCCATACAAAGCATAGGTATGGTGTAAAAATCTTAGCTGGGATCTGATGTCCCAATACAGTGCATTAGAAACATTCTGGTGAGCAAAATAATTTGTTTGCTGATTTTTAAATATTTTTTTAACTAAACCCAAAGTTACTATGAAGGCAGTGACTTGATTTAAACAGTCTTTATGTCGCTCCATAGTTATATATATATATATATATATCATCTATATAAGGGATTGTGTGGCCTAGGAAGCTCTCAAAGTGAGACCTACACTAAAAAATAAATTATTTTAATCATACGAGTGTAGTAGAAAAGACCTTAAAAATATAAGCAGCATAAAGACAGCCTCATCATAGCTAAGAGGTATGTGTAATCCAATTTGATAGTTAACACTGAATTTTATAGAGGTGAATTACAAATGAAGAGGCAATCTATGCAAACTGGATTCCAGATCAATAAAACTTGTGACAGTTACTGTATTGAATGTGCTATTCATGTATATTTAATTGATTTTATAAACATTCTTACACACGCCATACAATCACTGCAAGGGTGAGCAAAATTTCAGCCTTACAAGTATTACAGAGCGTGCTTTCTTAAAAAAACCCAAGAAGTAGATGCAAAGATGTTAACGCAAACAATTAGAATTACATAGTTAAACATCTGAGTTTCAAAAAACATGCAAGGTAAAACTGTTCTTTGCACCTTCAGCAAAAGAAAATACAGTGGTGAAGGGAGGAGTAGGTAAGTCAGCTGTGATGGAAGAGGGGATGTACTGGTGCAAGAAAAGGAAACAGAAGAGTGATAGAGCAGCCATTGCAACAAACATGCCTTATCAGAAATAAAAAGTCTTGTTCTAGAAGAGTCTATTGAAAAGTCAATGTCCTTAGTAGCGGAGAAGATTAAATCATCTGACTGAAGGTAAAATACAAATCTATTTAAAAGCCATTTATGATTGATGAGAACTGGAAGACAAAGACTGCATCACAGACCGTTGGCAAGAGAATTGCTCCATATGGCATCTATTTCTCATTAATGCTCTGGGGGTGGATCCTAGACATCCCAGCAGGTCCCGTCGTGACTTTGGATTCCAAGCTGTCCACACACTCAGCTGCTCTCTGGCTCAACTCCACTTTTGCTGCACATGCATATGGCACACAGCAGTGCCACAGGACATGGGCTGATGAATGGCTTCTGACTGTTAATTTCTGGCTCTTTAGATCACACCTCCCATACTATGGTTTAGAAGGTGGAAACCTGTCCATAACCACGCTACCCAAGATATGGCTCAGAAAACCTTCTCAAGCCCTTCACATTTTCTGCTGCTAGTACAGCAACTTCAAGTACTGCTACAAAACACTTAGAATTGTAACACAAAAAAGAAAAGGTAATCTTAACAAGTGATAGTCAACTTATTTTTGATTATTCCCAAAGTGAGCATCAAGACAATGAAAGTGTCAGTCCTGAGTGAATACCACACCAAATATCTACATCTTGGCAAAACTCAGTTTTAGAGTGTCTTACCTAAATGGATAATTCTTTACTCTCTGTCTACCACCAGCCTCTTTCACCCTACCTGTTGGGATGCCTCCATACCCAGAACATTTGTAGTTGTGTTTGAGGTTGTTTGCCCCGTCCAGTTTTAGATGAATTGAGGGACAGATTTTCCACACTTCCCTCTGAAAGCTATTCTCTGCACCTCTGGAGCTCATTGCCAATTCCTTCTTTTCTTAACAATAGCTTAAACCTGGGAGCTCTTCCTCCTCTACACTGTTTAGCATAACTATGGATTGGTTATTTTGGGACAGCTTGATTGTAGAACAGCATGTGGCAGTGACCTTATAGTATTTTTGTCTCCACCACTTGGAATAAAAGCAGCCTATTCAGAGCTCCCAGCTGAGTTCAGGAAAGTCCAGGGTCCTTACAGCACCTACTGAAATCTCCACTGAGCACCCCTACTATTGCTTGTAGGAGACAAACCGAGTTTAATGTGGCAATCTCAGTGAACTGCACAGGAGCGCCTCAGTTTCAACACCTGAGAGGAGGTTATTAAACAAAAGAAAATTACTGTAGGTAATAAAAATCATTGACACCTCACTAGGCATTGTCTGGGTTAACACCCAGATGGGGTGGAGAACACTACAGACTTGAAAACAAGGAAAACAAAGAGTAGAATTTACTTGAATTCCCATGATTAAACTGCTAAATAAACCGTATCTTTTCCTGTGAGCATAAGAGGTATAAATACGTAGGAGCAGTCAGTCCACTGCACATGCTGAGAGCCTAAACAAACGCTACAATGCATGAAGGATCTCATGCATGCAATATCTGCATCGCAACCGCGGTGGGGAAGGGCCACGCTGGGTCTGCCGTTTCCAAGGCTGGCAGTGCCCTGTGTGTCCCTGTGACATTGCCAGCCTGCAGGCAAAGCTAGAGAGTGCACAATTTGGGATCAGGGCTGATTATCTGCCAGCAGCTGATAAACTGCAGATTCCCATGCAGGAACAGCAAGGCCTTCTGTTTTAACTAGCAAAACACTACAGCAGAATCAGAGATCTGTAGTTACGATTTTATTTAATTCAGTAAATTGTTTACTTTGTGTCCACATCTTACTCCATTTCCAAGTCAAATTAGCACATCACTTTGGGTTAAGATAAGCAATACATCCTGAATACTGATACAGGCCAGAATGTGATTATACTAAACTCAGTTTATAAATCATCTTCACTGGCTCTTTGTCAGGAAACTTCACTATACACAAAATGCAATAAAGGAATAAACCAAAGATAGTATACTTAATGAACAATTAAAATGGGTATTTTAATTCACATTTGTAGCCTTCTAAGAGCTTTCAAATTTATATAGGTTTAAATGATAATGATTTTGAAAAAAAAAACAAACAAACATTTTTTTCCTTTGTGAAAGGTATTTACAGGAAATTGAAAAGCTGAAGGAAAATGAAATTGCATTTTTCACATTTGTGATGAGCCTACTCCAACTGCAGAGGAAGAGGTATTTATCATGCATAGCCTGTCCTCCTCTTTGGATGCTGTCTTTCAATTTGGACTGGAAGCTCTGCCTGTTAGAGGATCATTAACCAGGGTCACGTATATCACAAATGGACACTGTAAACACTGCAACGGCCACAGAGACACTATAATCAGGGCCCAATGTAGACTTTGTGGCTCACACAAGACACAGCAGACACACTAAACTACACAAAATAAATCCATTTTTCCCTAAAGCATACCCATCCCAAAGCAAGGGTGAGGCAAGGGCCTCACAGCTGCTGCAAGGCTCCTTGGAGCTGGTCCATCTCATGTGCAAAGCACAGAACCTGCAAAGGTACCTCTGGCCCTGGGGGACCAAGTCTTAGCACAACCCATTCTATTACCTGGCTTCCAGATGGACAGTGCTCTTATCCCTTGGATTACACAAAGTTTCAAGCACGTGACAGGAGCTCTCCCCTGTGAACACATTATGAAAGAAGACAGGAGGTAAATACCACCTTACACTGGCTTACACAAACCACGATGTAGGGTCTGAGGATTGTTTCATGGAACAAAGCTCTGGGCCACAGAGCTTTATCCCATACCGCATGCTCCAAAAAAATTTGAAATAATGTCATAACACTGGCTGCATAGATTTATAAAGTAATCAGATCCCATGATTAGAGATACAGAGGTATATGGAAGAATTGCTTTCTTCACAGTTATATTTCTGTCTCTGGGCACTAAATGCAGTATATCTGACTAATAAATGCAGCCAGAACACAATGCACTACTAAAATTACATGAAACTAATTTCTGAAACTGAATTAATTCCTGGTTAGTTTCACCTACATAAACTTGTCTTTTACATGGCACTCTTGACCTCTAGTATTTTGGAAATCACTTTAGGTTCCTCTTTTTGCCATAAAAGAGAGGAATGCAATGCCTGCAGTAGAGAAGGAAAGGGAGCAAGATTTTCATCTCCTTCCAGGAGTCTCATGATCTACTTTTAAATCTTTTTCCATTACTATTTAATGGTATTATAATTACTGTTAGTCTCTAGCGTTCAGAATAATCACAAAACAAATACAACCTTGATTATGTTCTTATTATTATTTGTATTACAGTGGCAACAAGAGACTTGGAGCTTTAGCAGACGAACAAGTAATGTGCATCACCAAGAATCCACATCTAATCTAGAACGAGAATTTGTAGGCTATTACAAACTGAAAAAACAGGGGAAAGGGACAAAACACAGAGGCTGCCATACCTAGTTTATATGCTCTTATTTGCTTACTTCAGAAGCCTGACATTTTTCTTCCAAAAAGGTTCTGTCCTTCACAAAACTCAACACATACAGATATAAGATAATACACAACATAAAAGATAACCAGCAGTCCTATTCTCTACAGTTGGCTCAAACCTTATTGTTTAGGACAAGTTGTCTAAAATCCTTAAACGCAGCTATCTCCCCACTGCCACTCCAACACTCATGACAGTCTTGATAGCTTTATTCTCTGCTGCCAACCCTGCCTCCAGTCACACTTTTTTGTTGCAAATAAGAAGTCACAGATTTATTTATCCTCCAAAACCGTGGGTTGTATTTATCCCCTAAAACTGAACAGGCATGCAGCAGTAGACCAAAGGCTCCTTTGTGGAGAAAGCATGTAATTTGGAAGACAGACAGACGGGTGTCTCTTCTGCTCAGTGCTGTTCACAGACAGCAAGGCAAAGGAAACTGTTTGATTTACTCTCTCACATATGACACTATTGAGTGACTCAGTTGATGAGAAGACCTGATTTAAGCATTCCCAAGTGATTTCACTTAAACTGTAAAGTGTCATCCTCTTTTGGTATTTGTACTTTTGCAACAGTGAGAATTCATACAGCAGAGGGACTAGGTCTGAAATTCAGAGATGAATAGTGCCAATGATGAGTATGAATTTCTCCAAGTTCAAATTTGTCTTTAATTAGATTCTTAATGCTTCCTTTCCTGACACAGAAATAGAAGAATGTGTCTCATATTTTGAAACAATTTTTAATGCAGTTCACAACTCTCTTCCCCTGCAGAGCCAAATCACCGTATCCACTAACCTGAATGAGCATTTCTGGCAGCAGCTCCTCCTGCTGCCAAAAGCTGGAGTTTGGGCTCCCAGGGCTGCCAATTCAGCGTAATGAAAACCTGTAGGAGATCTCACAATACTCTGGACAAAGCTCTGCAGATAAGACCAGTCCCTGGGAGCTGTATTTGGCTGACTCTGGTGTCAAAGAGATGTGCCAGCCTCTCACAGCAATTACAAAGTGTTAGTCCTGCCTTGCTGTGAGGGGTAATAGTTCAGTCACCAAAATGAAAAAATACTGGCAAGATGTGGCTGCCTCTGTAGAATCAAATTACTTAAATGAGACAGGAAGGCAGAATAGATGAAATACTTATGAGTAGCTCGCCAACCTTTCCATCTGAATTTGTATTTGTATTTTAACCCACACAACTCTCAACACCAACCACATCAGTAGATGATATTATGCAGCTGTGGCCCTCACATGAACCTTTAATTTCAGCAGACTAATCTTCTCTTCCAGAAAATTTCAGATTGGCACTTAAGGGCTCAGGAGTCACACTAAAAGGGTCACAGGTAATATCTTTTTCCCACCTACACCCACAGACTGAAAGTAAAAAAATAACTGTGAAAGTTATACTGCAAATGATTAGATTTACAGTCTTTGAAAACCTGACAGGTTTTTTTCCCCTATCTGACTTGAGTGCTAAACAGCAGAGCTCGTGCCATAAAACATGTAGAGTCTCTCATACCCTCTATTCTGTGTATCATCCTTCCCAGCAAAGCTTAGAAGGACATGCAGCAAATACTTCCAAGAAGCCAAGCAAAATTGATCCTAGCCCAATAAATTAACCTTTGATTAACAAATTCTTTCCTTTTCCTCCCCTCCCACTCCCCATCTTTTATTTTTGGATTTGAGTAGTTTCCCTATTATGCAAAACCAGGAATCACACAAATAAGGTCTGTTTATTCTGAGAGTTTAATCAAGGTACCTCACACTGGATAACCACAGGGCAAAGCCTAAAACCCAGCCTGAAAATAGCTAAGGCTTGAAAAAGAACTAACAGGAATTGCTTATTTAAGTCCAAGTGCGTAAAACTTGGAGCACTTCACTAAATTCTTCCCCAGGAAAAAGACCAAGTAGGTTCACTGAAGTGAGCAGAAATTACATGCAGCTGAGAAACCAAAGGATTTCTTCTACAGAAAAGACTGTTAAACATTGTTTTCCATAAATTACTCCCTAGTGGAACTTTTCTTCACAGCCTTGTGACATGAAGAGTGGCACAGACAATTTTGTTTCCTGTGGAGGCCTAGCTTACAGCAAGATCAGAGGAAAAACAAATACATTAAGACTTGCAATGGCAGCCCCATTAAGCTGGCAAAAAGGCTTGTGGCAAGCCCTGGTATTACACATTCTTTTTGTCTTTCAGTGTGTAACATATGTAACGTATGTGTACCAACACCTCTGACTGACTCACTTTACTTATTTCTGCATATTTTAGGATGTACTTTTCAGATTACTGAAAGTTGTCTTTAATTAGATCTTACACCTTCTCTGCTTTTACATACACAAGTATCTGGCTACTTAAAGACAGGCCTTGCCTTGCATCCACAATTTAACAACAGCTATTGTCAAATCAGTGGTTTCAGATGTTCTATTTTCACATTTATCTTTTGCCAGAAATATTGCCCGGCCTGGTATTAAATAAAGAAAAAAAATATTCTAGCTAATATGTGACAGCAATCACAGCAAACAGAAGTCATCCACTTTGAAAGCATCATTATAAGCTGATCATATTTTAAAAATATTTAACGAAAAGCTCCTGGGTCTGCTTTAGCAGCTGAAACTGAACTCAGTAAGGAAGTGACTGAGCAGAATCAGACATTCTCATTAAGTGAAATTAGCCAAGTGCAATTTGCCTGGCTGGTTCTCTTTATGTATTAGCATTTATATTCAGCCAGCGATGAGCTTAATCAGGTTTTTCGAACAAAAAAAAAAATCTCCCCCAAACACATAAACTATCAGGTTTATTTGTAACAATTTGCACTTCCATTGTCAAAAGGCAGTTAAGAAACTGAAGCAAATTGGCTGTTCAGAAGTGCATCCCAGCAGCAAAGAGCAATCTTTCCTCATAGCAGGAACATGACCTCACATACGTGCTCGATGATTGCTGTCAGATTCACTGAAGACAAAAGGAGACATTTCATTAAAGGGCAAATGCCAGGAGGCTCCACAAAGCTACCACAGGGCCTCACTGGACAGGACAGCCCGCTGCTTTAAGGTCTTTTCCCTCCTTCCACAATGAATGTACCTCAAAGAGCTGTCAGGCCCAAATAACAGAAAAAGAAATGCAGTGGCATCTAAGGAGATAAGAGTCAGCAACAATCCTGATGTGACAAATAAAGAGCAGAAACAATGCCAGAGAGCCTGGTCCTGCTGGAGGGCACTTCCCTGAACCAACAGCAGCAGAACTGAATGTGAGAGGCAGCAAGAGGGCACAGGAACGCAGGGCCCAGACGTGGCAGGAAGGCGGCTGAGCACGCACGGTGATGTGGCTATCAAATGTAACCCCACAGGCCTTCTGAACATCACAAGAAAGCCAGAAAACTTTGTGCGTTTTTTAAAGACAAGCTATGGAAAGTTGCACTGGTTTAAAAAAAAAAAAAAAGGAAAAAAAAGAAAAAAGAAAAGGTTCCATAAAATAACTTGTTTTATAAAATTCAACTTGGCAATGCCCCTATCAGACAGCTGGGCACCAAGCATGTCCTAACATACACTGAGAGCTCTGAAATTTGTTTTAAGTTATGCCTCAGTGCAACTTGGTTTGCAAAGTGCTACAGCAACAAAACCTGGCCAAAGGAACAGCAGGCTGCAGCATCTCTCTGTGCACTGCACACCTATTAGGTGTTGGAAAAAAGGCAATAATGACAATCACCCCAGAATTACAGTTGGTAACTCCAATTATTCTCTTAAGGCAGACAGCTGCTTTATCTGAGCAGCACGAAATGAGGCTTTGACCCTCTGTTGTTTTTTTTTTCCCTGGGGTCCATGGTTAACTGCCCTGTATAGCACGTTTCTATAGTGACCAACTGCTAAATTGATACTCAATATATTTTATTTTCCACCTGGCATGCTTCAGATTTGGAAACTCAAAATATTATCTAAACATTCAGAAAACTTACCCTAAGGCTGTAATAAGATGTTATGGTGGACTGTTTCATCACTCCAACCTCCCCAGCTCTTGAAACAATGCAAGGCCAAATAAATCCTGCACTTACAGATGAAAGAAAATTCTTCTGGCTCAGTTAACTATTACTTGAAAAGCTAATACATAAAGGACCAGGAAGAAACAAATTCCCTGTACCTCAGAGAAGTATCAGACTCCCCCTTTCAGGCAAGAATTTCATTTCTTCAGCAGCTTTTTGACTGTTTATTGTGCCTCAGTTACATTAACAGCACTTTGCCTCAAGTGCAGCCCCTTCCTAGAGAATAATAGACAGGGCAGGTTTTACATGAGGGTAAAGCACTCTGTTCCCTGAAGGAGATAGGGGAGCCTATTTTTATACTAGTCAAAATGGCAATGAATCATCCTCTGGAGATAAAAACTAAAAAGATTAAGAGGAGAATACAGTAGGTTGAACTGAAAAAAAAAAAAAATAAATAAAAAATTCAGCTGGTTCAAGTTTTATATATGCAAATGAGCATTGTGAGAGGGGAAACAGATGTGAAGTGCTGAGCAGGAACATCAGGTGTATCTATCTTCCCAGAAGCTGAAAAAGGAAAATATTAAAGTGTACTTTCTGCTAAATTGTTGCTGCCAGTTATTGACAAAGTTGTCAATTATTGAGGATTATTTAGACTGATGATACCTGAAGAAATGGGGATTTAGAAACACTTGGGACTAAGGGGAGATAGGAATGCCCTGCTGATGATAAATGGAGTGGATTGAAAGTAAAAGAGTAAAGAGGTCAGTTTCAGAGGGTATAATTAAATATCCTTAATTAGCATATTAAAGGACTGCAGTGAAGCCATATACCTACTTTCAAAGCTAGATTTTAGAAAACAAACGTAGCTGAGTGGATGAAAGACTAAGAACCTTCTAAGCATATGACTGGACTAGAACATATTCAGATAACTTCTACTTTGCTAATGTTTAAACAACTTAATTGTATTTAAAAAATACACTGACTGCCCAGGTCTGCAAGCAGCACGATATTAAATTGCCATTAGACAGATTTTACTGAAATTGGGCAGACCATGCATTAGGGAAAGAGGACAGTGCTTGAGTCAGTAGTAGGATTTCAAGTAGTTGAGTAATCCTGTAGCTTAATGCACATGGATAAAGCAGGGACCAAGAAATAAAAGGAGAGTAGCAACTGGCACCACTATATTTTTAAATTGGTCTAGGAATAAGAGTTTATTTTGAGACAGGATTTGAAAAGTGTTTGGAAATTCTTGGACGAAGCTTCTTGCAATATCACAAAGCTCAGCTCTATTAAAAACATACTCTGCTGAAGTAAGGGATGTTTGCTACCACAATTTTCTCAACAAAATGAAAGACATTGCACTGTGGTCATGAAGAGATAGCTGACAGGTTAGGATTTCAATGCAAGACTTGCAGGAGCTAGGCCTAAATCACAGATTTGGCATTGACTTGTTTAGTCACACAAATTACTTAACTCTCCTCTACCTCACTATTTATGTACAATAGACCAGCAGTTCCTGCCTCCCAGGCATTGCAACAGGATACATATCTCCACAATCAATATATTTGGGATACAATTGGAAGATTGCATGAAACACATTGATATAGGAGACTCTCAGATATTACATATGGCAACACCCCAGTGTTATTTATGCTATCATTCTAAAATACCTTTGTTTACTCCTTTTTAATAAACTTCTCTGTCCCCAGAATGTAAAGGCTTTATTTGTCACACTACTACTTCTCAAGCTTTCAGATTAAGAAAAACAGATGCAGAATGCCAGCTGAAGGTGTTTAGGAAAGGTGAAGCCTCCAAAGCAGAAGTTAGCAAAGCCTAGGCAGAACTTGTAGACAAGACAGAGAGGGAATGGAAAGATTAAATTGGTTACTGTAGATTATCATAACTGAAGACCAGTTTACTTCAGAGACTGTACCTGCCCACTCAGCTCCTCCCTCAGTCTGTCTGAAGCCACGGAAAAGTGTAATACATTATTTCAATAGAGTATATAATATATATAATGTAACACATGGTATTAGCTTCCAAAGAAATCTTTATAAAGGCAGTTGTAGCATCCAGCTCAAAATACAACTTATAAATACACAATTCCTTAGTCTTTTTACTGCTGTTTTCTAAGTTTAGGAAATAAGAAAAAAAACAACAAGAACAAACCAGGAACACTTCGTTTTAGTTTGCTTTGCCTTCATTTTTCTGCAAGACACGGTTCCCCTCTGCTGGGCAAGAGCAGATGTAACAGCAAAGAGCTGTGAACAAAAGCTGATGGAACAGCAAAATGAAACCAGCCTGTTCAGACTCAAAAGATGAGTAAGGAGACAACTGAGGCAATGGACTATGGCTGCCCAAACTCCTGAGAAAATAAGGGACCCAGGTACAAACCATTAAACACACAGCATTCAAAATTTAGACTTATTTCTGGAAACACCATCCAGACAAGAAAGTAACATTTTTCATTACATCTTTAAAATAAGTCACCCTGAGGGAGCTGTCATCTTGACAAACACCACTTCTCCAACTCCAAAACCAACTGTAGTGATATTTACGATAACAGGAAGCAGAAAGAACCTCCTAAAGCAAACGTATTTTGTCTGTGAAAAGCTAAATTATGAGCGATGTGTGAAGCTGGTAAAGAGATTTAGTTGTAACTTCTGAATTGACAGCATTGTTTTCCAGGAGAAGGTAAAATGAACCTTAATCAAACCTTAAAGATTGCTTAAATTTTTTAGTTTAGGCATTACATTTATACATTTTTTTATTTTTTTTTAATATGGCCACCATAGGATAAAGGACAAATTCAGACATCAGCAATGATACAGATGAAAAAGCAAACTCCTACCAGAGACATGTGTGTTATCAAATACATTTTTGGGTAATACAAGTTAAATCTTGCTCTGACCTCTGAAACATAATAAAGAAGTTCAGCTTTCTTCTAACTAGCCCTGAGACTGGAGTATAATTGCCCACTTTGTTTCAGGCTTCTTGTTCCACTCTACAAATCACTTCACTCAGTTCTCTAGGGCTTGGAATACTATGTTTTTAAACCAAGGGAAGATTGTTAAAAAGCCATATTTAAGAGTAACATAAATAACTTCCAGGAAACAATTTTTTTGTTAAGAATATAAACATAAAGTTTAATAACATTTTCCCCCTTTTATTAAAAAGTCATTATACTTGACATACAATAGGCAAAGATATATATATGACTGTATTTCTACTTTTAAGGGAACGAATTACAGACTATTACAAAGTGACACCAGGTGTGCAATTACTGCGTTCTGCATTGATCTTTCATACTGAAAACTTCTGGGTTTGTTTCTGTTGTTCAGGTGATTCTTCTTTTAGCTTGCCTGTGTGACCAACAACAACCCATTGGCTTCAAATACATATATTTTAGATGTCCATAAGTATCCACAGTACAAAGCTGCACACAGTACCTGCCAGGAGATACCAAAGAGGGCATTCTTCTAAGGTCTTTACCATCCAGACTCATCCTTTTGTACCACTTCTCAAAAGGAAGCCTATCACTCCAAGCCTTTAGCTTTGTTAACCACAGTTTGTTTTGCTAAGAAACAAGTTTTCTAAACCATTTGTTTAGGGACCAGGAAAGACCACAAATCTTACCAACAGGAAACTCTGCAGAGCAGAAGAAAGTCTGTAGTGACAGAAATGGATACAGAGCCTCAGTAAAGATAAGTTTTGCTAACCACACCTACCCAAAAACTTCAACTATACAGCAGCTATCTTTACAAAGGGAGAAGGGGGGAAGAAGTATTTTTCTATAGTTATTATCCACATTCTCAACAGCACTACATTATGTGGGGAAAAAAAATCAGTCCATTTACCAAGATGCATTGTCCCATTTCCCACTCTCGTTTTAGGTCAACTGGAAGCTTCTTTTTTCAGTTTTTCTAAAATCTCATCTGGTGTCATTGATACTGAAATCTTCACCACTTTGTCACGTGATTTACCACCCTGGTTTAGACAAACACACAAACAAACCATCTTTCAGGGAATCACCCTTGAGGGTAGGAAAACAGTGCTATTTATAAAATGTTGATAAACAGATGAAGCAGCTTGCCCATGATTCAGGAAAAACAAGACTCAAATATTTGCATTTCTACCTTTTTGCAACACAATGTCCAATTCATCGATCACACTGCCATCTGTTAAAAGACTCCTACAACTACTACATTAAACCAACAGAAAACAATAAAAAGCACCATTTTTTATTGTGCTCTTATGCTCATAAACTGTAAGTGGAAATGGCTGGAAAGACTCACTTTAAATACAATGAATTAATAAAAGAAATTATTTATTCAATGCACTGAATAAAAGAGTTTCCACTTTACAAAGTCAAGGCATGTAAATTCTAATCAGAGAAACTCTTGAGGCCCAGCTATAACCCAAGAGCTTACATATGCTCTTGCTTTTATGTGACACATAAATGACAGAAAATTTTCACTCAAATATATGTTATTTTTAAAAAAGAGTGAAAAGTTATTAATAAAATTAACATTCTCCACAAAGCATAAGTCTGCAAACTGCATTTAACACGAAAACAAGAGTCTTTGAAGAACACAGAAACAATTCTTCCTACGCCAGCTTTGTTCTTAACAAATCATTCCATTAAGTCAGCTAAACACCTTTTTAAAGTATCTTTCAGAGACTGAAGTTGGAGAGCAGCTCACTGTACTTAATGTGTAAATTTCAAATTCTTGAATTTCGACTGCAATAGGAAAAATTGAAACCAAAAAAAAGGAAGTACCTTCTCTAAAACAACGTCACTCTTCTTCACTTCTAGCACCTTAGAGAGGTAGCGACACAGCTCCGCGTTTGCCTCCCCTTCCGACGGAGGTGCAGCAATAGCTACACCTACTGCCTCCGCTGTCACATCTGTAACGTATTTTAACATTTTACTCTCGAAGTATTCAAACTATCTTTTGTTTCATAAACAGCGAATGTTTATGTTTTCCAACGCATTGTAATTCGAAAGCAAATAAACGTATAGATTAGCAGGTAATGACATTTTCACACTTCATAAACTCCCTTACCTGCTGGCCAGAACAACCACAAAGTTCTGACACCAGCAGCAGTCAGTCCCTCAGCCCTTTTCTCACAGTGGGGGCACCGTTCTGAGCTCTTCTTGGTGCAGGTGCCCTGCTGGGCATCGCGTAACTCAACGCAAATCAGGTCACCCCACCAAAAAACGGGGGTTAAAGGAAAGGGGCCTGCTCAGAGCCGCGTCCCCGCTCAGCGCCCGGGAGCGGCGCAGCGTGTGCGCGGGCAGGGCCCGGCCCGCAGGGGGGCAGCGCCTCGCACCGGATCGACCTTTCACCGCCCCAACGAAACCGCACAGGCTCTTGGGACACGAAGCCACAGACGCCAAACCGAAGGGCCGATCAAGCGTGTTGGCTGTTAGTCTTTTAATTAAAAAACAAACAAACAGAATTTAGCCCGCGGGGGTCGCGCCCGAGCTCCTCGCTTGTTTCCGGGCGGCCTTTTCGGTTCCTCCGGTGCCCANCCGGGCCCGCCGCGCCGCCCCGGGCGGCTCCTTTGCCCTGAAACACAAACAGGCGCGGTCACCGCGGGCTCTCCCGCACCTTCCCCATCTCCCCGGGCTCCTCCCCACCAGCACCTTCCCGGGCATGGCCCCGCCGCTCCGCACTGGCCCCGCCAGCGCCCGGCGGAGCGCGGGCAGAGCGGGCATGGCCGGGGCGGGCCTTCCGCCGGCCCCGCCCCGCGGCACGGCACCGGGAGAGAGCCGGGGGGGCGGGGTGGGGGTGAGCGGGAGAGCGCC
>VWZG01013514.1:1791891-1803368 GCA_013396735.1 Grallaria varia | reverse complement strand
GCACCGGGAGAGAGCCGGGGGGTCGGGATGGGTGTGAGCGGGACAGCGCCGGGGGACCGGGACAGCTCGGGAGGATCGGGACGGGTGTGACCGGGATAGCTCCGGGGGATCGGGATGCGTGTGATCGGGACAGCGCCGGGGGATCGGGACGGGTGTGACCGGGATAGCTCCGGGGGATCGGTGTGAACGGGATATCTCCGTGTGCCCGGGACCGGCGTGATCGGGACGGGTCTCTCCTTACGCCCGGGATCCGGCCCAGCTCGGCAAAAACCTGCGGGACCTCCCCGTTTGCAGAGAGGAAAAAAAGGCAATTTTCGTACTCTTCTCCTGCGTTCTCAAATGACTACTTTAGTATAATCTGGGGAAGGGTACAGGTCTTTGTACATGAAGACATTCTATTACTACACATTACATACTGCAAGACACTTAAACTATATACATACGGCAATGGCATCAAACTATTGTGTGCAATCTGTAAAACTAGTTTACACACAAATAGTCCTTACGTTTATACTAATTTTTTTAGTACTAGAATATCCAATGATAAAATAACATAATTACAAGTCTTGTATTCTCATTTTCACATTATACATTTTTATAGGCACATATGTATTTACAGTGGCTATTTCCATAACCAGTTCTATATTCCAAAACAGCCCTTCTGAATTAAGAGAGATTCTGGAAAGATCTGTGTGTTGCTGAAGTTGACTTAGTGTTTCTCCACTGCAGCTGCGGATGGGTTCTGCAGTGCTAAGTCCATTAATTCTCCATGGCTCATCCAAAAAGTCAAGGTGATGGCGAAATTAATCCAGCTTTGCCAATGTACTTCAAAAAAAACCAGTGGCAATCCATGTCCACAGGGTCACTCCAAGGTCATTTTGGAGGGAAGTGCAAGATGGGACTACAGCAGCAGCTTTACTGTCTTTTTAGGACAGGTTGGGGAAAACATACACAGGTAGTTCATAACAAGTAAGGATTTTCCAGTTCAAAAAATGAATTTTACTACATGAGAAACAAAGGGATGAAAACACAAAGCAACTAATCAGAAGATACTATTTAAACCAAATTTTTTCAATATACAGAGTACTTACTCTACTTGACATTTTGTCAAGAGGAAAAACTAAATTATGCTCTGCCAATAATGATGCAGAAAAAACCCCAGTTTTTCTGGCACCCCTCAAACAAGATAGATCTCTTTCCATACATAGATGTAACTTTACAGAATTTTTTAACTGCTGCCTATAGGGAGCTGAAGTCCACTGAGACACGGACAGATTCCAGATCATCATGTGAAACTAAGTATAAAATATTATTTCTGGTATCTGTCCATCTTCTATTGATGTACCGTTGTTGTTACCTGGCGAACTATAAAAGACAAAGCATGTTTTGCTAGCAGTAGGGGATTCGTGGATCACTTTCTTCAAACCTTTTGTTCCATAGTGGGAATCAGGACCCTGAAAAATATCACAAGAGATTAGCAACTGAATGGAAGTCAGCAAGATCCAGAAATTGCTAAAGTACAAACACTATTGACTTATTTTAGTAGCATAAAATTTCCGTACTCATGTCATATAAATTATATACAAAATCACAAACAGGACCAAATACCCTGTGTTCAACTAACAAAAAAAAAATATTTCTCTGTAACAGACTTAAACCAGTTGATTTTATACTACTGGTAATTAACACTTTCTAGTATTCCTTCTTATCACACAGGTTGTCTATATTCTCACTTAGTGCCTAGCCTCAGCTTCTTTTAATCTGTAATATTTTTTCCAACCCACTCAACTTTGATTTTTGTAATTGGGAATTATAGTTAGAAGACTATTAAAAAATCTTTAAGAAATAAATTGGTCCACAACATCAAGGAGAGACCTTTCCAGAACAAATAATTCTTGTCTATTGTTTCAGCATTCGTATATAAAAAGTCATGAAAAAAAGCTTTCTGTTTTCTTGACTCTAGCTAGTGGTTAGAATATCCTCAATAAAATAGTTAAACTTCAATTTTGATGGAGAGCTGCCAGATTAAATATTCTAGATAGTGCTTTTTCCCCACACAGAACCAGTAACTTCCATCAGGACTCATTCTAACGCCTACATCATGCCAGAAAGTGGAAAAGCACAAAGGATCCAGTTATGAATTCCACGCTGTGGCACAGAAGAGACGTAGCAGTCTTACGAGTTGCTGTGGAGTTTAACTACATCCTTCTTTAGCCATAAACCAAAATCAAAATCTAGCAGGCAGTTCCATCAGAAGACCAATAAAAGAACAACTCTTTCATCAAAGTAACAATTTCTTCTGTTCTGTTAGACATTCTTACTTTTAACGTTGCACAAGCTGTGTAGCAAACCGTGGGCAGAATCTCTATTGGCTCTTTGAACATAACTCTGAAGGTACTGGCTGTTCCATCGCAACTAAATCCAGTATCGTTCTGTCCTAGCGTCTGATTCTTCTCATAATCAATTATCTGTACAAAACCATGAAAGTAGCATTCTTAGGTTTACAAGCCTGAGAAGTATTCTCACTGTATGCATACAAGCAAACACTTGCCTACTCCACCCAGCCTAATTGCTGATCTCTGCACACCTACACAGCCTGCAGGAGGGAAGCGCATTCGCTGGCTGTGGCTGATTTAGAAAACAAGTTTTTACAGATAATGCAAGCAGCCAATGATACATTCATAAAAGAAAACAAGAACTTGTGCTGTTATGCTTTATACAATTTATTTCTAATCTAGATTCAGCATAAAATTACACTCAGACTAGATAATACTTATTTGGCCTTCAATTTTAGTGGTGAAGAGGAATGACCAGGAACAACGTAGTAATAGCAGATACCTCACTTCTCATTTTGGACTGCAATCCTGATCCATGCTGCCCAACACCTCCTGCAGAAGTTGGGTATCAAGGCTTTAGAGTAGAACACTTCTCGTGACTACTGCACTACGAAGAATCCTAACAGTTCTAATATTTTGTTATTAAATTGACATAGAATTTTTAGTATTACACAAATGAGATGAAACTGTAGGCAAAATGTTCTCTATTCTTTTTCCCAGCCTCAATCAATAGAAATAGTAACAATCACAATGCTGAAGTCCTAAGCCCTTTTCACATAAAAGACGTATTTGTAATATACATTATCATTAGTTTAGGACAAGTTTTAAATTATTAACTCTCTAAAGCTTTGCTAGTACTGATGCAGAGCCAATAAGAAAGGTAGAAGCACAGGACTTAAATACATGTTTGAAAAGATTGTGACAAGAAAGGTTCAGATTCATAAAATTTCCCATGCACCTAATAAATCAATGCGACATGATACTACCAGGTTATGAAATACACAGGGTAGAACTGTGCCAGTCATGAACTGCTAATAGCTTGTTAGAAAGCTTAGAATCAAAATTAATCTCAGTAAGAAAAAGAGTTCAAATTGACTGAAATTCCACACTTAAAAAGAAAAAAAATACAGTGCTGTATCAATACTACTAAAGACAATCCAGACCACAATGTGCTAAAAGAAATCAAACAAGCTACAAGAGAAGGAAATACAATTTTAGCGGTGTCTTCAATTACCCGCTCAGACCAGGCAAGGGTCACACCAGGACAAAGCAGGGGTGACATTTTTAGATGCTATCACTGGCCATTCCATGAGCTTGCTAACCAATTGCTCAGTAGGAAGAAACACAACTCTTGATTTGGTACTGAGTGAAGAGCAGGATCAGATTCAAAATTTCATAATGGAAACACTATGTAACAGTGTCCATAATACACTTAGAGTCAATGCTCCCAAGTGAACAACAAAGGCAAAGCCTCCACAGCTGTGCTAAATTTCAAAAAGAGAAAAATGAGGAAGGCTGTTCAAAAGAAACTAAGTAGGAGCAATTAGGAAAAATCAAATAATTTCAAGAAGCATGTACATATATGAATATCTATATATGCACGTATATTAGGAAAGGCTTGAGAAAAGGGGGGGAAAGCTGGGTGGCAGGAAACACCTATACTGAAAATGACTGAAGGACAAGAGAATACAGCAGAAGGGGAGAAGAGTTTCAGGCTGTTCTTACTGTTCCCTTCTCATCCACTTATGCCCACTGCTGGGGACAAAACAGAGCTCAGACTCCTGGCCTGTCAGTCGCTCCCACCCAAATACAGACCAAACCTTTAGGAAGTGTAGTTCCTGCACAAGCCTATTTAAACATAATATACTATACCTGTATATTAACTTGATAGTCTGTAGGTCCATGAATAGATCCATATAATCCAAATCCCACTATGGAAATTCTTCTGTTAACTGTGAATCTAGTAAGACACAAGCCAAGAAAGGAATTTAAACAGCTGTGACGGAAATGTTACCTTACTCCCAGTCAAGTAGGAAAGAGACTCCCAGTGAAGAGTAGGGAAGTAAACTGAGAATGGCATTGCTTCTTTTTTTTTTTTCAATTACACTTTTTATATAGATTTCAATGCTAAGAAAAATGCTTTGTCAGCTTTATAGGTAAAAGCTATGCTAACTTCCCAAGATACTCAGTATCACTAAACAAAACATAACCGGATTCTTCTCAATATCTCCAAAATAAAAACAGATCAAGACTTGGTATTTGAAAACAGAATATACAGTCAACACCCAATCATTCTAGAATGCACCCAATCCTCCTGAGCCTCATTCTTTGCTACTTTGTATTTTATGTGTGCAATAGTCTGTTATTTAAAAAAAGAGGAAAAGATCAAGCAGCGCAACAGAACCGGCATGTTTGCTACAGTATCTTATATCAAAAAGGCAAAGTTCAGTGATTTGCTCCCCTTCTTCCCACACTTCTCCATCTCTCCTCCATATAGTTTCAGAAGTCATACCTAATCCGATCACTTGTTCCACTGTAGCCCCAGCGACTCTCCACTTGCTGGAACCTGTTAATGCTGCATTCTTTCCCTCTAAGGCAACATCTTGGTCGGTCAATATAGTCTACTTTAGGTTTAGGATTGACAGTAAAATGCAGAAAGAGATTTACTACTTCCCGATCCGACAAGATTCCAGACTGAGCAGGGCCTGTGGAAAAAAAAATCCCAGACTTCTTAGATTTGAAGGATTACTCCAACTGTTGTATTTAAACTTACACATATTCACAAACTGAAGATGATGATAATATTTTTTCCCGTGCCCAGAGTGCAATCTGCAGAATGTTTTGCTTTCATTTGTGCATCACAGCTCTTATTAGTATGATATTAACAACAGAATCAAGTGTTAAGTATCTCAATACAGATGAACAGCACAGAGATACGGTAACACAAAGAATCCAAAACTCACCTGCTGCAAACTCTTCGATAGTCATTAATGGAAAACGGATTAAGGAAAGAGCTCGTCCAAGGACTTTTTGTTTGTTCCCGAATGTCGCAGGCAATTGCTGTCTTTGACATTCTGCTTCTGCCCAGCGAACCACAGCTCCAAAGAGACGACTTTCTCGAATACTCAGGGTATCCCTTTCTAGAACTGCACATAATGTGTCTGAAGAAATGAAAAGTTAGCAGATTTAGATCAGTTTTCATTCAAGCCAGAAACAGTGCTACACATTATGTAACCTTAAAATATTAAGTACACACTAAGAAGATTCATAATAAGACAAGCTGAATTGGAGTAAAATCTTAAGACACGGAGTAGCAATGAAATTAAATATGCAAATTTAACAACTGCTAGCTTCTCATTGACTATTAAACATAGAAATCATCAGTTCATGTAATCATTTTTAAAAGCAGATTTCATTAATTGTACCTCATCTGTACAACTCTGAATAAAGAAATACCATGTGGCAACAAAAAAGCACAATGTTAGATGCAAAAAGCAGGTGCAGATGCCTCAGGGATGAAGCACAACACTCAGCAAGTGAAAGCTTTGGCTTTAATAAAAAGTGTGGTGTTACCACAGTGGGAGCCCCAGGACACCAACACTAATCAAATGGGGACCCAAAGCAGTGGAAACCTGCACAGGAGTGAAGCTCAAAGGAAAGCACTGCAGGGGAGGAGAGCCAAGAAGGGAAGAAGTGCTTGGGACTCTGCAGACTCAGATGGGGGAGGGAAGTATCCTGGGGTACTGTAATTTCACGCTTAGGACACACTGAGCGACTCACCTATATCGATGTCAGTAAAGCCTTCTGCACTTATGGCATCCATAGTGCTTTTGTCTATTGTGTCAAGACAAAGACTGGCAAGCTGAGGTTCATCAAACAAACGAGCCTAAAAAGGTGAAGAAATACATCTTGAGCATAAAGCTGACAAAGCATTGATCTTAAATAAAAATCAAGCCTTTTTACTCCAGTATAGACCTAAATCAAAATAGGTTTATTTGTCTTTGTGTTAATACCCTAAAGAGCACTTAAAACTCTCAAAGGAGTATATATTTAAGGAGAATTGGTAGTTTCCCTCCACATACTGATTTTCTTAGAAAATCAAAAATAAGCTTAAATTTACCTACTTGAGTAAGCAGCATAAAGGCATTGTCTGCTCGGAGATGCTTTGTTAGAAAATCCACACAGTGTGCTTCCAGCGCTGGCACCGCATACTTTTTAGCAGTGTATAAAGTAGTCATGACTGTTTCTGGACCAATTTGAACTTCATCTGAATAAAGAAACCTATAAATAAATACACAAATACAGATCATAAAAATGTACCTTGAGAGGGGCAGTCAAACACAAGAGTGCCTTTGCAATTAGAAAACAGGCCAAAGATCCGCACTGTGAATGTGTAACAGGCAGCCATGTAGCATTTTTACAAGTAAAGAAGGTAAGTTAAAGAATTGAAAGAAGAATATTACATTAAGCTAATGGCATACATTTGTTTCAAATATGTATTACTCCCTAGGACTGATCTGGCTGCACTAGTTATACATAGCTACCCAACTGTAAACAACAGCTGAGCTGCAGAATTACTTAACACACGAATGAATGCACGTTCTCTCGATTCACTGGGAAGAGCTGTACTGCTAAATATCAATGCACAGCCCTCTACGGCTGTATTACTGACCCTAATTTACCTACAGCGCACACTGGTTTCCCCTCCATGAGGGGAACAGTGTCAAGGATTTACACTGCGAGAACATCCTAAGTCAAAGTTACCACTCCAATGTTCAGAGGAGAGCAGAGCAGATGACCTTGACTCTTCTATTCCTGCCACAGCAAAACTCTCTGGCTTGCCTCCACTGCTTGAGGCTAGAGGACTGGTTGTGATTTTAGCATAAGCTGTCAACCAAGAGGCAGAAGTCTCCACCAATACCAGGAAAAAAGCCCTATTTCCTGAGCAGTTCTTACTTGAGACTGGACAAGATAAGATCTATTTTCAGGTTCTGTATGGAAAATATGACTTCTTAAAAATAACTTTTCCTACAGGTGACATTTAAGATAATTTTAGCACTATTTCCTCAGCTTTTCAGATAACAATCACGAATAGTCTGCAATTTATAAAAGTACATTTGTCTCCAACACATGCGTGATTAAATATAATAAAGCAGCGCTCATTAGCAAATGCAGGAATTTCAGAATGAAGACCAGGCCCTTCCTTTGGCATTTCTTAGTATTTGTTGTTCAGAGCCTCCCAGAAAGAAATGGCACACTGAGACAGAAGGTTTTTAAATGTAACAATAAGCAGTTGGTATTCAACAACAGAAACTTGTGAAAGTAACAGACTTGTTAAACTTGCTTACAACATAGAAAGATCTAGGTAATTTTACCTACAATTAAAGTTTAAACTAAAATTCTTCACTGTTTATTTTTCTTATATTCCAAGAAAACTCTAATTCTTGGTAGTTGCTAACATATAACTAAATATGGTGTTCAACATTAAATTTGGTGCCACAATACAGGTACGTATTTGCCATCACTCCAATCTACTCAAACAGCCACCTTGTACGTCATTTTGGAGATGAGAATGATGCTCTAGATTAATTTTTTAATCTGGATTTACATCAAAGAGCTTTTAGGAAGAATGAATTTAACTTGATGCTAACTTTTTTACGTAAAAGTTTCATACACTTCATTTAGAACCAAATTATGAAAGCTACGAACTATTTGTTACCTGTTGATGAAAATGATGGTCTGACTTGCTAGTCATGATTGCTGACAAATTTACTTCTAAGAAACTGAGATCTCACAGTTACAGTTTTGCATACCAATTTGACTAGTTGTTCATTAAAGCACTAGAACAGTGCACTTAGATTTTTGAATTTAAGATTTTAAAAAAATCAGTTTAAAATGCCCTAAGCTTCCTTGTATGACTTTATAGGAGCTTGGAGTCCAAATCACATATGAATTGAATATCAACAAACAGTAAAAAAAACCCCAAACAACAAAAACAACACAACAATATTACCATGCAACCTACAGTATAAATCTCACCTAATTAAAAAAAAATTCCCTATTTGGTTTTAGAATATGATTTTGATTCTATTGCTTAAGTGAATCCAGTCTGAAGCCAAAGAAGTGACACACCAGAGGAGCTTTTCTGGCTTGTGTTCCACTTTCTTCTATACCTCATAAAGAATTAGGGTGCAGTTCTAGGAGTGTCTTCCTTCTGAAAAGCCCTCTGCTCATCCGTGGCACGCCTGAACTAGCACACCTTTGTGTTTATACCACTGTTCCTCCTCCACTTGACTTGGTGGGACTCCACGACACTTATCCTTCCCCCCTCTCCTTCCCTTCCAGAAACTTAAAAAAACAACCTCCTCTTTAGATACTAATCTTACTGTCATCGAGGCTGAGGGGATGGGGAAGTGGAGGTTTGTATATGCAGAGTGAAAGAACACTTTTAGTGATCAGAATAAGCAATTTTTTCATGTGACCCACTTGATCATTAACTTTACATCAGCCTCTCATACATTTTATGCTACTTTTCTTTGCTCTCAGGTTAGCACTTCCTTCTCCCTTAGTCTGAGCATCCTCCCAACAGCTGAAATGTTTTCACCATTATAAAAGCACACAGGAATCTTTTTTTCCAGTTAGTCATCATTACTTCTCCATTTACTGACTGCCAAAGTCCTCTACAAAGACATTTAGAAGACAGACTGCTAATTTGTGCCATGTCGTCACTTTCCTTTAGACTATTATGAAAGGACAAGTTAATTTACTGTAAAATGTGAATGAAATTTTAAAATACTCTCATTAAAAACAAAATGAAACGCTAAAGCAAAATCCTACTGAGACAACTTTAATTTTCTTGATCATTGCTATTCAATTTGTAGTTAGAAACATACCAAAAAAAAAAAAAAGCTGTTTCATTGGGGAAACAGATTCCAACTCTGTGACTTGAAAATTATTTCAGCTCTTAAGGATTTATCTGTGAAACTACTGAGGTTTTTTCATCAAAAAAAATCTTTTCCTTTAATTTACAAGTAGCATTTGTCAGTAGATCTTTATGAAACACATCAACTATGGACAGGACCTAATAAACTACAAGAGTAAATAAAATGGAAATGAGCCATGGGAACATTAAATAATCAGCAAATTATCCCTAAAAAGTTTGCATTACTTAAACACTTTCTTTATCTGCTGTTCATTTACTATGTGTATTCAAAGACCCTGACTTGATTTTTAGCCAATACACCTCAAATTGGTCTTTGCAAACATTAAAGAAATGTCCTGTAAAAGGTAACCATCATTATCTGACCAATTTACTGATGATAGGTAAAAGAGGCCAACAGTACAAAGTATCATTCTTGCCTTTTTCACTCGACACCAGGAAAAAAAATCCAGGTTGTCTTACAGTTGGTACGCTTCAGAAACAGCATTTACAAGCCTGGAAGATTACAAGCCTAAGTTCTCCTTAGGTATGTTTTTAACAAGGTCTTGCAATGCGTATTTATTTCAGTATATGCTCAAAAAATATACATAACTTAGAAGAACATCCTGAAGAGCTGCCACAGACATCAAACCTGAGATGTTTCAACAGTTCATCAGTCTGGTGATATTCAGACAAGATACAAACATAATGAGTTTACTGACGTAACTCCCCTGGCCACCACATACTAGCAACTCTACCAACACAAGAAGACTTTTGTTTGCTTCTTCATTCACTTCTACAGTTTTCAAATACCATCCTTTTTATCTTTACTTACAAATCTCCTGTTTCTGTGTTTCTATTTATATCCAGACAAACTACTCCCATTATATTCCCTTTTCACTGTCCAGTGTTTTTTCCACATACATATAAACACAGCTATATGGGCTTTTAATGACTCTTTGTGTCATTTACATTTAACCTTTGAAATCAATTTGCTTGAAAGACACTTCCCACTGTCTCTCACTCCTCTGCAGAAACCCTCCAGCTCGGCACTGACTCTACGCTAAAAAAATCCACAAAATACAGTTAATTTGCTAATGGCAACAGAGAGACATTGCTGATGCATGGGGGTTTGTTGGGTCTTATTTAAATCAGTTGCTTCAACTCCCATGTCCACGATTACCAAAAGAACTGGATGACTCTTCTCATTGTTCTTATCTGCTAGGCCTCAAAACAAAAAGAAAGTTGCCAAGACTCTGCAGTTTTTTCCCATTACAGAAAGTTTTGAGACACTACATATTTCTTTCCAGGCAATAATACTGCTTGTTTCCCCGATGTTCATTACAGAGAACTGTTTAATATATTTCATAGAGATTTTGCCTAGATGAGTGGTTGCTTTGAAAAAAAAACCTTAAGGTTA
Source organism: Grallaria varia (assembly GCA_013396735.1). Lineage (NCBI taxonomy): Eukaryota > Metazoa > Chordata > Aves > Passeriformes > Formicariidae > Grallaria > Grallaria varia. The sequence goes on along the minus strand of VWZG01013514.1, from coordinate 1,792,693 downwards.
AGTAGTTTAGTCATATTATCACACCACAGTCTAATGCACAAAGAAACTATCTGTAACTGTTCCTATGAACCACTGTAAATTCTATGTACCACTACACTGAGCGAAAGGAGATGGGAGATAAACTCATCATTTGTGAATATGAGAAGTACCAGATCCTATTCTGCCAAAAGCAGAAATCACTAACCTATTTTAGATACTTTTTACCATCACTGCACTCACGGTCTCACACTTGGGTGGTTTGTGGGTTAAAATCAGCTAGTTACTGCCTTTGGCTGCATGTTCCCTCTCCACCAAGGAGGAACTGAAATAAGTATCATTGCAATGGATGTTACTATGGCAAAAAGATAACAATGTATTACCAACACTGACAAAGAAAAGTGAACAGTAAGATGAGTAAGATTTCAAAATAAGTATCAAAAAAAAAAAAGTTTGGTACAACAGCCTCTGACGCTTCTTAGCTGTTTATTAGAAGATGGATGGATAGTTGCAAGACCAAGGGGACCCACTAATTCCCATAATTTTTACTTTAAAAACCAAAACACGGAACCCAAAAGCCCAACCAGACACCCACCAAGTGTTATCCTAAAGGGACACTTAGCTGCCATAGAATCAGGGCGCTTTTCTTGGGAAAAGGGTGCGGGGGAAGGAAAGAGCAAGAAGGAACCAAACGACGCTGGTGGGGCGGTGTGACCTTGTGTGCCGGCCCACAAGGGGGTTCTGCGCCATCCCAGCATCTCCCTCCACGGACGGGGCCGGGGGAGAGGACTAGGCCGGGGGAATGGACGGGGCCGGGGGAATGGAC
>VWZG01013514.1:1738606-1783205 GCA_013396735.1 Grallaria varia | reverse complement strand
CGCCCCCGAGGGGTGACCCTGCCCCGCTGGCCGTGCCCATCGCCGGCAGCGCGGCCCCGCGCTCCGCTCACCGCGGCGCGCCCCGGGCTGGCGGCGCCGCCCCAGGGGACGGAGCGGCCCGGACGGCGCTGCCCGTGCTGGGACAGGGCACAGCGGACACCGGGGGCTGTCCCGGGCTCCCTCCGGCTCCGAGCAAAAGCCGGTTCTGTTGAGAACCGAGTGGAAGGACTCGCCGGGCTCGGGGCGCTCCCGCAGGTTCCTGCAGGCACCCCCGGAGCCCGCGAGTTAAACTAATAATGACCGGACGCCCTCGCCCTGCCAAGGCACACGATCCCAGCATAAACGGCAGGTCTGGAAAAGAAAGGTCTTTCCTGAGGCAAAAAACACTTCACTTAAAGGTTTGTGTGGTATTTTGTGAGCCCACAGCCTGGGGTGTTTTGCAACTACTGCACAAATATTTGCTTCTTGTTTGTAAGGCTTTGCTACATCTGTTCCTTCCTCATTTTCCTCCTTCTGGCTGATAACTAAATTTTTGGTTTCTCATTGCTAATGTCGAATAACACACGCTGACTTACTTGATTCATTGCCAATATTTATTTCAAAATGATAGACTGCAGAGAAAAGTCACTGCAATATTAACAGCTGTAAGGGTATGAAGAAATTCATCACTGGGAAAACAGACCCTCAGAAGATTCAAACCATGGAATAAATCAACAAGCCAGTACTGCTCATCCTGACTCAGAAACTATGTGTGTATATATTCTGAAATATTCGGTCTTGCAAATTTTTTGCAACAATTTTAAGTCGAGTTTCACTGAGGCTGAAAGTGTCATAATATAATTTGTTTGTACACATTTTTTTTTTTCTTGACACAGAGTGGTACTATGTATAAAATGATGTACCAGATATTTTTAGCTTATGCTTCTGTACTTTACCTAATTTTCCCCTCCATTTTTTTCCATACACAAGCACAAAAGTGAACACTGAGGAGGACAGTCTTAGAGGACAAAATGTAATTTATATGTTTTGAGCTATAAAACAATTTTAAACTGAATTCCTAGCTTGCTTTTGGAGACAAATTTGCTTTGTGCCTGTTTTTTTGTGCTTTCCACTGCCACCACTTTACATGCATTAACATTATAGCTCCATCTCCAGGGTAAAGATTTTTCTGCTGAGCCCCCCTGCACTGATTCCTGAGCCCCTCAAGTGGGCCTGCCTTGTAGGGCCAGAGACCTCTGGCAGCACTTCCAGCATTAAACCTGGATCCATCATAGGTGCTCTACACTACTTCTACTCCAGGGGACTGATGTGTTTTATTTTTGAATATGTCATTTCCTGGGTAGATGATTTATTGCTGAGTTTGGAAGAAATGACCCCAATGATCCTTTTTGGCCTTGAAATCTCTGTGGGTTTGATCTTCACCTCTCATTGGCCTATAATTTTCCCATGATTTTTGTTTATTTTTGCAGATACCAGTATGAAAACTGATTTTAGTCTGACAAATCTAGACTCCTGGATATGTTGTTTATCTAGCTATTTTCGTATTTTCTTTTTTTAGCTGATCACATGTGAAAATAGAGGCACATAAATTCTGCAGAACTATAAAATGAATACTATGATGGACTATGCAATGGACTATAACATTTGCCCTTTAAAGTACTAGAGGTTACTTTAAGAGTATGTGTGTTTGAGGATAGCTGGTAAGAAAAGGTGTAGAAGCAAAATTCTGTCTTTATCTTTCTTTTAGACTTTTTTTTTCTTTTAATACTGTTGCAGTTCCTGGGTAATCGTTGCAGTTGGATTGCTGGTTCTGGCTCTTATTGCGCTGTTGGCTCGTGTTCTTGTCAAAAGAAAACCACCAAAAGACCCGCTGTTTTATGGTATGTCCTGGTAATGATGAAGTTAAATTTCCTGTCCCAAAGGAGTGTCTGGCCAACTTGCCAGCGAGGTCTGCTGTGGACTGCCGTGGCTCCTGCATTTGCCCTGCTCATCTGCAAAAATGTCAGTTCCCTCTCCTTCTCCTTTTTGTTGTCCTTTCTCCTTTCCAAGTGATGACTACAGTCAAGGCTGTGTCCTTCATGTGACCAAGATTTTTGAAAGGTGACATAGTCCTTTCTGCAGACACTGACTTTCCATGGAGGCTGTGCCTACAACTCTACAGAATTTCACATTCCTCAGAAAAGCTTCCTAAGAACTGTGTTGACTAACCACTAATTTAAAAATACTGAGCTTTGTGGGAAAGTCTTATTGTGTGTTAAATATCTGTGACCTCAAAGTAGATGCATCTAGTTCAATAGATCTCTGCCTGACTGCATTTATCAGACTGTAGAGCAACTGTGTGATTCCAAGTCCTTAATATTTTTTTCCTTTATCTTATTATAGTTTATGCTGTATTTGCCTTTACCAGTGTAGTGAATCTAATAATTGGACTGGAACAGGATGGAATTATTGATGGATTCATGACTCATTACTTGAGAGAGGTAAATAATACTTTGGCTTACAAATGTAAATAAAATCTTGACTATAAATAACTTGGTGTAGTATTTGTCAGAGAAAAATAGCCACTTACACATTCAAAAGGGTCTTCTTGAATTTTTTTGTTGACCTGCTTTGTTACTGTTATGGACAAAACCTGCTCAGAGTTGAAATCACTGACTCATTTGGGATAAATAATGTGCCTTTCAGACTCCAACATTATTTCACTTAGTTAAAATAACACTGTTCTGTATTAACTTCTGGGAAATGGATGGACTGCACATGTTTGCAGAAAGCCTGAGACATCACCCAGGCGTGGAGCATGGCAGCACCTAAATGAGTTACCAGGAAGAAAACAAAATTGCTCCTTTGTTTTTGCCTAATCACTTTCCTAAAAGGAATTAAAGTAGAGTTAAAAAATGATGATGCCAAATACCTAGTCAGCAGAATCTGTTGGCTGCTGAATATCAACATCCACCAAAAATAGCTCAGTAAGATCTTGATCTGAAAGTCACTGAAGTCATTGAAAAGATTCCATGAACTGAAGCATGAAATGAGTTGGACCTTACAAGGTTATACGTTGTCATCAGTATATTCAGTACTGTTGTACATCTCTAGGTTGCTAAGTATATCCCTATTTGTTCCATGCTAAATGTGTATCTATTTTGTGGCTTTTGTCACTAAAATATGGACAAGTCATTTTTCCATAGAGTATCAGAGTAATGCAGACAGTCACACATTGAAGTTTTCTCTCACATCTTACACCCTAATCTGCAAATCCAAAACTCATTTAATTATACCCAATCCTGCCTGTATCAGATCTGTGCTTGCAAATGTGTATTGTCAGTCAGAAACTCTACTGCAGGATTGAAAGAACACCAGTAGCTTTTCTGAACTTGTTTCTTGCCGTTCTTTATTTTTGTTATTCTTCCTCTAGTCACTGTCTTTTTTGAAATGCGTGTTCCACAGGGTGAGCCATATCTGAACACTGCCTATGGCCACGTGATCTGCTACTGGGATGGCTCTGCCCACTATCTGATGTACCTGTTGATGGTGGCAGCTATTGCATGGGAGTAAGTCAGCTGGGCTTGTGTACTGTTCGCTTTGCTGCCCTTCTCATATAACCTACAAAGGGCTTTCTTTTCTATGCAGAGTTTAGGGGGTTTTTTTTGTGTGTTAGCTAAAAGCTTAAAGATGATGCATTTTAAAAGAATGAGTGAGAAAAACAATCTGTTTTTCAAATCACAAATTTACGGTAGGAATAATGCATTGCTAAGCACAATGATGATCTCTCACCCGTGTTAGAGAGTGCCATGAAGTTTAAGAGAAAACAGTGATTTCTAGAGATTCTTATGTATCTTGCAGTTGAATAAAGAGCTTGAGAAAATAAGTACTTTGGCTCTCCAGGCTAATGTACCTGCAGGTAACACAAGCATTAACAGTATGAAATTAATTATTGATTCTTTTATAGTCTTGTACAACTTGTGATGTGCAAACTCACGCAGTCAGACTGCAGAGGAGTGAAACATGACAGCAAATAACTGAGTATGCCCAAAGCCTATACTATTCATGTGACAACCTTTAATCTTCTCACATACAAATGTAGGATTTCTCTGTATCCCACTCTCACGGGCAAGAATCCACTGTTGACTCGTGGTACAGATTTTAAAACCTTTACTTACTAAAATACAACCATGGCAAATTAGTATAATATTTGGGGTAGGGGATTTTTAGAAATGGTGCAATAATTATGCTGTTTTCTTTTTTAAACAGACAAAGCTATAGAACCATTGGTCTCTACTGGCTGGGTTCCATTATCATGAGCATCATTGTCTTTATGCCTGGAAATATTGTGGGTAAGGAAGTAATTTATATGACTAACTCTTTTCTTGTGAAACATTTTCTAAATTCAGCATTAGGCTATCTATATTTTCCTGCAGTCCTGGTTCATTTATGTAATAATATGAAATAGAAATTTTAGGAGTATCAGTAGAGAGATGTAAGATATTTTGAAATTTATATGAGGGAAGAGAAGATGGAGACCAGGGAAGAAAAAAACCCCAACCTTCTAATTTACATTGCTCTCAAGGGGGAAAAAACCCCTTGTATTTTGATATACCTGTAAGGATTTCATCTAAACTAGGTTTAAGTAATGAGACAGTAAGTGTCTCTTAGTATAATAAAAATATAAATCTTATTTTGCATAAAATGTTCAGTTTACTTAGAAGTCTGACTTTCCAGCAGCTCCCAAGAGGCATCAAAATCACCTTTAAAAGTAAAATCTGGAAGTTATTCTGTCTTCTAACAAAATGAACATTCCTAGATTTCTAAGGTAAATCAGTGCATAGTTGTGCTGCTAGAGGTGAGGACTGTAATAAAAATATTTACATCATTGTCACTGACAGGTGATCCTTTAAGGGTGTAACCCTCCTCAATAAGAGATTTCCTGTTTAGTTAAGCTTAAACCGATGCAAAGCTGACAAATGCTCAACTGAGAAGAATGTTGATGTATCTGAATCCTGTACTCAGCTTTAGGAAAGATGTCTCTGGCCCTGCTTTTTGTGGCAGAGGAGGAATATTCACGGTGCAGGCTGGGGCACAGAGACACCGCAGAGAAAAGAGCAGGTTCAGTGTGACAGTATCCCTCCCTCTTCCCTCTAGGGAAGGCCAAGGAACTTGCTCTCAGGAGTGTTCCTGCTGCCTTCCTTTCTGACACAGAGCACAGCCAGTGTAAGACACATGGATTTCCCTGATTTACCTGGGCTGAGGATAGCTTTCTGAATGTTTTGGCCTCAGTACAGGCCTGTAGAAGAAATCAGGACTTTGGAAAACAAACGCAATATCAGATCTTGCAAAACGGATACACTTTTTGCTTTCCAGTTTTTAAAACGAAGGATGCCTCCATTTGAAGGAGGTTCCACTGAGAAATTTCAAAGCTGTCCCATCCTATAGGATTACCTAGTGCAGAGTGAGAGGCGGTTTCCCATCTCCCCCCCCAAAAATCCCCGATTTCTGAAATGGCTTCCTGTCCAATAGGCTCTCCATTCCCTGTGACTCTACCAGTAATGATCTTGTGATTTTAAACAGGACTTGTGTGTTTCTTTGACATCAATTTCTAATGTTTAATGCTTACATTACTATAGCCGCTTCAGAATTGATATTACATAGGTTATTTTTTAACTCTTCTGCAACACAACTTACAAATTCTCATAAATCTTACAATAATTCTTTAACAGGCAAATATGGAACCAAAGTGTTTCCTGCTTTTTTCCTAAGTGTGCCATATATCTGCCTCCCCATATGGGCTGGGTTCCGAATTTATAACCAACCTTCAGTGACTCACGACACTCCAGTCAAGGTAATTTTATATTTCAGTGCTGGCTACTGTTGGGAAGGCTGAAATACGCTGACTGTTTCTGGTGGGTTTTAAGGGTCCCTCAGTTAGCATGGAATGTCCTGAGACTGTTACGACAGGTGCTGTCAGGCCGTGTAGACACTAAAAATCTCTGCACTGGAGGACTATTTCGTTACGGTGGAATAAACAAAAAGCAAAAGAATCTCATGTTTCGAGTAAAGAACCCATTTGTAGGTATAATTGTGTTTCTACCCTCTCTCTATTCAGTTTCTGTTTCAGTTTTTTAGCTGATAAAAATACTGACCTATACCAGCTTCATAATGCATCAGAAGACCTTATAGAAACACCACAGGAAAGTATTCTTCTGCAGATGACTTACACATTTCACGCTTTTAATAAGTTTTTGTATATGCTTTCTGTGATATTAGATTTTACAGGTGAGATGTTGCACATAAATTGATATGAAAATTATTTACACTTATTATTAAGAAAAAAAAATGTGTAAAAATGTTTATCTAAAACTCCCTAGACTTTTGGCTTTGAATTTACTAGTTGTGCTGTAATAAGATCAACTGAGCAATCAAAACAGTGCAGTAATACTTCATGCTCTATTTTATAAAGAAAAAAAATTAAAAATCCCTGCAGTACAAAGCACAGAAGAGATCATTAACTCTTTGTTGCTATAAGCAAGTTTATTGCCACAGCACTCTATCAGTTGTAAGCAATATAGTCAGTTAATATTTTTGCATCACAAGAGCTCCTGAGTCTGTCAGGTTCATTCTGTAGCTGGAAACACAGACAGAGCTGAAGGATGAGTTCCTATTCCATAGCCAGTCAGTGTGACAGGCAGAGCCCATGGCACAGAGGAGCAGCAGGTGATGCACAGAGTTCCCCAGGGTTGTATGAAAGAGAACATTCACCCATCTGTGATTCTTCAGTAGGAAAGACAGATGTTCATATCTCCCGAAGTCTGAGGAACCACTACAGAATCACAGCTTTTAGGGCAAATCCCTATGAAAGGCAAATCAGGGGAGTCTTCAGGTGCCAAACCTTCTTCTAATCTCCTGCACAGGCTTATAGGAAACCACATGTCCCATCCCAAAGCAATTTGAGCTGATTTATTTAAAGGAGTCAGTAATTCTGGCCAGAAACACATTCTTTAGAGTCATCAAGGTAGGGAAGTGTAGTTAAAGGTAGTGATGGCAATTTTTGCTGTGTATGTTAGTGATGTCAGCCTTTGCATGGAGCATGGATGAAGGTTTGTTTGTTTTCTTAGTACTAAGAACACCACAGATACGGACATCATAGAAATTATCTGATGGACTGCTTATTTGCTGAAACACAGCCATGACTCCTGTGCTTATCAGGACCTGAGCTGCTTGACTAGGTTTTGTATTTTAGTTTGGTATATATTTCAGAGAAACTTACTTTTAAAATTCTATTTCAAAAAGAGAGTACATGAAATGCTGGTGATTTGAAAATTTAACACTGCACTTCTTTGTGAATCCTTTGTTGTAAACCTAAACTTCCTTGCTCAGAAGGTCATAGAAAAACCCCTGATTCCTTTCACTGGCACCTCTTACCCTTTCCAAGTTGTTTGGTTTTTAAGAGTCATATTTTATCTTCACAGGTCGCTTACCCTCCATACCCAACCACGCCTTTAAATCTTAACACGACTACTCATGAATTTTTCCTAGAACTCTCTCAGTCCTAAATTAAGTATTGTTGCCAGGAAATAATTGTGTTTAATGCTACTAATCAGTGAACTAATCACTGTAAGTTCTGAACATATTAAATTCTCTTTCAGTAGGTCGTTGACAATTAGCTGTAAAATGAAACTTTTTTTAACTGTCATTATTCAGAGCTGGTACTAAAAGATTTAGGAAGAAAATGTAATAAGGGTTTTAAACATGTTAGTATATGAAAAATACTTACATGAAAACAACAGAAGCAAGGTATATTCTGTTGGCCAAGGTATACCTTGCTGTAATATTATTGCAAACCAGTTAGTTAAAAAAACCAATCACTGTGGGAATAGAGAAGTAATCAAGTTTTGTGTGTTTTCTAATAGAAGTGGGTGCACAGGAACAGAATGGAGTTATGCCCTCACCTGGAATCCAACCAAGCTGTGCTGCAGTATTTACAAAGCCCAACAGATTTATCTACAAATATATCAACTCAGAAAAGTTTAATACAATTTAAAGTTCATTAACAGAATTAAAACACAAATTCAGATTTGCACATGAATTCTGAAGGGGTCTTTGCAGACAGGACACCAAATTATTCCTATTCCTTAAAACTAACCATGTGAGAAGCCCCTCAGAAGTTATGGAAAATTGCTTTTTCCTGGAAGTGAGAGAAACTGCAAAGCGTGCCTACCCACTTCCTTACTACACAGAAGGAACTCTGCATGAGATCTGTGCAGAGTTCAATGTTGTTTGCAGTAAATGGGAGACCTGTGGCAGGCCAGCTCTGCTTGGCCACCCTACTTAACACAGAATTCATTTTAGCATGCATTGTTGTGGCTTCGCTGTGTAAAAGAAAGGCAAGAAAAAATTACCTTGTAGCTGAGTTCTGTCAGCAAAGTGCATTCTGCCTTTTGAATTCTTGCTTCTGTTTTATTTTTATTTTTTTTTTAAGCTTTGCATTTTCATTTTGTTTGCACATATGCACACAGGAAGAAAGGTGTGAGTTTTCTGTACCCTGGCAATTTCACAACCTCATACTACACCAAAGGTTGTTTCCACTTATATTGGTTCTGTCTCCAAACCCTCCAAGTACAAAGTTCTATTGTAGCTTTGTAATTAAAGCAAATATGCACATCCATTTAATATTCCTTTTGAAAGGAAGAATGATACATATCATGCCTCATGGTTAGTCAAAAGTAGAAAGAAAATGTATCTGCTTTCCATTATCCTAGGTAGCTAAATCTGAAAATTATCTGTAACTCAGCAGCCCTGGGAGACCTTTGTCTTTCAAAGGGATAAGTATTAGAATATAGACATTCTTTGCAATAATATTATAAACATTCATACACTAGCACTGTGAAGTGACACCATACTGCCAAAACAGTTGTGTTTGAAAACCAAACAAAGGTGTTGTTTGTTTTTTTTGGTTTTTTTGTGCGTGGTTTTTTTTTTTTTTTATCCTGAAAAAGATCCTTTAAAAGAAAAACAGAAACAGCTTTATGTGAGGGATGGCCTAAGTGTTTACAATAGCCTTATTTTCGTTAGCCTAGAATTCAGTTCATGCAGTTTGTACTCAGGAATGGTGCTTGCAAGATTGTTTCTCCTGTTTCAATAACTTCATTGTGAGTATCTTGATCCTGAGTGCTTTCAACTGTGCCCCTGCATCCTAATTATTGTTTTGCACAAGTGTATAACAGGAAGGAAGTTGGGTTTTTCTTCTGCTGCCTGCATGCCAACACACAGCTAATAAAAAGGAAGAGGAAATGAGTAACACATTTACATGGGGAAGTTTTCCCTCTGAACTACAGACAGATACACTGACATGATTATAACTTTGTCTGTCACTACACAGTGCAGAAAGTGCACCTTGAATTGTTTCCATGGGTCTTGCAGGTTTTACCATGTAGGCAAAGGGGTGACTTTGGTTCTTCCAGGCCACCTGTTAGTTATTCCTACGGCCTTTGCTACCCTCATGTGTCCCTGCAGAGCAATGAGGGGATTCCTGTTCTGAGGGAAGGAGGTGCAGATCAGAGCCAGACAGCACAAAGTGCTTCAGTGCCCATCAGAGGAATCCATAGCATGAAGTGGTAAAGGAATGAAAGGAGGGTTTTCCATGGACTCAACACACACACCTCATTCTCTTGCTGCATTACATATTGAGATATAATACTTTGCTTACTGAACCCAGCAGAGGACTCAACCAGCCACAGAAAAGCTTTTATTTTATGCCAGTGATAGTCCATTAATTTCAATAGTGTCACAAGCTGCTGAAAACCAGCATTCACTGTCAGTAATGAGATGAACCCAGTCCTTTACAAAGCATACCAGATTCAACTTCAAATGCTTGAGACAAACCTATGTTTCCAAGACTTTTCTACATATGGACATTCAGGAAAATTAATTCATCCCAATTAACAAATGTCAAAATTTTGAAGAAGTTAGTTATGCTGCTTTAAAGCCTTAGGTGATTACAGAGCTAGTGTTCATTGGATTTAGCTTGCTTTGAAACGACACTAATCTGTTTTGAAATGGCTTTAGTTGGATACATCCATTTCTAGAGTTTATTCAGATTAATTTTCCTCACTACATCCCTTAGAGTCTGAAGTCACCTTTTTAGATGTGAAAATATTTCTGTCTCTGAAATCAATGGAGAGAAATGAGTTTCACCACTTGTAGTGACCGATCTGGAGTTAAACACATGTCACATGGGACTGGGATGTACCTACTGACCATGTTCTGTGTTGCAGGTGGTTCAGGAAGTCCAGAAGAAAGGACTCTTAAGACGACCAGTAGATTTAATGTTAGCTGCATACCTCATCCTAGCAACGGGGTTTTGCATATTTAGGGGCATGGTAAGTTGGACATATTTTAATGCTCTGAACTCTAATTTTCCGTCAGACTTTTGAATTACAGTTTGTATGAAAAAGCGTGTACACTGTGGTCAAGGGAAATCCTGTAACATTTGGTATTCAAATAGGCCTTAGATACAAAAGGACAAATCATTCACAATAACTAGTGCTGCTTTTGCTTCTCCATTTTGTGCTGTGTGAAGCATATTTTTCAAAAGGAGGTACTCAATCATGACAGTAAATTGCATCCCAAGTGCAAATCAACATGACCTAAAACTGTTTCCATTGGTCTGTTGTTACATTCACAGCCATGAACACGGGAACAAACCAAATAAAGGATCTCTGTATCAATGTTTTTCTCAACAGAATTGCATATTGAAAATTCTGTAGGAAAGAAGTTAACTTACACTGCATGAGATAGAACATTTCCACCTAAAAGGAAAAAGAGTTATCCACATTACCCAAACAACGCATGTTGTTTCTACTTACCAAGAGACAATTTTAAAACTCTTTGCTCTCTAAGTTTAGTTCATTGAATTAAAACTTCTGAGGGAAGGAAGCAGCACTGAAAATGCTTTCAAGAGGTAAATCCAGTAGTTGGTAAGTTTAGTCTCTTGTCAGCTCTGGTGCATTTTCTGTCTTAAGCAAAATGAAACTTGTGTATCATCTAGTGAACAGAGCTCGAATGTTAAGGCATCTTTGACAACTGCCTGGCTGCTGGGTTTGTAGATTTGATCCTTTTTAGAAGAATTCAAGTAAGAGGCAGTGATAAATACCCAAGCAACATTTTATTTACCTAGTACAGATTGCCCTTTTGTAGTTGTGCTGCTCACATTACTCTGCCAACTCCTGCTGTTTCTCTGAAAACTTGCCTCTCAAACCCACTTTTTTTCTTCTACTTTGTCACAGACTGCTTTATTTCTTACAGATCATGCTACTTGAGAGCACCACTGATACAGGCTAAATCAACTGTTTCACTTGTAATTTCACTGTGGGGAACATGGTCTAACTTGGTTCTGTAATCACATTTCATTTCTCAGAGGAGTTTTTTTTGTTGATTTTGAGAGTGTGATCATTTCCTTATATATTTCCTTCACCAAACAGGAACTGCTTACTGGCCTTACACGTATAGAGATCAACTGAACATCTCTGTAAGCTGCAGGAACCATGATTTTGTAAAAAAGTTAATAAAACATAATCCACTATAGTCCACTCAGACCTGCATCTTGGATGCCCGTGTTGGAAAAGAACTGGAAGGAATATCCACTGTTTATAAATCTTTGGAATTCCCCCTCAGAGTCACACAACAAACACACATGAACTCAAGTTGTGCACAACTTCCTCTTCAGCCCTGTAGCTCAGGCACTGATGATGCCACAAACACAGCGACAGCTGCTGACACAATTGCCAACTCATTTCAGAATGATATTTTTTATAATAGTTTTAAGGGCTACTATGAAAATGAACTACTTTTGCAACTGGGTCTTTTCATGTTTGTTTGGAACTTGCTCTTTCTATAGGAATATAAAATCCAATAATCTATCCTTTGTTACTCTTTTAAAATAATCACTTAACACCTGTTTACTGCATTGCTCTCCATTGCTACCTTGTCCCGGTCTTGTTGGATCACATTCATAGTTTGCTATACTAAAACCGGGTGCTTAACCTGAAGTTTCCACTCTAAGAGCAATTTTCCATTGGGAAGTTCATTTGCTGGGATCAAAGGCTGTTCATCAGAGAAAATCAATAGCAATTATACTTTTACAACACAGCCAACTGACCGAACCCTCTTGCAGTCAAAACCTTTAAATCAGGCTGCCAGCATTTCCTCCCAACCCCCCCCGAGCAGGAGCTGAGAGGGGGCTGCATTTCACCTTTAGATTGGTGATCACATCGAGCACCTTTGTCAGCCTCCAGGGCTCCAGTGCTGCAACCCACCAGTGCTGCAGCCCACCAGTGCATCTTTAGGGCTGGTAAGAGGTGTGAGGGTGGCTGGTTTGAGACCAAATTGTTCACGGGAAGTTTTAAAAATTCTCCTCAGATTGCCCTGGACTGCCCTGCTGAACTCTGCCGGCTGTACATCCAACTGCACGAGCCCTACATAAAGGATCCTGCTGCCTATCCCAAGCTCCAGGTAAAGGATTGACCGTGGAGCTGAGAGTGTTACGAGGGATTTGTAAGTGGTGCAAAGGTGAAGCCACGGGGTTCACAGGTGACAAGATTAATAAGAGAAGTATTGTTCATGGCAAGGTAAAGAGTATTTCCTATTTTCCACTACAGCCATTACAGGGTACCGACTCCTCACTGTGATAAATTCAAATTGCTGACCTACACATCCTAATTACTCAGGGTTCTTTTAATACAGTCTGTGAAACAGATCTGCATGGTTTTGATGTTCATTCCCCTTCCTTGGAAGTGCAAAGCACACTTTCAGTCTGGAATAATGGAGCAAGAAGGAGTGTAGTAGGACTGCATTCCTTAAGGTCACACTCACTTCTGTCTCCAGTGACAATACTCCTTGAAACAAAACACTTTATAAAAGAGCATTGCAGATGAGGGAATATCGTGCTTTAGTTTTGTAGTATTTGAAGTTGCCATTCTTTTGGAAGCCTGGCTGCTGCGTGGAGACAGGGCCTGAAGTAGTCAGACGATGCAGGGGGGAGGCAATGAGCAGAAACCAAGTATCTGTGCTGGACCAGTTCTTTCTGGGGAAGGGGTGACATGGATGTATCTCCTGCCTCCCAACTGAGAGTGCAATGGAGCCTGAAAAATGGACACCCATGTGCTGGACAAGGAGTTAGGCCAAGCCATGCTTATTGGCACAGTCTCAAGATGACAAGTGGTAGGAAATCACGTCCTGGAATGAAGCAGACATGGACGGGGCAAGGAGACAACAGCCACCAATACTAGGAGCGGCCTTAGGGTGGCTGGATCCAGTCAATAGCGCCCCGGTGTGAAATTCTTCCTCAAAGAAGTTAGAGCTGAAAAAAGGCCTGGGAATCATTGCTGCCAGGAGCACAATTTTGAGTAGTCAAATGGCTGATCTTTAAATGCATCTTCCTCACACTGCAAAGCAACTAATATTTCTGTTCACGCTGCAGATGCTGGCATACATGTTCTACTCAGTGCCATACTACGTGATCGCTCTCTATGGCCTCCTGGTGCCTGGCTGTTCCTGGATGCCTGATTTAACCCTCATACACGCTGGAGGACTAGCTCAGGTATCTCTTTGCCAAATATTCACTTTTGAATTACAAGTCAATAAGTAGAGACCTACGGAATAAATAAGGGGCCCAGGGCTTGATCTTCCCATGCAGGTTCTATGCTGTTGTAACTCAGATCACCTTTTGTAGCTGTAAAACCCCCTTAATTTAAGGGAGTGGAGAATCAAATTATTACATGTCTGTAATGACCACATTCTTGCTTTAGCAGACTTCTCTCCTTCTGCACAATGCTTTTATTTGGCTCATTTAAATCCTATTAAGGACCACGCACTCTTTAGCTGAGACCATGAGGCAAGCCTGTCTTAAAGCTGTGACAATCAACCATGAAAAAAAAACCCAAACACAACAAAGCAGCACAATATATTGTTTCCATAATATTTTATGGCCAACTAGGTAGTTTGAAAGATATAAATGGAAAAAAGTATCTACTGGTCACACAAAATATAACACTGGGAAGCTCCTGAGCCACAAACCACAGTAGCATCCAGACAAACCAATGATCGAATTTCCTTAACTCATTCAGTTCTGATTCTCTTAAATAAACAACAGTGGTTAATTACTGGATGGTGCTGATGCTTATGAGAAGACTGACCAAAACAAAACAATTAAACAGGAACTGGTAAATGACTTCTCATGACGTACAGATGACCATCAAAAAGTTGAGACACAAGGACAATTGATCTGTACTGTACTCAGGAAATGAAATGTGCTCTGAGCATCCAGGCAATGCAGAAAGTATGCACATAACACCAGCACAACAGTGAGAACACAGCAATAAGTGTAATTCAAGTACCACTATCGGACAAACACAGAACAACACTTTGTTCCTCAGGCCTGAGATAACAGTCATGGATACAAACTACAATCCACTCTAACTGCCCACTAAGGATGGTGTAGTGACATTTTCTGTTTGTGACCAATTACCACACAGACTAGGACCTTTATTTCCCCTCTAAACAGTTAATATAGAATCTTGAATTATCAAGTGATATCAAAACAGAATCTGGAAAACATTAACAAGGAGGTTTAGATGCTCAAAAGGTATTCTAAATCTTATACAAGTTTGTTTAGCCTAAATCAAATCTTAAAAAAAAACAAACAAAAAACACAAACAAAAAACCACAGACTAGCTAAAGTAGGCAAGGCTGTAGCAGGAATTTTCTTTACTAACAAATTACTCAGGTTTTATAAATTCTCCAGACAATCAGGAAAGAAACTACTCATTCAAAGACTTTTTTTTTTTTTAGCACAAGAAAAAGTAAACCAGAAGTCAGAGTGTGCTGATTATCACAGCCTTGCACACTTACCAGAAAGCTCAGCCTCCCAGCCTGGAGGGGATTTTTTTTTTTTTTTCAAATGTTTCCTGTAACAAACACTTTTTTCTTTTAATGGTGCTTTATTTTGTTGCTGAAGTCTAAAACCCCTCTGTTTGGTCTCAGGATGTCAATTTACATATTAGATTAACACTCAAATTTCCCATTTCACTCTTTGAAGCTTGTCCTGGCACCAGCAAAAATTGTGGGTTGACAAAAACTGGTTAAGAGAGCTGTATGTTGCTGTGCACTGCCCATATTTTATCTTGCTTTAAAAAAACATTTCTTGACATTTGGGAGGGACTTTTTCTGGAGTGGTTTTTACTTTAGTGCACTGTAGGATGAACTTCAGTCATCCCACAACTGAACATGATTTGATTGATTTGACTCTGTGAACTGTGAGCAACCTGGGATGTAAAATGCATGTGACGATGAATTGAGGACTTGTTCTACGTTATTTTTGGGTTTTGCTATTTTGAGGCACAAAACACATTTCCAGGTTTGTCTGCTGCTTTCTCAAGTTAAAACACATTGAGTTACTGAAGCATTTTACTTCCTATTATGCACAAAGGTCCAATAAAGGTAAATACCTCTTGGTGGAGGCAGTGGGCACTGTTCCCTGGGAATGAACACTGCTCCTACAGATGGGGAATGTGGAGATTTTAATTAATTTTAATTCCATCATTTTGATGTACTTTTTACAAAAACAAATCACAAAATACCATGTGATGCATCTAAACTAAGAACCTCCAAAAGTGCCTACTAGCCTTTCATACACAGACATATTTATTGTTTTTCAGAATCACATACAACTCTCAGCTTGAATTACTGTTACTAACATTTAGACTCCAAAACCAGTTATGACCCAATAATTACTAGAGTTTCTGGAGCCCCAGAAGGAGCTCATTAAATTTCACATGAGTAAAGTACCAGGAGCTCTGATTATACAAAAGGGTTGGAACAGCATCTGAGCTTGGTGAAATTGGTATTTCCATATGTAAGTGAGCCACGTGAGAAGGCATGAAGAGCCACACCCTTACTATCCCAAACCATTCTGTTTCACCAGCTCTCTGTAGCCCATTTCTCCATTTTCTCAAATGTAGAAAGTTTTCCTCTACTCCCTCCTTTAGTGTTTTTCTTAATCCTGCAATTTTTGGTGGCTAATTTTTGCAGTGCCTCTTGCCTACAAGGGACCCTTAACCCAAGGAGTAGGTTTTTCTCCCTTACTCTCTCCCCACTCTATTTGATAGCTTTCCTTAGGCTCAGAGGAGCTGGTTCAAACCTTTCAGAAGTTACAGTCTTTGCCTAATTCTAGTCAGCCTTAAAGAGAAGGCACAGAGTGAAGAAGGACTCCTAACCTTTTTTCCAGGCCCTTCTCTGTCCCCAGCTGGAGGGCTTTACTGACTGCAGGATAAGAAATAGTTGAAATATTGCCTATGATTAGGCAACAAGGCAAAAAATATGGTAAAAAAAAAATTCAAACTACTTCATACGGACAAGAAGCTTAATGAGCAGCAGGCACAAATTGCAGCTGTCAAGCTGGGCAGCGCCATAACCAGCACCAGGCAGCGTCCAACCACTGTGGGAAGGTGGGATCAGCAGGGTGGCTGAGGCTCCGAGGGTAACAAAGGCTGCATGTCAGACATGGAAGGCTGCCTTAGAAGGTTACCTGCAGCATCTCGTTTAGTTGATTCCTCAGCTAAGGTTTAGGGATTCAAAATTCTCCACTTGGAGAGGGTTCAATAACAAAGCACCAAGGAATGGCTTGTTTGCTGAGGCCACACAAAAAACATCTTGTTTCTCTCACTTTGCACAGCACCAGCCTATTGTACACAGGCACAGAGCTCTGCAGTCACCCACAGCTCTTGTCTTACTGTTCAAAATGATTGATTTAGTGCAAGTCTGCTTGGTACTTGAAGGAAGAGCAGGACGGGGTTACTGGTGAGTGAGAGATCTCCTCTTAGGACACATCCCCTGCCCCAAGGGAGAAAAAAAGAGGTGGGGGAAAGAAAGTAACAGCAGAGAACAGTCATAGAAATGAAGCACACAAGATTAAAGACATAACACAATTTCCACGGAGGCAAATCAAATAAATTAAGAAAAAAACATAACTTTAACAGACCTAAGTATCCTCCCTGAAATGAAGAAGCAACATGTTACATTGAAAAACAAGTCCAATAAACAATAACTTCATCATATATGGTGTATCATTGGCTAGTAAAAGTCTGTGTGGGCTACATACAGGACAACATGTTACTGCATTTTGGTTTTACAGTGCTAGAAGCTCATTAATGTGCCACAGTTCTCATAAGACACAAGACCACTCAATAAGGCTTAGATACTCAAAGGCATCTTGGAGTCTCTGAGAGTTCTGGGTCTCTCAGATTCATCCCCTTACAGTTCTTTCCAACAAGGTTTACTATGAATTATTAGGAATTTACTATCAACTTACTATGATGCATGGCTGGCCACTCTTAGAGACAGGCAGGTCTCACAGTCCTGAGGGCAGATAGCTGAGTGTCTTGTTCACCCCAGAGGAGGCTCTAAGATGCTTGCACGAGGCTCTCAGTGTCTCAGCAAACACCAGACAGACCAAAGCTCCTGCTGCAGCTTGGTGGTGGCTGGTTATCTGCTGGGAACCTGCTGCCTCATGTAACAAGAGGGCTTTGGTGCTGGGAGGTAGCAGGATCTGAGCAAGCCCACCCACCTGAGACAGGTGAGAACAAATGGTCTGCAAGAGACAGACTGAATTACAAGGCCAATATAAAAAGGCTGCTGACAGTGTGCCCCTGAGCACCTGTTTGCTGTGTAACAGCTATTTACAAGAAAATGCTAAATGGGACTCTGCTGAAGTGTGTTTGTATTTGAGTTTGTTGATTATCTCGTTTCCTGGCTCAGGTTTGCTTGCTGAGCTCTCCCCATTCAGTGGAGGTGGTTGGAATCACCTGAAAACCAATTTCCTTTTGTTTTGATGGATGGTCTCAGCCTAACCTTTCACTAGGGTGGTGTATTGAAACACCTGCACGGTATTTCCCCTTTGTCCCTTGCTGTGACCAGAACTGTGTTCTTAATGAGTTCAAAATGACTCCTGCTGAAGCCAGAACAGAGGAACTGTTTGGCCATAGTGTACTCCTCTGTGTTCCTAAAATTCTGGTGTGACAGTGCTTTGCTTATGGTCAAATGATAATTATTTTCTCAGATCTCTTCCACTGCTAACTAAATAATAATAAAAAAAATTGGACACCTAATAGTTAATGTGAATGAGCTGTGGCTTGAAATAGCAGGTAACAAACAGATGGAAACAAAAGACAGTGACTATCCTTACACTTCTATCTTTAAATGTTTGTTTATGCTAAAAATATGCTTCAGGCCATCAATCCTGTCTGTGCCTATAACCTTCACTGCATACTCATCCTATACTTCAGAACCACCCCAGCCCAAAAGCCAAATATTGCAGAAGTTTTCCGAAATCGTCAGGATTTCTGAGATCAGAATCTGGAACACCGTGAGTGTTAATTAAATTAAACCAAAATTAAAAAAAACAAAAGCAAATTCAAACCAGAACTAACATAGCTTCCAAAATTTTACTTTCTAACTTTGCTCAGACTAAGTGTCTGTCTGCTCCCACTGAAGCCTGATGCAACGTTCCTAGGCAGGTGGGTGCAGGTCCTACCCCTGACTGGGCTCTGCAGGGATGTCACATCAGTGCCTGGGCAGGGACTGTGGACCCTCTTGCACAAAGCATGACCCAGAAGCCAAGGGTGCAATGCTATACCTGATTTATCAGTGCCACCATGTGCGTAAAACAAACCTCCTACCATGCCACTGATGGTTCCAGTTATGCCTCTTATACCAAGATATGGTTTTAGTTTAGACGGTATTTTTATACAGCTGTGCAAAAGGATGAGGGATAATTCTGGAATAAAAGGGCTAGCTTGGAAAATGTCACTGGAGATGCAGTCTTGCATGCAGATTATGCCATCTTTCCAAAATATATGTCAACTTTACCTTTTTTAATATATACACACCACAGGCTCAATTTTCCCATATTGGTGCTTCTCTTCATGCTCGAACTCCTTACATCTACAGAGTCCCTGAAGAAGCAAAAGAGTTTTTCCTGATATTGAACATAATGTATGGGATTCTTCCCCAGCTGTTCGCTTACAGGTGTGTCAACAAGCCAGAGTTTTTTATGAAACCAAAACAAGAAGAAAAAACAGAATAACACAACTGTTTTCAGCTCCTCTCCTTGGCTATGTATATAATTGGGTTGGGATGTAACTGAACTGCTCAAATGGAACCCAAATGAGGCGTGTAAGATGTGTAAAATTGCACAACTGTGTAAAGTTGCACGGTCTGTTTTGTTTATCCCACTCAAAAAGGGAAAATAAAGACGACTGCCTTTAGCACCATTTCTCAACATTGTGACTTTGCGTGGCAGCGGATTGCCAATTCCCACAGCTATTTTTAAGTAAGCTGCCTTGACAGTTTTAGAAATACTGCATGAAGTTAAATAATAATAATGATGTCAGTGTTTAGCCTCCGCATGCAGAAGAATAGCAGTGCCAGCAGTGCCTGCACAGCTACTGCAGAACATGAAGGTCAGCATTGTGAAGCGTGAAAAATTAACATACATAACTCTGACACATGCACATGTTTTATTTGTCAAAAAGTATGTCTTGTGGGTCAGCCTTGTTAAAAATCCCAAGAAATCTTTTAAGAAGCAATCAACTCTTATGGTAAGACTCCATATATAAGAAGCAAATCATATGGTTTTGTTAGTTCTCTTAAGGATTCACCTCTGCAAGGACTGCTCACCTGGCTGAAGCTGAGCTCAGCAGGCTGGGCACGGAGGGCTCAGGACTGGGAACCCCTGGGCTCACGCACGACGTGCCTTTTCAGAGAGGAGGGGTTTTGGCTGCGCTCTCTGCAGCTACTTTTGCTTCTGCTGCTGGGTCATAAACAAGCAGCAGCAAACACAGCGACCTTGGCTTGGGCAGCTTATGTTTCTGTTTGCAATTACGGGCTATTTCTATGCCTTCTATGTGTATTTATATTAAAAGCAGTACACCTAGTGCCTTTCTCACAGACGAAATTAGCTGATACATTTTGACTGGAGACACTTTATTTTGGGATGTTGACTTCTGGGTGTTTTGATTGAAAGAATTCTAGTTTTCTCCTTAAAACTAATCAGTGACAATAAAGTATCAGTTCGTGTGCCTTTGTGTTGCCCCTCTGCGTGAGGGGACCTTCAGAGCACTGGGAAATCCAGGCTGTGACAGTCTCCTGCCGAAGGCTGCGGTGCAATTCCCAGCAGCGCTCGGAGGAGACGCCCAAGGTTTTACACCTCCAGCCAGAGGGGCAGGTCCAAACCAACCACAGCACACCTCGGACAGTGCCTGCAGGCACTCGGCATCCCTGGCACGAGCTCCTTCCACGTACACTGCACTTTGGGATAGCTCCATCCCAGTGCATCCTCCCAGGGGAACACCAACCCAGAGCTGCCGCAGGACGTGCCGGCTCACAAACAGGTATTGGAGCCTCCGATGTTACTTCTGATGTTTTCAAAGAAACTTTGAATACATTCAAGGTGAATTTAATGACCTCCCATTATCCAGAAAAGGCAAAGTACAGAAAAAAATAAAGATCTCACCTGCACTTGTATCTATTATGGTCAACTCATGTTAACAGAATGTTTTGCTTTAATACTTGACTTACATTAATACCTCACATTATTACACGTATGAAGCCAAATATGACGCTAACTCAGTTGCTTACAACCTCAAACCTTACTCCCAATACACATTCCAATAAATTTATTCTGTAAAAACAATACATTTTTTTGTTTCCTTTTTGTTTTGTGGTTTTTTTTGTGGTTTTTTTCCTTGTGGTTTTTTTTTCAGTTTTTTACAGTAAACTCATCAACTACAAACCTTGAATACGCAAAAGATGTTCCAAAGACAAGCATAACAAGGATTGATAAAACCAGACTAAATATGTTTTCACAATAAAAGCTGGCATAAAAATAAATAAAAATCTCTATTATCACAATAGCAACAATAATGTACACAGAGTAATGGATTTGGAATGCTTACTTACTAGTCTAGTTCTATTTCCAAAAGGAAAAAAAAAAAGCCAGAATGACAGCATCCTTTTTTAAGCCTTTCGTTATTTAAAATTGATGTTTTGTTTTGGTTTCCCATAGGGCTCTATATCACAGTAAGCTTAAAAATGGAAAGCATCCAAATGAATGATTTCAAATTGTGTTGGCATTGGAAAAAATCCTTGTATTAATCTAAAGAAACACAAAAAGACTTTCACTAACTCCACATATAGGAACTAAGTCAGATAGTGTACATTACATCATGGTTTGGAGAAGTATTAAGAGTATAACTAGCTAGGTACTTCTAATAAGGAAAGGTATTTTATTACATTATTGAACTTGGTGGTGATCTCAACTGAAGAAGAATTTTTCTTTTATGTTGTAAACTGATCAAAAATCAAGAGAGAATGGATATAGGGAAATTTTAAGTTATGTTTGTACGTGGAAGATATTGTAGCATTGTATGGAGGGGACTCATTTCTAAGATTTACTTGTGTTTAAAAAACACTGATTTAGAACAGTATAATTTCGGGTTACACCTTTTCTTCTAGAAAAGGAATCTAAAACATGTTCAAGTATGCGATATCTTCATAAACCTCAGCCACTGGTAAAGGGCAACTTCATGCAACCAAATAATATGAAAATCAAAAAGTAACCCTTAGAAAAAAGGGTAAAAATGTCATTTCTGCAAACACAACAGATAGGAATGTGAATAATGTGCATACAAACTGGGATGCTGTTGATGGTATTAATGAACAGATGTGGTGACTCATATCAAATCCAAGAATATTAGACAACCAAACATGTAACCTTCTTGTGTTTTCCCTTAATATTCAGCAGTCATTATGTTGGTTAAGTCTGAAAGAGAGAGAGAGGAAAAAAATCACATTTAATGTAAGAAATAACATGCTGCAACAAACATGATACAATTAACATCTTATTCCCACACTTCAAAATTACAGGTACAAGTAAACACCTGGTCTGTTCAAGCAAATTTTTTCTAGAGAAAACTGCTTATGTTACATCAACTGAACATACCACTACAAAATACTAAAGAACACATTTTAAAAGTAAACATTTAGGGCTTTACTCAAATAAGCAGCTCCAGTGATGTACGTGGGTGGGGTTTTGTTTCCCCAATGACTCCATTACGAATCTTGTAGCACATTTCAGGCACAACCAAAATGTGCTTTTTTCCACTGCACTAAATCACTGTGGGGCTCTGTGCAGCAGCTCAGGCACTGATGCATTCCTGGATGCCCAGCCACACGAACACCCTCTTGTTCAAATACACCAACACTTAGCAAGCATGAGGAAAGATAAACAGTTTTCATCACTAAGGGATCCAAATGTTGCTTCTGAAAAGGAAACAATTTGGTTTGAGTTCACTGTGAGGTGATGACAGAAAAGGAAGAAACTCCAACTTCCATGGCTGAGTAAAGGCCAGCTCTTGCTTTCCCTGATATTAATGGGATCAGGATCCGAATGTCCTCGTGATCACAGCAAGTGTCTACAAGTCTTGGTTTCCTCATATTGAACAGAGCTCACCTCCTGCCACTGGGACACACTGCTTTACCCAGCAATATGACACCACGCAGCGTGCCATGACTGCCCAGCCCTGGCCAAGGCATCCCTTCTCCTTTATAAAGAATTCAGAGCGTGAATGTTTGCCCACCCACGCCCTGACGCATGGAAAGAAACACCACACAGGAGCAGCATGAAGGGATTGTAACTGTATTTGGTGTCATCATCCAAGAAAAAAATCACCATCAAGGAATAAGTGTGTGTGGGGATACACGTTAAATCCACTGGGGACGATGGAATTTTCATTTTGCACAGGATCGTGAGGAGGGACGAAAAGAAGGCATTTTAACGTCCCTGCACTAACTGCTGCCTAAACTCTCTCCTGCTCTGGCCCACAATACCTGCTGTGTGTGATGCCACAGTGACAGTGGACTTGCCTATCTTCCTTCTCTAAGAGGACAAGAACATTCAAGTGCCCCCTTGGCACTCTGGGATCCTGCTCTGGTTGCTGCCCCTCTGAGCTAAGGGCTGTGTTTGGTCAGTCCAGTCCTTCCCTCCTACGACAAGTAGTTTGTGAACAGTAAGTAACAGAAACCTGCCCTTTCCATGTGGGAGGTCCTGGTACATCCTGATTAATGACACATGATCAGGGGTTATTATAAAATGCTCAGGCATGCAGTGATGACCTACAGGAACTGCATGAGCCCTGCCTCCCCCAAAAGGTGTAACCATGTGCTATTCATCCAGCACACCACACTTCAGTGACCTCTCTCCTGTTTCGTAGGCAATGAGATCATACTTACAGATACTTTGGAGATGTGGCTTGGAGGGGTTCACTGCTGTTTTTTTGCTTTCCGATGTAGACACCCATTAAAACAACTACACATTATTAGTCAATCAAACCCTGCCTTCTGCTAAAGTTCTCAGTGACAGCTGCCGCCCAGCACTGACAGGCAGGATGGGTGGTGTCCAACCCTGCAGTGGCACTGTCAGATCCAGTATGGAATGCTGTCCTTTTGGAATATGAAACCTTTGCATTTATTAACAACAATTCTCCTCTAGGCTAAGGCCAGAAGATTGGGTAGGCATCATTCTTACGGGAGGTGCTGGAAATATTAATACTTCCCCTCCCCTCTGTCTCACAGATGTGGCTGGTGAGCGACAACAAAGAGCCAGGTACATGAATCACCTTCTAGGGCTTTCACAGTTCCCAGGGCCATCTTCCAGCATAACACACGTTTTGTGTCCTGGGCACACTGGCAGGTGCCCCAGAAGTCAGCAGGTCTGCAGTCACAGAGCCCCCGGGCCAGCGGTTCCTCCCCCTCCCCTGCGGCACTGCCGGGCTCCGCCGCAGCCGCCGAGCGAGGATGCGGCAGAGCTGAGCAGCTCCCGTGGTCTCCATGGTTTCACATCTCTTCAGAAACAGATCAACTCCCATCATCTTTGTTTGAACAAGTCTCTCGGCTTAACTCTAAGCCGCGGTACAACGTGTGCCGCGCTGACCAGCGCCACTGCACACAAAGGGAATGGCACAGGGTCTGACGGATTCAAGTGGGAAATTTCTGTCATCAATAAAATGACAGGACAGAGAACACAGAGCAGGGAATAAAACAAAATCCACAAATTGCTGGTTTTTTTTTTTTTCTGGCACTGAAAATTCCTTCCTCAACAGTGACTGGCAACCAATTCAGGCAGCCTGTACTTCAAAACACTCCCACTGGATGAGCAGAAGGATAATTATTTACTTACACAAATCATCATTATTCCACGTTGGTTTGAGGTCAAAATGCTTACAAGATTCAGTCTACACAGGCCTGCAAATATTTCATCTCTACTGGCTGCTTTAATTTCAACTTGCATTCAGACATTTATGTTTCTGCTGAGTTATGTCCTATGGCTTACCCAGCAGTGTTGTCATCCTGAGCTATAGGAAGGCAGCAGACAACACAACTCTTTACACAAGAGACTACGTGTCATTATTTCATTTTTAAGTATAAATTTTACCGTGCTATAATTAGATACATTTTTACAAATGTTATATTTTTGGAGGGGTAGATTTTAACTGGTCTCATATTGCAGAAGAAAAAATTAGGCAGAAATACATCCTGTTTTCATTTTTTTGAAAATGCCCACAGAAATGCTGTGACATTGAATTGAGCCCTAAATGCTATGCTTTCAATGCTATTAAACCCTGCAAACCTGTTATGCAGCCTGCCTAATGTTGTTCTTGACAAGTAAGGAGGAGTGAAGGAACCAAACATCTCAAAACCACCTCAGAAGGACACAGTGACTTTTGTTTCTCTGGCCACTTCGGCCATTACGCATGTCCTTCCCAGCAGCAACTGGGATTGTTGCTACCCCACAGGAACATCACAACAAAAAAGCCTGGACACAGGCTGTTTTAAATATGTTCTCCCAATTGCAATAGTATCAAATGGCAGTAATTTTGGACCAGACTTTGATGCCCTTATTCATGCCGGCAGTCACCTCCACAAATAGATTCACTGGCTCAGTAATGATTGTCAGTGTGAGTAAAAGGATCGCAGTCCTTTACTCCACTTTAATATTCAGCCTGTGCCAGGAGGAAAAAAATTGTATTTCATTTCCAACAGATCTACTATTTCTCAAAGACTCAGTAAAATCATGCACCTCCTGACAGGCAACCACATGCATCTCTACTCCATGAGAATGCCTCCTTTACCAACCCGCTGTCCGGACTGTAACTAGAATAGTGAATACCAAAAGGAAAACTTGCTACATGTCCTGTGTGCTGACCCTGATGTTCAAACACCCTCTGACAAGGCCAGGACCACAGCCAACTTTCAAACATCAGTATGAGGGCAACCAGAGAGTAAAAGTAAAAAGGAAATTAGGTGTTCAGTTATAAAGATTCAGATTTATGCCAGACAAGAACTAAAGACACAAGTCACCAGAGATTTAAATGCGGAACGTAAATCTGCTGCCATGAATTCACTCATTTCTGTGCAATGTTATACCATAGACAGTAAACAACACAGAGGCATGAATATATTTCCACCAGAAGATTCTGTTTATGTGGTATTCTGAGAAAGCCAAAACAATTCGTGTTTAACAGCAGAGGATGGTTATGAGGAGACTCTGTGACTCAAGACTTGAGCAAACTCTGGGATGGGCTGTCTTAGCTAATATACTATTAGTTAATTAATATTTGACGATTAACACCTGAGGTTCAGGCTCTGCATCTTTCTAATGAAAGAATCAGCCAAAGAACAGCAGTGAGGGAAAGCACTTGAGAAACAGGTAGTGTCAGGCCACAATCACCAGCAGTGGCTGAGGCCGAGGAAACTAATGCCTCTTCCTTGAGGGTGCCTGTGGTACTCAAGACTAGTTCAGAAACTAAGGGATAGAGATAAGAAAAGAAAGCACCTTTGTCAACCCAAGGGAGACAAAAGCCCACAAGTTGAGCCCTTGAACAGTATGAAATTGGCTGAAAAAATATAATAGCTTTGAAAGTACTTTTATTTGCTCTGGGTTTGAGTCTTTAGGAAGCCATCACTTCGCATTTTCAAGCTTACCTCTACCACCTGGAGGTTTGAAATTTCATTAAAAAATATAGGTGAAGATGCTCCTGCAATCATTTGACTTCAGCCGTTAGCCCTTCAAGAAGATCCCTATAATGCTGAGGATAAGACTGTGATTAAAAGGCAAGACTCCCTCTGATCTGAGGAGGGGAGATGTGTCTTCAGCCAGCAGCCCAGGCATTAAAAAAGACAGTTACTACCTCATTAGTAGTAGTATTATTAAGAGAAAAGCTGCTTGTCTCCTGGAGGCAATCCTAGCATGGTGTGAGCCCTCCAGGCACGACCGCCTGCAGCCCTGCCCTCCGAGGTGCCCCAGCCTTCCCACCTTGGCAAAACCAGGGGAATGAAACACACCTGTCCCAAAGACCAGGACCCTGAACTCTTGTTTTCTCGTCTCTTTGCCTTCCCGGTGCCTTTCGAAGCAGCCTCTGTGGCGGTGGGTGCCAGGCAGTGCCCCCCGGTGCCCATTCCAGCAGGTCCCTGGCGCCATCTCATGGCACAGACGCGTCCAAGCCTGGCTGGATTTGGGGAGACAGGAGCAGTGGGTGCACAGTTCCTGTGCTGGGCACTGCTGGGGAGGAGGGTCATCTTCCTCAGACTGTGTGCTGTTGGTCCAGTGCTCTTCTCACAAGCTAAATGATTTTAAAGAGACCGTTATCTCATCTATGATGGTGTCTTTTAGCAGACCAAGACATTCTTCCGAATTCATGCAGTGAACAAAAGGACCATGTGCCAACTCTGCAGGCAGGTATTTGTCCTTTTAGACCTCCCTTTCTACGGAAAAGAAGTCCAAGTGTGGTGGGCTGGAGATGCTCAATGCCCTGCAGAAGAGCCCTAGTCTGGGTGTCCATCAGGATGTGGCTGCAGGACAGCTGGCCCTGTGCCCCAACTCGCCAATCCAGACTCACTATTTAACACTGGCTGTTTAACACCAGCTGAAAAAGAACTCTGATTACTCTTTCCCCAAGTGCCTTGTGTCTTATAAAGCTCACCTCCTAAAAAGACACCTGGTCTGGCCCTGAGGAGCAGGAGGAGATGGAGTGTCCCCTCCTGGTCCTGAAAGAGAATTGCACTACTGACAAAAGCTCAGTGAAATGCTGAAGATCCACGTGTGAAATGCTGATTCTGTGGCAGAAATGCCCAAAGTAAAATACTTGGATTAAGATGTGAATTTTTCCCAACATAGTGCTTTTATCCAAGCTGCCCTTAAAACCATCTCCTCGTGTCTCTAGAATCCATACTACTAAAACTTCCCCTTTCCCATAATGTTAAAAGGATCCAAGCCTTGGTTACAGACTGGCTGTTCAAGTGTGGTGTGGAGCCCGAGTGCTGGCGTTGCAGAAGTCAGAGCAGAGCCCCTCCTCGTGTGGGTATGAGAGTGTTGACTGTTGGTATTTCTGTGAGTTGGTGCTGGCAAGAAGGACATAGACTGTTGACATTTCAGCACAGAGGCTAAAATATCTGCAATCCTAAAAACACCAAGGAAACCACAACGTTCTAGCAGGCTGGACTCAGCCTCCCAGTGGTTACAAGCATGTCACATACAGAAGGAAGAGCTGTACGAATGTCACCAGCCACAAAACCAACATCCTATGTGAGTTTTTAGCCCCTTAGTCTGTGACTGCCCTAATTCAGTAAGGATTTTGTCCTTACACGGAGAACATGCCTGAAGTGCACAGGCTACTGTCACTGCTACTGTCACTGTCACTGCTACAAACACAGGAAACACAGCAGGCCCTCCTGAACTTCTTGCAACCTCAGATGGACTTACTAACAGTTTTCTCACCCAAGTGAGTGAGACATGAAGTGTCACAGAGTTCACAGAACGTGGGCTACACCTGCACTACACCCTGGCCACTCTCCCCAGCCCCAGACATTCTGTGGGAGGGCACAGTCGGGCAGTGTCACCTTGTGTCAGCCTCTGGCACAAACCAGCAGCTTGTCCAGAGTGAAAGGGAGACACTCAGGGCACACTGCCCTCCTGATCCCATGAGCCATCGACTGAAGTCTTTACAAAGCAAAGAGCCACAAAACAGACACAGTGCACTGCCGAGAGACATGGGGAAAGGAAGCTCTGGGAGAGGAAGCTCTGGGAGGAGACTTTTAGGAAGAGAAAACAGCAGCTCCCCAGGGCCGTGCTGAGCATGGGGCTGGGTGCTAGGGCACCTCAGCAGTGTCAGATGAGAGCCTGTGCTGGCTGGCCTCCTCACACACCTGGGCATTCGTGTCACTCAGCTCCTGTGACAGCCCAGCCCGCCTGCTGGCCACGTGGCAGAGCCTTGGCATGGGAACTGCACAAGGACTCGTTCTCAGCTGGAGCTGTAAGTGCTGGAGCAGGGAGGCTCGCGCTGCTTCAAAGGCTCAGAAACAACAGGGGTTGTTAAAGGTAGCCAACGATTAACCACTTCCCATGCTAATCCCAGCCTTCCTTTCTGTTGTTGTGTTCACAAGAAAGTAGTATTGATATGAACACACAACTGACACAAGCACACAAAGAGATTGTATGAAGCTGCTCCGGAGCAGACTGTTTATCCCCTCCCCAGAAGGTCAGAGCCCAGGGTAAGGATCTGCCCTGAAACCGCAGTCTGCAGAGCCTGCAATGTGCACAGGAACCCTCCTGAACTCCAAAGAAGACACTGAGACTGCACAAAAACAAGTGTGAAAGGGTAAGCAGGCTCTCCCTGTTAGTGAGCCAACATGCATTATGCAAACAGTCTGATTCTGCTCTCACATCAATTTTGCATCATTCCAGCTCATGTTTTTCAGTAGCTCCTCTCAGCTGACATCGATGCAAGTGTTGGAAAAAAAATAATGCTTATAGTATCTTTTCTCATTCAGTTATATCTCTAGAGCAAAATTTGTACCAGGGCAGGCACCAGGCCCATGTTTCTGTTCTACACACATTCTGAGTGCTGAAATGCAACCTGAGAAGATGGTGTGTGGTACACACAGGTCACCCCTGGCTCCAAAGCTCTCCGGGAGCAAACTGCATGGGAAGTGAATGACATTAACAGAGGATTACCCCTTCACTGGTTTTCTGCAAATCTGAAGAAGTGTTTCTTGTGTCATTGCCTGCGTCCCCAGCATCAGAGCTGCTCTTATTTTCTTCCTCTTTGCAGTCCTTATCATCTTCATCTCCAGGAGATTTCCGTGACTGCTTGGAGGATTTCTAAAATGATCAACAACAAAGTTAAAATTAAAAACCTGAGTTTCAGTCATGGAAAGACACTTCTGAAATACAGGTAGAATGCTGTCTGACTGCGTGCTTCTCTGTTCAAGGTGAATATTGGGGAGGATATGCGGGGTGAAAAGTATTTTTCAGGTGAAGTAGCTGGAGTTACTGCCATTAATAACGTAAAAGGAGAAACACTGTGTGTTCAGCACAGGTTGGCAGCTCAATTGGCTGAAAGACAGACACAGTAATAGGAGCTGGGTATTAGCGTTGGGTCACCTGTAGGTTTTGTTAGTTAATGAAACAGATGGTGCCAGCTTGACAAAAGTTTTGATTAAACACAGAGATGTAAAATGAGAATAACATTAGCAGAGCTGCTTTCCATACTTTTTTTAGTGCTGTCAGCTTTAATATATTAACATTAAAGCCATGTGGAGTCAATACATCTTTTCTGCTCCCTTTATGTTATGCAATTCTACAGTACAAAAGGATAAATTGTGGCATTACGCCACCATTTTCCTAATCCTCTGTTTGCCAGAGTCTTCTGGAAAGAAGATGGTAGACTAGACCTGAATTTCTAATGGAAAACACACAAAGGGAGTGAAATTACTTAACACATTTTGTTCAGTAGATGAACCACAAAAATTCATGCTCTCCCCCAAACTGAGCCTGGATCAGATTGTTTGCTTGATCCTTCTCATTTTAATTACTTTTCACTTTTCAGAGAAGAATAACATAAGCCACACATCCCACAATTTTTTTAAGCAAAGTACAGATCTGGAGGCACACACAGAACCAGAGGAAGTCACTATAATGTCACTTTCACCCAGGTGACAAGTAAGAAGTCTGTCTGAATCCCAGGATGTCACTACTCATGTGAATACCTTCACCAGGCATTGCAAGGCAGACACATTACTCATAGCTTCCTGATCTACATTCTTACTTGGACATTAACTGGGTGGCAGGAACTACAATGTAGGTCTTTTATCTACAAACTGAGCACTCTACTTCCTGCGTAATGAATTAGTTCCTCCTCCTTCCCATTCTGTATCCTGTACTGAAGTATTTTACACTCAGATACAGGAGGAGCAGCTGAGCACATCTGACCCTACCAGGTCTTTTGGCCGCTGGGCTGCTCACACTGGAGATGGGAGAGGGAAGCTTTAATTCTCCTGTACAGGAACCAGAGCTGAACTCTGACTCCCAGGGGGCACAATCCTAAGCCTTTTTTCGTTCTTCACTGGGAAAGACCTATCTAAGATGACTGAACCTATCAATCCATGTTAGCAGGGATTTTCTTTCCAGCCCTTCTGAACTCCTTCCCATACTTTCATGTCCTTCTCAGAGTGCTGGCACTAGAACAGGGCAGAGTATTTCAACTGCTCTCTCACCAAGGCTGTCTACAAAAGCAAGAGCACTTTGCCTGTTGGAACACCACTGCTATGGTACTGGAATCGAAATGCTAAAGTAGGAAGAACAGATTGCCTTGAGGTGGACAATAGTACATGGATACCAATAGGAAAGCTCAGAAGACAACCTTTGAAGTGTAGGATTTTTTCCGTTTTGAGCCGGCTTTTTCATTCTTTCTTTTTCCTTTTCCATCCTCTTCTACCCGATCACCTTCCTCCTCACTGCTGGCATCTGCTGTATTTCCACCTTCTCCTTCAGTTTCTGATGAGCTCTGTTGTTGAATTGCCTTTAAAATAACAATAATAACATAAACAACAAAAATATCGATAAAATCTATTACCTAATTTTTGTTCTGTATTGATGATAGAAGTACTAGAAATGAACAGCTTGCACTTTAACTGGTACAGTCAGGAAGAGCTCAGGTTATTCTTGCAATTATCAAGAAAATGGGCTGCAAAGGCAATTTTCTCAGTCACCACTTGAACACAGTTATCAGATGCAGATACTGGGATAGCACGTTCTGAAGGGTTTACACAGAAACAGAAGATCTGATAACAAAAATGTGTTTGCTGGAGAACTCCGGGCTGCTCAGAGGAGAGACCTGGCATGGTTAACTTTGGGCGAAACTACAGAAACTTCCAGACTTCATCTGCAATAGGAGAGACTTACCCGGGAGAGAAGATGTCTGTTACACCTCCCAAAGGGCAAGGACTCTGGGTTTCACAAAAGCAAACACTGGCCAGAAGGCTGAGTGCTCCTTGACAGTCCATCTCCCACAGGCTATTCACTAAATTTTTATTTTTTTAAATACCCAAGTGTATGCAAAACATCTGTAGGGCTGAAAATGTGAAACAGGAACTGAGAGGAGCAGCAGCTTTTCTGCAGGTGGTCTGTATCTCTGGCTTGTAAGGTTTTGTGATAATAATGTAATAGGTGTTTGCCTTCTTTTGGAGGCGAATTTTGCCTTCAAAGGACCACATTTTTTTAATGAGAAAAGCACTTTAGTTTTATACAGCCTACCAAGTACTCTTCTCCCTCTCCAGCTTCACTGACTTTCTGCTCTGGACACCCAACAGGGAGAGCTGTTGTACAGCAGCGCTGTGTCCTGACTGCAGCTTAGCCCTCCACCTCCTCAGCCCTCTTGGCTTTGGCAGCTGCATCCTACATGTTATACATTGCCCATGTAAAAATCAAAAGTGCAGTGACCCTAAGGTCTGCGTAAAATACACCAAGCCTGATACAAAAATAAACAGCAGAAAGAAGAAGTCAGAAATTATTCATGTTTATGCTGGAGTAAATAAAACCTTTTGTTCTTGGTTCAACTAAATCTGCAGAATTTTGCACTTCACCACCCCAGAATATCATAGAAAGCAAAGGGCTCCCCAGTATGATTGAAGTTCCGTTTGCCACAGAGTGTGAGACCATCGTTGTCCTTACATTACACAATTATCGAAGCTGTAATAGTTTTTTGCTCCACCAAAACTAGAACCTTCCACGTCACTCATAGAGTGTTCACATTGACAAGAAGTCTTCAAAGAAGAAAACAAGAAACGTAAGGAGGAGTAGATGTGAAAGTCATTTACCTGATATCCAGTAAACTTTACTCCAGGGTTGTTTTCTATTTCCCACAGGCCTTCATTAAATCCTTTTCGCTTGTTCGACTTCCCAAACTTATCTTTATATTCTTTATATGGGAAAAGGTCTTTGGGCCCCAGGAACGCACTGCATTTTAACAAAGGTAACATTCAAAAAAGGATTTTAAACCCTCCTCTTCAAAAAAATCAAAACATTAACAGTGCAAATGTTTCCCCCATTCTTCTGCTCATTCCATAATTTGTTTTCCAGTTTTATGTATTCGTTTGTTTATTTAATTATTTATCACACTGGCCTTGAGTTACTGCTGTGAGTCTGATCTGATGGATTGGCTCACCATCCTGATGTTTGCTGTAGCAAAATCATCTCTAGAAACAACTAAACCATGTATCCTTTATTATATTGGCTACTGGCACTTGAACAGGTTATGAAAGGAATTATATGATGTAATTGCCTGCGATAGCAAGGGATCAAACTTCCAATCTTAGTGTTACAAATCCACAAAGACCTAAAAATCACATATTAAAAGTAAAAGCAAATAAGGTGTGCCTGGGACCCATGGGCCAGAATTTATCCCTGGTACTATGAGACAGAAAAAGCAGTGGCATTTATTATTTTCTATACTGCCAGTAAGCCTGGGAGCTTCTTTTTTGGAATAAGCCCCCCCACATACCAGGTTCTGTGCAAACACAATAAAAATGCTCCTTCCCAAAAATCTTATAATTTCATATAAGACAAAAAACAATGGATGAATATAGGCAGATGAGTAATAGAAGGAAACAATGAGACACACAGCATGCTTGTGGCCAAATAGTTTTTTAGACAGCACAGCAAAGGAGGGATTTTGTGCTCTGCTGCTGCCTAAGTCAGCTACGCACTGGGCCAACTAATTTCAGGCACAGACACCACAGTGGAGAGAAAAATAATCACAAAAAAAAAAAAAAAAGAGAAGAGTGCTGTTTATCCTGCTTTTTCTACATATGTTACAGTAAAACTCAAACTTCTTTTATAAAACTGAAGAAAGCATAACTTTCTTTTTGTTGGATAACTACATCTACTGTATTTTGTATCACAGGGTTGAGATGGCTGATCACAAGTTAAATTAAAACAGTGAAGGCAAAAAGATCCCATCTTTCCCACGTGGGAAAGATTCTGTGTCATCAGTGACCGGAGCTGAGCAAGTCACAGTGTCCTTCTTTCACTGTCCTAATTTCCTGATGATCTTTGCAATTAACATTAACTCTCTGGTCTCCATTACCATGGGATTGTGGAGCTCTGCCATGTACAACACATTTCTTGTTGTAACCTCACCACACGGTTGGGAGGTTGCCCTTTTTTGCAGATGGGCTTCTGAGGCACAGAGATTTGCCCAAGGTCAAACTCAAACTGAGATCGAGGTACAGAGGAAAAACCAACTCTCTTCAGTCTCAGTCCAACACCTTAATCACGGGAACATATTTCTTCCTTGCTGTAAAAATTATTTCAGATTAATGCCTGATTTATGCCCAGCATTTATGAATGTGCAAAGTTCCATTCACTTAAATCATCCCACTGGCCAAGAAGTTTGCAGAGCCAACTGGTTGCTAAAGGCATCAGATGACAAGTCCCTGAGGAAAGAACTTCTAACTCCACATGAGTATGGGATCCACTCTCAGTTGGCTCACTGAGAAATAGCTCAATTATATAATTACAACGCCAAGAACACATTTCTAACTGAAAGCCCAACAGTGATTTCCAAACTAACAGATGTCACGTTAATATTAAATACTAGAGTAGAGCAAGGGATCTGAATAAATTATGTTATCTGTGCTTTTTCTAATAGTAGGAGGTGTCTCCTTGTTGTCAAAAATACATACAAACAGTTCTAACACAAATAACAAAGGAAAACAATATGAAACTTACCATGAACTACCTTAATTTAGCTCAACAGTAATGTATGGAAATGTTTGGCCTTTTATGTACAATAAACACTGAAAAACTGTCTACATCTCTCTTTGAAATACATTCATTGCCACTGGGAGAGTACAAGTTTCCACAGCTCTGCTATAAAACTAAGGAGCTGCAATCTACAGTTCATTTTTAACAGTTAGGCTTTTTAAATTATTAAGTCATTAACTACAAACTGCTTTCCCGTTTCAGATGCTACAGTCAGATCGTGGGCTCACAAAATCCAGAGCAAAAGAGATTATCAGTTAGGGATTCATTGATTTCAGAATAAAAGTGGTCAGAGTTTTTCCCTTAACATGTTTCTCAATAATGATATTTCCACTCTAAAAATAATTGCATTTTGGCTTCTGATTTGAAAGCATCATAAGTTTATTTGAACTTAATTCTTTTCAGATTATTTGTGACAGTAGTAGTAGTAGACCACAAAATATCAAAATATCAGTTTGTTTCATTCTGGCAATAGGAAGAAATATTTTACCTAAAGAGAGGCTATTATGAGCCTTATTAAGTTGAAATGGCCTTTAAAGATCTTTTTAAAAAAAATGTAATGTATGAGCTATGAGGCTTGTCACGTTCTAGAATAATATTAAAATTCAAAAATAATAAAAAATAAATATTTAATACCGCTTCAAGCCTCTAACACTGAATTTAAAATTTCATCAGAATTTAATTCTTTCCAGTTTTAAAGGAATTCTAGAAAACATATTCCTTGCAAATTGGAAGGGAAAAGCTTTAAAATTAAAACGTTTCATGCAAAATGGAACCTGTGATTTTTTTTCTACCTACCTCAGATACAGCGTAGAGACATGTACATTATAATCTTGAAACTCTGTAGCAGTCACTACGAGCCCTGCCTTCCCTCTTGCGCTCTGATTCCTTTCTTTCCCTATGAGCTCTGCCAGCTCAGTTCTTCTGTCACTCCTGTGAGCTCCATCCTGCAGTACCCCCAGCACAAATCTCCCAGGAATGCACATATTTTAAAGCTATGTGAGGACTGCGCGAGACTGCCGGGTCTGCTTCCTTTCATTACAAACCACCCAGCGAGTTCTCACACTGGACACGAACTCAAACGCATCCAGACACAACAGCTTCTTTTCTGCTGTCATGGACATGCAAGGAAGAAATGTTTGCTTCTAGCTCTGAGCTCAGATGACCCTTTAATAAATTCATGCCAACGCGTTTCTTTACGGGCAACACAGCCTTTTGTGCTTGTGCCATCCCATGCAGGCAGCAGCATCGCATTCTACTTTCAGGTTTCACTTCCATTTGTTGATACAAATGTGTTGGGCTCACAGGACCTATCTCTGGGCTCCCAGTGGCTTCAGTCAGGATTTGTTCCAACAAAATCAGTGGAGGTGATGTTAGCTGCAGTGGAAGAAGACATTTTTAAAGGAAAAGATCACGTTCATTCACTTACGTTTCATGAGTCCCAAAAAAGAAGATGGGGTATTTATTTGCTGGAGGCTTCACAGCTCCTTCAGGGAGTTCATCAATCTGTAAGACAGGAAGCCATGGAAAAAGGATTATTCCCAAAAGTGATGCCCTTCATCCAAGAGTCCCCACCAAGCCATGGAAGTGCTAGCCCAGTTATCCTGCAGCCCTGGGAGGTCCCACTGTGTGCTGGGGAGGGGAAGGGAAGATGCTGCTGGTTTTCCAGGCAGGCAGGTCATACAAAGTCATCATATGACTGAAGCACTACAGGGAAACAGCAGAAGACCCAGGAGCAGACAAAAAGTTTTAATGACTTCATGGGCATTATAATACACAAAGGCAATAAAATCAAGTCTGCTTAATTTCAGTGTTAACTTCAGATGCCGCCTCATCAAAGGCACCGAAGCTCAGAGGGTAACCCTGCCTGTCTCACGCAGCCACCTCGATAACCTCTGCAACAAATGGGGAACAGATGGGATCTCTGAGACTCTGCAGCTGCAAAACTGGACAGTCTCTCCGTGGTGCTTCCTGGGATGACGGTGGCACACAGTGTAAAACGCATGATGGATGCCAGGCAGGAGGGCCAGGGACTCTTTTTCCCCTGCACCATCCTGATAACTGGTTGTGGTCACCACTCCCCTGTGCGCCCTATCTCTTCTTTCACGTTTTATCCCTGCCCTCACATTTCTCAAGACAGAGCTGCAGAGAAGTGAAGGGAGGGATGGTGAGGGTGTTCTCCTGAGATACAGCTGGTACTAGGACAGAGCCCTCAGGCTGAGCTGTGCCCAGAGCCCTTCTCCTGATGTCTGGGTGAGGGCGTTGGTCGTGAGGCAGGAGGTGAGGCCCAGGACTCAGTCTGGGCCATATCTAACCCTGCAGTCCACTGCAATAGAAATAAGAGACTCCAGGTGCCTACCCACATAAACCAGAAACACAGCACAGCTTTAAATGAGATCTAAGAGCCTGCCTTCCCAGAAATGGCACTTCTGAGCATATGTGGGCATATGAAATTAAGTGTCCAGAGAACTCTGGCTAAGAGAGAGCCTAATGAATCTAGATACCTATAGGGCAGCACCAGTGAGCAGGTGAAGGGTTTGCTGCCTGGTCTAAGGCAACGCAGTCTCAACAAAAGCATATCAAATCCTGCCAAATGTCACTGCAACTGAGAGCAAAGTGCTGACATAACAATGCTATACAAAACCTGCTCCTCAGCAGCGCACAGGGATGGAACCTGCATGTTTTCACTCAGGAGGCCAGGCCCACATGTGCTTTCCTTTTCTTGCCAAAGGACCCCAAACACTGATTTCTTGTTGATTAATAAGCAACAGATTGTTTTCAAAGGATCTTCTTTTTCACCGTAAACCATCTGCTGGCTATGCAGCTCTCAAAGGAGTATGTGTAAGAATTCAAATCCTTTTGGTCTT
Organism: Grallaria varia; assembly: GCA_013396735.1. Taxonomy (NCBI): domain Eukaryota; kingdom Metazoa; phylum Chordata; class Aves; order Passeriformes; family Formicariidae; genus Grallaria; species Grallaria varia. The sequence continues at coordinate 1,746,137 of VWZG01013514.1, read as the reverse complement.
TCTGCAAGGACACCCCTTGGGGATGGAGAAACAAGAGCCACATGTGGAATTGTAACATCACAGGACTCCTTTCTGCAAAAGAAATGGTTGCCTATCTTTTAGGTCTACGTAGGACATTCTCTGAAGCTTCACCAAAATCAAAGGATCTACAAGCACTTCCAAACTGTTCCCTGGCTCTTTCCTGTGGCACAACTCAGGGGGGTGCATTGTGGGGCTCTGGCACAGTGGGCAGTGTGTCACCATGCACTCACTGCCCAGCAGAGCCTGCAGGAGACAATCCCTGATAGTAAGAGGTGTCACACGCCTTCTGGGCACAGCAATTACCCAACTTCTTTTACTTAACAAAGCTAATCAATGCATCATTCAATCAAAAGGAGAATCTATTACTTAAATGCACATTGACGGAAGATATATGCTGGTGGAAGATGAACGCATGCATTCACTTTTAGCTCAGCTGTGTTTAAGAAGGAACTGAAACAACATGACAAGCTTTTTGGTGTCCTCTTCATCATCAGGAATACATGGAGGAAAGACTGCCAAAGATACTGTTTCAGAGCTCATAATTTTCTGATGTTAACTAGTTGTTTTTTAAGTAAGTGCCCATAATGTTGCTATTTGCTCACTAATTCGTGATTTACATACAGCTATTAGAATATAAGAGTGAGAAAAAGACTGTAGGGGAAAAACACCAGCATGTCCCACTCTGCAGAACATTTTATGCCTCCTGAAAGAAAGAATTATCTACGTGTCAGACCTAAAAAGGCTGTGCTGGCAGTTTACCAAGCACAGGGGTAACACACCTCAACTGTCTAGATGCCAGAGCCATCCTCCTCTTTATTACGACAAGGAAGTTGTCCAGAAACCATACCTCAGAAAAACGTGGACTCCTTTGACTGAGATGAACAGTGTCTGCTGGGACGTGAGTGTAAATCTCATTTGGCCACTTGAAACACGGCGCCAGCGCTGGGCTGCATTACAGAGCAGCACAGTCCAGTTACTGCCCCAGCCCCTTCAGAATTTCTCATGAAATAAAGTGAACAGCTGTAAATGATCAGTAAAGGGGAGGAATGAAGACATGCTTAGTTGGGAATGCTGATCAGAAGGGAATGGGGATCTTACATCACACAACGTGCTGTGCTCCAAAGCATCAAGGATCTTCTCCTAAGCAATATCCCAAGCGGAGTTAAGCCTCCTGTCTTATTCCCAGCACTTAATACTGTCAGCTAAGGAGTAGCACCAAATCAACAAAGGACAGCACACACATCTGTCACGTAGCTCACCTGCTCCCCATTTCGTGGCATATTTCTTTATTCATCCAAGTATCCCCTCTGACTATGTATCATCACAGGAAACCATAAAAAAAGCTTTTCATAGTTTTTGAGAGTTAGCATACACACACACACACATACATGCAGTATAAATCTGCACTAAACAGCTCAAGGATAGACTGTTAATGCTCCCTCTAACATTTCACTCTGCAGCTGAGGTCAAGACTTTTCCTGCCGTCATTGATGTTGCTGTGAGCTCCCCAGCTCTCAAGCTTATGTTGCTAGTACTGTAACAAGGCTGGATATGAAGTGAGGGTGGTATCTTAGGCCCATTTAATTCCGTGGCAAAAACTCCAGGGAATTTAGTGAAGGATGAGACCCTCTCCACCATTAAGAAAGATCTCTTCCCTTTTTACCTGTTCCACGCAAATCCCTGCATTAGAGACTGTGAGAGGAGAGCTGTGTACAGTCCACCCACTCCCAGAGAAGGCACCTTAGCTCTCTGTGAATGTGGAGCCCCTAAATGCTTATTTAGCTGCAGAACAGCTCCAGCACTCCATGACGATTGCTGCTGTTTTGTTGTAGCACAACACAAGCAGTGCAGGCAGCCATACTGCAGCCTCCTGGTGCTGCACTCAGTCACAATTTATTCCCATTCTACAAGATGTTTTGGTTAAATATGCTGCAGATTTGGATCTGATATTTTCCCCCATATCAGCAAGATCAAAGACAGAGAGAGAGGGAGGAGGGAGAGAAAGAGAGGAGGGAGAGAAAGACAATGAGCGCATGAGCACAAGAGCAAGAGAAGCTGCTTCGAACGAGGAACAAAAGAGAAGCGCACCCATATAGGACACCGTGTTGTAGTCACAGAAACCTCACTAATGACTAAAGCATCTGTCTACCAGAGAGCCAGACTGCGACTGCATTTTACTCCTGGAAGGAAACAAACAGATTCTAAAGTATCCCTTGTAACCTGCAATCAAACAGGAGCCCCTTCCCCGCCTGAACCGGAGCTGACAGTGGGCTGGAGCCGCCACAGGAATCAGCGAGAGTGGCGCATGGCGTGCAAATCTGATACGTGCATCAGCAACACCATGGGCAGCCGCTTCAGTTATGGCTAAAATTAAAGCAGGTGGTTTCAGATTTCGAGTTTTATCCCCTTAGCTCCCGTTGCTGTCATCTGCTTAATGAATAACAATTGCTTTCTTTTTGCACAACCTCAGCAGAGCTGCACTGCCCAGCATTTGTTTGCCAACCAAGCAGAGGAGCTTTAAAGATGTAACTGTGGGGCTGTGTTTTTTGGGGGTTTTTTTTAGTAAACAAATGCCACCAGGCTTCTAGGGTCAAGAACACTGAACAGAACATTCACTGGACCTCTCAAACCAGAGCAGGGCTTTAGCAGGCGGTGTTGCCAGGGACTACCGATGTGCGAGCAAGAAAGCCGCCAGGATCCTTACATCGCAGTTCACAGGCGGGGACGGACATGCAGCCCGCATCTTTTGCTCCCGGTGGTGCTGAGCAATTGCTGCCTCCTCAGGGAGCCTTTCCCGCTGGCTGTGCCAGGCTGGGGCTGGCGGCGCTCGCACCGCCCGGCTCCCCTCCCGGCCGAAGGGGGTTCAGGCCCCGCGGGGAGAGGCGCTGGCTGGGTGGGCTGCGCTGGCGCTGCAGAGCCGGAGCCCGGCGAGAAGGACGCCAGCAGCGGCTCCCAGAAGCACGAACCGGCGCCGCGCCTGCCCGCGGGATAACGCGGCGTGTTCCTGACAGGCGGAGGAGCTCCCTGGGAGGGCTGCTGCAGAAACAGAGGAAGCTGCAGCGCCTCCCGGGTGTTCCGCTCTGCGGAGCTCTACATTCCCTGCAAAATGGGAAACATGTCTCCGCGAGACACGGAGGCATCGGCGCGGCTTTGTCCCTGCTGCTCCGGGCGCTGCAGCCTTTCTGGGGACGCTGCCGGTGCCGCGGCAGGGGAGGAAGGGGCAGCTCTGCCCGGCAGGGCGGAAGGGCATCTCACATGTGTCTCCTTGCACTCGGAGGGGCAGCAGGTGTCATGTTGGGTGGCATCACAAAATCTCTCTGCTGTGGCTAAGCTGCTGTTTGGAAGCAGGAATTCCGTGGCTGTAAGGAACCAGACCTTGTTCTATGACATTCCAACAAAATTTTACACTGAAATAAAACAGGTATTATGCGGAAATACCCATCAGGTCCCCATGTACAGAAAAGAAAACTTTACATCAGCATGCAGAAATGCTTATGTGGGCACAGAAACCACAAGAACAAGTCCTTTTATTTTGCAAAAAGAGGGAATTAAAGCTGCAGAGCAGTAATCACTGATGGTTTTGACATACTGTAAATGCCTTTGATTGGCAAAAGCACACAGAAGCATTGCCGAGATCAGTATCTCCCACTGAAATCCCTGGAGTCACTGCACAGCAGTCGAGCAAAGGCCTATAGTATTTTTGCTGGAAAGTGGTTCAAGTTGCTTATTATTGCCCAACACATGCAAGCAGCTTGATCTTTTGCAGTTAGCTTATTAGCAGAACTCTAGATGGATAAAAGCAATGCTCTTCAAAATCCATTATTAAAATAGGATATTTTGCTTTTCTACAATGTTTTTATTCCAGTGGATTTATTATGCTTTTTAATAGCTAATGCTACTGGGAGTCAGCAGTATGGCAGTATTTTTTTCTAAATCATTATTTAAAATACTGTTCAGTAAAATGTAAAATATTAATTTTTTTCCCCAGAGGATCCTAAAATGTTAAAACAACAAAAAAAATCCAACCTGCTTCAAGCTAAAAACTGTGACTCAAATTCTGTAGTACTTAAATTGAAGAGCAATCCAACTAAAGCTGATTGGAGACTGCTGACTGTTTCTCTCATTTATGAGGGCTGATATTTGAAGTAGAGCACAACTCCCCAATGTACATCACATACCTGAGCTGCTAGTGTGGAATGCTGGCATATGCACTTTTTCACCCATTAAAAAAAGATAATCCTGTGAAAGGTGAGACTAGAAGCAGAATCCAGCTTAATAAGGTAGAACTGCACAGATACAAAAGTAAAAATTAAAAAAGTCTCTGGGCATGGAGGAGTGCCACCAGCAAAAACAAAAAGCAAAACAAGATTAAAAACAGCCGAGCATACTTTTGAGCACTGCTGAAAATGGCTGAAGGGTATCCTGCAGACAGCCAGAAATGACAATATAAAGACATCAATCCTCTTCTTTTTTTTTTCTTTTTTTTTTTTCTGTGCATGCTCAGGACCCCAACGAGATAGAAGACAATGAAGGGTTAGTTGGAGTCCAAACAATGCTGGCAGCAATGTCTCACCAGCAAAGATCAGCAGTCTTGCAACTGAGTCCAGCCCCTTTACATCCCTAATTAGCAGCATATTTTTAAGACAGAAAGTTGAAATACACTCTCTGCAGAGCTGCTTTAATCTCCAGTAGAAAACGGGGCCAAAGCTTAGTTCTGCGTGACTGGTATCTATATGCATGACTTTGTAGATAACTGATCTCTTCATGTGATTCAAGTCCTCTGTGCACTTTCAGGGCTGGTGGACAGAAGACTGTCAGAGGAGGAGACTCAGGCAATACAAAGACAGGTTCTATCTCTACCACTGGCCTCAGGGGTGACCGTGGCCACATCACTGCATCTCCTTCAGTCCCACTTTTACCAATGGGGACTATGGGACTGTTCTCCCTACAAAGCACTTGAGGTCCACTACTAGAATGAGAGGCATTACTAGTAACACTTCAAGCTCTTTCAGAGTTGCATTTCAGGTTACCAAACAGAAATCCTCCCAGGGAGCACACCCCAAAAGCTGCAAAAATGCTGCATTTTCTCCAAATGAAGTGTTTCCCTGCCACTATGAGTGAAGCAATGGTGCTACCACTAGGATTCTTGTTTTCCAGTCTGTTCCCCAAGGAAAGAAAAGGATGTGATCACACTATTCTCAGCCTGACTTTTACATGCAATAGCTCAGGGACACATTAGACAATTTTGCCAAACCAGAGAAAAGGAGAAAGGCCAAAGAGATATTAAGTTTCCCCATGTTTTGTGATAAATAGGCTGTCCAACAGAAGATGGGCAGACAAGTAGTCCATATGCTGAGAGACAGCTTGCAATGCAGGCTCAACCAAAACATCAGACACTAGCAAATCCACATAAAGGCAAGCCAGAGAAAAATAAACTTCTTAAGTTTCACAGCTCACAGAATTACTTTTTATTTGTGTATGGGTGGGGAAAGGTCATTTATTTTAAACAAATATTGCCAGCTCTGAGGCATTTAGCATTTACTTTTCTTCCCTTTAAGCACAGTGAAGCTTAATTCTCCTTTGTCTGAATTATTCCTCAGATACCACAATATTTTTTTGCAATGTACATCCACCCAAGCAAACCAGAGTGAGTCCAACGCCAAATGAAAGCAGTTTCTGATGACAAAATTTGTTTGTCCTACTTTACCATCTTTACACAAATGTTTTTGTCTTGAAATACACAAATGTGCAAGAAATGCACATACAAATACGTGTTTGGAAAATATACAGCAAATAAAATTAATTAAACAGTCAAGACATCAGTAAATGAGGAATTTTAAGGACTGGACATTCACAAACATGTATTTTGTCCTACCGCTCTCTTCTTATAAGCCAAAGGAACATGAAAAGTCATATCACCTTTCTCTCCAAAGTGCTCAGATAAATCCTGCCACCTTCTGTATTTCTGCTAGAAAAAATGGATGGATGGTATAAGAACTCTTTAGACTGAGAAATATTTTTGACCTTCCAATATTTACACTAGAATTTTACTTTTTCATTGATTTGTTTGTTTTTAAAGAAGAATGTTATATTCATGAGGTAGGACTTCTTGGCCAGTCAACTTGATCAAAACCTTTTCAATTAGATGCAGCTGGCCTAGAGCGTTGACGTTTGGTCAAACACACACAACCAAGTTTATACTTGAGGCTCATTTGTTCCACATATCCAAAGCTCCTTATTCCACTGGCCAAGCTTTTAATAAAAGAAGTGTTGCTAGTCCTTAGACTCATATTGGCACACTTAAAGCCAAAAGGTAAGCAAATTTCTGGAAGACTGTAGTCTCCTAGATGTGGCTGGCTTAATTTACCATTTCTTTTCCAATGTAATTTACTCCCCCAAGAAGTCAGTTAAAAAAATCGGACTGACCCAATATTTCCAGGCTGAAGAATGCAGAGCGTCCCTGTGCAGTATTTGGTCCAACATCCCACAAAATACACAAAAGCCTGTCGACACTACAGCTTATGGCTAAAATTGCTTTGGGTAAGGAAACGTGATCGGTGGAGACGGCAGGTCCCAGAACACAACCTCCAGTTTACGCCAGGGTGGTCACACAGACATACCAGAGACAAAGAAGGGAACAGTCTGCTTCACTTGCTGCAGCCCACGGGCTCCTGCAAGGGAGGAGTCAAGCTGGAGACTGGAGGTTCCGCTGTTATCTGGGCCTCTGGGTGCAGAAACCATTCCCGCTTGTCTCCTGTGTGACTTGTTTTCTTACTGTCACTTGAAGCTAAGGGATATAACATCAGGGGACTGAAACGCTCCTTGCCACTGAGCAAGTGCCTGCACATGTACAATACTTACTGTTACCTGGGAAAAGTAAACAAAATCTTCGTCTCTTGAAAACACAGAGCATTTTTAGAGTCCTGCAACCCTCTGAGGTTTGGGTGCAACAGCAGAGATGAGACTACAAGTGTTCTACCAGTCCTCTAGAGGGAATGGAGACACAGCCAAGCATGTATTTGTCTTCATTATGCTGCTCTCTGTGGACCCACAGGACACAAAGAGTCATGGTCTTACTGTGTTCACGTCAGAACATCTATTTGCAGGATTTAAGCAACTACCTCAAATTTAAACTTCTGTTTCACAGGATCATGAACTAATTTACCCTATTACCTACCCACCCATGTGCAGGCTCGGGCACTATGCACCAGCTGAGCTGTGTACCCAGCACAGAGCCACACAAACAGCATCTTCTGCAGGCACTGGGGCACTCCAGCCTGATGCTGAGGACTGCAGAAGCACAGGCATGCCCAAGGCACCAAATCACAGCACTCAGAGTGCCCACGTGAAGGTGATGGACTGGGACTCTTGAGCAGGGGAGAGGCCTCAGTCCTTATTTTGGGGCTACAGGATAAGTGTAATCACTGAGCATCACTGGCACCCAGGCCAATTATTTTGTTGTGATGCAAATGACACGTGCGACAACAACATGTACGCAGTCTGGGGGGGG
>VWZG01013514.1:1725700-1738580 GCA_013396735.1 Grallaria varia | reverse complement strand
GGGGGGGGGGACAAGAAACAATGAAATCTATCTGCAAAGGCAGTGAAATGGAGCGATTTACAATAATTTTGCAAAGGCAGGTTTTCCTGTTTACTCTGCTGACAAACTGCAAACTCGTACTTGCAGAAATGCTCAAGTGTCTCTCGGACACTAAAAACCTTCCAACTTACTGTAAATAATTGTTTCCATTGCTCCACAGCCTCAGCCACCACATAGGGCACAACGCAACCAATTAAACCCACAGACAATTTTTTTAAGATGCAACTTCTGCCTGTGTCAATTGGGTCACTAAAACCATGGAATGGAAAGAGACTCATGGAGTCACAGTGGCATCTGTGCAGCGCTTGGACCCAGCATTGGTATTTTTGCTGGGTTTGCTTTCAATCTCTGCTCAGATTTCCAGGAGCTGTCATTACGGTGTCAAATACCTTCTTTGCAAAGCCCCTCAGTCTACATTAAACTCTTAGGAATTTTAATCTGCCTGCCTAAAGAGATTCAGGAACTAGTTTTTCCAAGCCAAGTCATACCCCTCCCCACCTGCCTGTTTTTCTGCTTCCAAAACACCAGAATGATAGTTTTCATTTAGTTTTGACCCCAAATGTAATGTTGCTGAAATTTACTTAGTCCCTAAAAGATTAACAACCTTATTTATTAAAAATTAACATTTCCCTAAAATATAATAATAAAAAAAAATTAACCCCCCCCAAAACTCAAGCAGCAGCTCATATACAAAGCACTCCATTATGTACATGCAGACCTATGAACTTAAACCCTAATTACTAAACCATTGTAGGAAAAAAGTAATTCAAACAAAATAATGAAAACATGAAAGACAAAAAGATGTATTTTTAGAGACGTAAGTGGCATTAATGTCAGAGACAAGATGAATACATCAATATGTTAGTGACCAGATTTGCTAGAGTGGCAGCCCATTATTATAAAGAATGTATTTTACATCAAATGCACTAAATACGAGTTTTAAGCATGTGAATACTTTCTTTTAATTCACATGGATTAATCATGGGCTTGAAGTTGCCTACGTGTTTATATACTTGGAGAATAAAGAGTTACTTTTTAGCATCCTTTCTTTCTATCCAGTAGGTTAAGATGAATGTGATGAATATGTAGTTGGTAATACTCTCAAATAACCTCTCAGAATATTGAGTTGCCATGAACACAAGTAACCTACAAAAGCTAGTAACTCAGCTGCAGTTATGTTACAGGAGTTACAAAGTTTACTCCAGAATCTGCTTTCTTCCCACATACATTAATATTAAATTTTAAAAACACTTTACCAATGAATCCAGGAATGGCCTCCATACTAAGCATGTTTTAAATCAGGTTACCATATTGTTTTAAACAGCAACTATAAAGAAACAACTAAACTAATTATTCTAACTCATATTGGGCAAATAAATGGGAAAAGGCAATTGGAAATAAGAGGACTTAGTTAGTGATACACGTATCTGGAACTAGAAAGAACATCAGGAAACGCAACACATATAAATTTATCTTGGGACCCAGACTGAGTGTTTACATGCACCTCACACAAATCAACACAATCCAACCAAAAGCCTTTCAGTCAGTATTCAAAGTTTTAATTCTGTCACTTGCCTTTACCTTTTAATACATTGGTGATGACATATGATGTGTCCAAACCATGGTCCACAGCCAAAGTGTTTTACCTCACATTGCTTTTACCTGTCAAGATCCTCAGTTCAGCCTCACATGTAGCACTCACCATGGCATCCTTTTCAATACATCTGCCTTGGCACCAACCCTGACACCCCTCTCATTATACCATGTTGCTGCATTGCTGACATTTGACAAACAAGCAAACTGACACCATCATCCAGCAGCAAATGTTTCAGAAAAAGTATAAGCTTCACATTAAAAAATTGTTCTCCTTGCTCCCACATCTGACAAGGAAGCTGGCATTTCTTCTGAGCATATTGCCACTAAAATCTTTATTATTATGGGCTTCTAGAAAGTTAACAGCTAGAGGCTTGAGCATGCAAGCACAGCTGGGCATACAGTTTGGCAGCACAAACAAAGCCATTGTCTTTGTATGATCAGATCCCATCCAGCACAATAACATGGCAATTACAGACGCAGGTGAATCCATTCATTTGTAAGGCAGGAGATGGCATAAACATCTTCTAAAAGATAAGGAGAAAACATTCACAGCATTTTAATGCTGAAAAGCCCCGTCTGACAAATGTATCTTCTTTAATCTGTTTTCATCTTTTAACAAGGAGCTCTTGTCATTCTACCAGAAGTACCAATTCAAAAAAATCTGTTCACAAAATTGGCCCCCTACCCTAAAAACAATAAAAAGCTCCAAATAAATGCAAAGAAAACAAAATATTAACAGATAAAATAAGCTTATTACTGGTGATACATCTTTGCAGACATTAATATTCTAACCACAAGGCTTAATAATTTTATTAACTTAATACTACCTTCTTCTACCAGCTGTGATAGAAATACTGACTGTGACAAAGAAAAATAAAATTTGCACAAGAGCAAGATTTTGAAAAAGAACTCCTGATAAAAAGCAGAAAAAGGGGTACCTGAAAATGTGCACATATGCAAGTCACCTGATCCAGACACCATATGAAAATAATTATCTTTTGATTTTGCTCCACCACTAGTATCTTTCAAAAGCCCTGGTATTTGGAGAGGCACTGCAGTAAGGAATGTCATCTTTTATTTTTTTTTTTTTAAGATGAACGTCTGCCTTCTCCCTTAGGCTCTGGTCCTACTTTATGTTTCTACAGGCACGGCAGCACACATGTAAGCAGTTTTATTGAAATCAAGGAGTCTTTATGCAGTTGAACTCATTCAGTGCCTTTGGGACATGGTCTTTGGAGCGCAAACTAATGGGATAGGTATCATCTTCCTTCCGCTATTCCATACAGCCAGGACAGCAAACCTCACAGGATCTGTGCGGGGCTATCCTAGAACACATGAAATGCCCAAGCCTGTGCCTGCTGGGGGGTAATGAAACACAGCAGTAATGGTACACTGCTAAGAACACAGGAACCCCAGCTCTGCAAACACTTCCATATGTGATTAGTCCTGAATGAACACCACTTAATTGGATTCCAGATAATAGCGTCTGAAGAAATCCTTGCAGAAATATAAATTTACACTGGCTCAGACGGAAACTGTGACATCTGGGCTGAAAACCAACTAGCAACTAATTAGTTTAAGAAAAAGATGGCAAAAACATGCCACTACCGTAGGACACAATGCCTAGCATGAGATGCCTGTATTCCCTGCTAGGATCTGCCACCCTTAACACCTTTTTCCATGTTCTGGAAGAGGCATTTGGGACAGCAAGGAGGGAACCTTTGCAGATATTCAGACAAAGACAGTCTCTTATGTGTGTAGGTGTGTATGCAGAAACAAGCAATCACTTCCCTACACCCAGTGATTGTAAACCCAATGACAACTGACTCACAGTCCTGGGTCTGTGAGAAGTACGAGCTGCCAGCAAACTGAAATTCAGCCTGTAGAAGGAAAAGACTAACACAGCTGGGAAAAAGGATTGGCAATGTAAGAGAGAGAAAGCTGGAAGCAGCAATACTACAGGAAGCCAACAGTGGACCACAAGATACATTTGAACAACCAATGTGCTGCAAAGGTCAAGGTAATCCGCAGCAATTCCCATATACAAACATGGATCCTGCCAGGGAAGGCAGAGAACTCCACGTGGTGCAACTGCACCTGGGAGAGTGATCCAGGCCCTGTGCAGGACATGGCCATGCAGGCTGGGAACATGCTACAGGAAGACAAAGAAAAATACACAGATATTTAGGGCAATGCGCACCCCAAAAGCAATAAATGGGACCAGCGGGATTGATTATAAACAGAGCTGAGCAACAAATCCTATCCCAAGGAAGGCAGGCCATGCATGGACAGCTTCACTTTTGCTATGGAGTGCAAAACACACCCTTCCACACCAGCTGGCTCTGGAGCCCCCACAGTCATCATGCTTGGGTGGGCTCTGCACAAAGAGTAGGAAAGAGAAAGGCAAAACTCAAGAGCGAGAAGAATCCAAACCTTTCAACGTACAGTGCTCTGCTTTCTGGCATCACCTTATGCTGCTTTGCCAGGACAGCCAACCCAGGGCACATGCCAGTCTAAACACTTCTCCATCAGTGCCTCCCTCCCTTGCTCCCACCCCACAGCTGCTGCAAGGGAAGATACCAATAGTGCCATAGGAAAGGTGAACCGTAAGTGCCCTACATCTAAACTTTTCCCAAAGGATAAGTGGAGGACGAGATGGAGGAACTGCCTCCTAGTTACCAAACGATAGGTTAGGGACTAGGGTAACAGCCACGAATGGAGACCTGGATTCTTGCTTTCTTCATGTGAGGGAGATTCCAGATGAGGAAGATACCCCATTCCCTGGGAGTTAAAAGAAGGGGCTCACAGTATCCCTTTCATGGAGGCTTGAACACTGTAAAATGTAAGACTTGTAGAGCTGAAGAAAAACTAGCAAAAAAGAGCTGCTTGAATTCAATGACTTTGTATGCAAAACACATCAACATATCAAGGGAATAACAGCAGCTCCAGAACTGTTCTTTGCACTGATAGCATTTGCTTCTCTATCTGCACTTTCCTGCTTCTCCCGCCTGGATTGCCTCTCCAGACTGAAGCTACACATCTCTGTAAGGTCACTCCCTGTGTTATTACTTTCAATATGTACTTATATTTGGTACATTTAGTAATCCAGTCTGATATGGGGTTGATTCCCAGAAATGGTTTGCATTATTGTGCACTTGTGTCTTGAACTCTCACAGACTTAAAAGATCTTTCTTACTCATTGCCTCAGTGTATTCTCTGTGTTGTCAGTGGCTTCACAGGTAGGTGCCTTCCAAGCCCAAGGAGAATGAAGTTACTGACTTTAAAGGCTGACACACTGTTTCCTAGTTGACATTGGTGACATCACAGTGATACTTCTAAGGTCCCTACAGTTCGTAATTTTTTCCTTCTTCCCTGGCCCTGTTTACTCTGCTGCATGTAAGATGTTTTGTTAACTGATGGTCTTAAAGAAATTCTTGGTGTATGATATTCCTTGCCCTGTTTTTCCTCTTTTGTTACATGATGTCTTCTGTTCAAGCAGCCAAACCAGAGCTGGCAAACAGCCTCTCTCTAGGTTTTTTACATGTTGCTGCAAAAAAAATTAACCAGTTGTTTCCAGTTTGCATTGTAGGGGCTACAGATGTATGCTAATTAACCTTTCAGTTTGCTCACGAAAAGCTGAAAGAGATTTAAATGTACTTTTCTAAGGTAGAGACCAAGGTCTATGGTCACCTGTCCTTTTTAATGTTGGGCTCTGTGCTGCCCAGAGCACAGTACAACGTCATCTCCTCCCTTTATGTTGACTCCGAAGGCATTTCCAGATTTCAGCAGAGCTTTACAAAAGGCCAGGAGGCAGAGATAACATCCTTCTGAAATGCAAGGACATTATGTGTCTTTTTGGAGCAGTAATGATGCCAAGGATAATATTTGGGTTGACCTGAGACCATTTGAAGGATGGGGAACTTCAGAGCAGAGCAATAGGAACTGCATCCTAACATGGGAACTTCTTTGTTTTGTTAAGATGCTGCAGTGTTTACTCAAATTGCTTACCTTCTTTTTGTTTTCTAGAACAAAAAATAAATAAATAATATAAACAAACAAAACCAACTCCAGAACCCAGGTCCCATATACCTTTCAGGCAAAAGTATTATCAAGCCTGTCATATCAAATAGTCTGAGCAGAAGAAAGAAAAACTAAAAATGAATCTGCGGTTTATATCCAGTTTCAGTATCAGGTTTAGAACTGGCTGCTACACAAATGAATGAAACAATCTCAGATGTGCAAAGCCAGTATTGCAGAGACCTCCCCAAGAGGAGGACACAAGGATCTGTTTCCTTCTTTAAGTTTTAGAAGCTTTACCTCATGATTCTCTCGTTTGCCAAATATCTCTTGGAATCTTTCAAATAACTGTTCATTCTTGTTGCTCCTATTGTGCTTCAGCCAAAACACCAGGCCCTTCTCTGTTGATGCTGCCTCTGCTGGAGTCCAGAGCCAACTGATGTCCTACCATGGCCATGTGCTACACCTGTTTTAAGCATCTAATCTTGTCCATGGGAGCACGTGTACCTGTGCACAGACCAGGTATGTGCATACACACATACATGTCAGAGGTACAGATGACACAGGGGCAGACCTGAAAAGCACCAAGGTGCCTAAAGAAACAGTGAAGTACCGATGCTCATCTAATTCCTAACACCTTTAAAAAGCTGGCTCCACAACCTCTTCCCGCCTGCTCCACACAAACTACTTCCCAGTGTTTGTTGCTATATTTATCACTCAAATTACAGCATTACAGAGAGGCCTCAGGCAGGCTCATTCTCCCTTCTGTCTCTCAAGCACACAGCAGAAAGGTCTTTACTGCTCAGACGCCACCATTTCAAACAGTTAAAATGTCCAACCTCTCCACATTGTCATCACTTCTCCAGCATTATCAGGAAATCCTTTCATCTGTCCTCAAATGACAATTATATAAACTTACTGTCAGCAACCACTTGCTTGCAAGATTTTTATTACCCTAAATGCAGGAAGACTTGTTAATGCACTATTAAGATGGCAAAATCAGGAAACGAAGAGGGTAAAGCCTGAAAACTCAGTCTTCATTTGGCTATCTACAAAACTTCATTCCAGTTGGGGGTCCTAAAAGGTTCTTTACACAGTGACAAAAAGAAGAGATCTGTCCATTAATGAGGGGAAAAGAATATTTCTCCTATCTTTTTGCAGGAGGAACGTACAGATTGACTTGACAGGCTACAGATTTCACTGCAAAGGGCACCCTTCCTTCAGCCAAAACATGTATCCAATGATTTCCATGAGATCGGTTGATGAAAATTATTCAGTGACTTCAAAGTATGAAGGAAAAATATCTAACAAAAAGTCTGTACAGTATGGGTATGAAAAACCTTAGTTGCTTATTGCCTCGAAACTTGGAAGACAACTGTCTTCATTCTGGGTTAACTTCATTTGGACTTAAAATCATGACACTGCAGGAGAAAATGTATTCATCTATTGTCATTTACACAAAAAGATGGGACTTGCACATTTGGGGCTAGTTATTTAAACCCATTAAAAAGGGGAAAAAAACAACAGAGAGATTTAAAGAACTGAATTTTAAAGATGTTTTCCCATATACCCCCTGCTGCGCTAACAACGAACATAGAACATCTTGGCCCCAAAATGATTCCTTTGCCAAACAAGAGCAACTGGAAAGGTTTTACTCCAAGCTATGGTTCAACTTTATATATAAAAAAGATGACATTTTATGCTACGATCCTCAGATGGAGTCTTTTTTTAATTCACACTTAAAACTGAACGCAGGAGGAGGGAGGAAGACCATCAGCTGCTGAAGTTCCCTACTTTTTGAACACTAGGAGAATTCATACTTCACTCCTTGTTATTTTTGTTTTAGGAAATGAAGGAATTAGTACTCAATGAGCTGACGAAGTCCTTGAAAAGGCACTCACACCTACTCTAGAATATGACCAGGTATCTGCAAATAACAATTTAAATGATTTCTAAGCAACATGTGTCAACCTGGTGCAGGTTTAGAAAGTAAAAACAATTCCATAAAGGACTCTGCCTTACATGTGCTCTTTTCCGCTGCACTACAACAGAAGTTATGGGAGCGCTGCCTGAAGAAGCCACGACCTCACCATCAGTTCCCAGGACGAGAGAGACCTTTGCAGTAATCAGCAAATCATGTCTCATCTGGGAAAGGAACAAACAGAGACCTGCCATGAAAAATTGCTTGCAGATCTCTGAGGACTGATGTATGAGTGAGGCACATAATTAAAGAGGGAGGGAGGCAGGAGAAGCCCTGAGTTGGTAAAGGAGCAGTCACAGGAGACTCGTATTTAGTAACACGGCAAAAGTGAGGTCATAAACCGGAGCAACCAAATGAGAAGAAGGAGAAAAGCACATGGTGAAGGACTGGACAGGTCCCAAGTGGCCAAGGAGAAAAGCTCAAAAGACTTCAGACTGAGTTTTGGCAGAAAAACACAGAGAAAGATCTGTTGTCTATTTCTGATGGACCCTTTGAAGTTTTCTGGATATAATATGATTTTTGTCTGTCATTCTTTGCCAAAAAAGATAAACTCTGCCAGGGAAAAACCCACCTTCCCTTATACTAATACAAAAACAAATGGTCTGTTTTAAATATCAAACACTTAAAATGCAGAATCTTTCTTCTATGATGTGTTTGAGATTTTGATATTTTCAAGCTGTCATACTTGCAATTACTACAGACCAAAGTTGTTCCTAGTTAAGTACCTTGTACTTTCCCAAATTATGTCAGAATGTAGGCCTTGGCCCTACCCCTACAGCTCCATCACAATCAATCCACTAGCTCCAGCCATACTTCCCGGAACTGGAGGAGCTTCCCTTGAATTATTTCAGTTCATACTCTCAGATGCCTTACTTTCATGCCTTGTTGGACGGAGGACATAGTCAACAATACTGAAAATAGGCACTCAGCTAAAAACTACCACGTAATCATTACATTTCTGGTGCTCAGCCCGCCACAGACACTAGTTCCCATTAAAAAGACAGCATTTACTGTGTATTACTCTAAGCAATATACAGAAAATTTCACATCCATTTGCAACTCTAATACACTGAAGTGCCCCAAATATCATTCTGCCACTGGCAGATGCTTTTTAATAGTGACATTCATATGACGATTGATAGCTAACTAGCAAATTTGGAGTTCAAGTATGTGTTCATTCAGAGTAGCAATGAAAGAACTGGACAAGACAGACAGGAGTCCAGAAAATAGGAAATTCGCCTTCACAAGATAGTAAATACACCTTCACAATAGTTAGTGTGACACCAACACTTTAAAGTGTATGTCCTCCCAACACAAAATATTCTCAACAGCTTTAAACATCCATGTGTTTTAGACTAAAATACATTGTCTTATCTGCTTGGATCTCATGTATTGTCCAAACCAAACTTTACCATCCCTACACAAACTACTTGTGTTTACCCAAATACAAACAGTTCTTGTCTCCCCAGCTGTACAATCCTAGATTTCTGTAAAATAATGGCATCAGCCACTTATTTGGGCATGCTCTTATTTTATTGAGGTCATTCCAGACTTTTTCTCTGCTCTCTACAGTTGCATTAGCAGCTTCCTTCCTATTTTTAAATCAGCAGCTAATTTCAGCAACTAAGTGCCTATTGTTTCTTCAGGGTCACTCATAAAACCAACACAATTATTGATCTTTCTGAATCTACCACTAGTTTTCCCATTTTATCTCATCTGAGTGACTATTCAAGGGGCAATTTCTCAATAAACCAGGACATCTATCCTAGATAAACTAGGGTATCTGAAGAGAAAGACTTTTCTGTCTATGTGTGCTAATACCACTCTTACCACAGCAGTAGCCAAGCAGCTCATAAATATTAGTGATTTTGTCTTCACTCTACAACTTTTTAAAGGGAAAAGTGTTGTTAACTGTCTTCTACAAACAAAGAAGTAAGACACAGAGGGATTTAGTGCTTCAAAGGCAAAGACCCCTCATGAAATGTACAATGAATTGAATTCTTATTTTGTACATTTTAACCAAAATGGCATCTTCCCTCTATTTTTGCAGGCACTCTGGATACACAGTAGTTTATTTGCTGGATTACAGCAACTGATGACCTGCCCAGCTGGTATTCTGCATTTTTGATGAGCATTTGAAGATAACAGACATCACAGACTAACAGAAAAGTCATGTTAAGCCAAACTGTTTTCAGTATTTCATCTACCATTATTATTAAACTTCAATACAATTCTTGGGCCTAAACCCTAAACCTACTTGCTGTCCTCCAGTCTAGGTAAAGGAAATTTTGGCTTTGCACAAGAAAATACGATACCAAAATGCAAAGCAGCCCTTCCAGGTACTGAGACCTAAGGGACATCTTTCAGACATCAAGTATCTGGCTGTTACTGCTTTGGCCAAGAGTGGCAAATTTGGTCCCTTTAAAATTAATCCTAGACCAATCCACAAAGAAACTTTAAGTTCAGTTTGTCTGCGATAACACACCATCAGTTATCAGAAAAGATTTTCCAGAGGTCCCCTGGTGTATCATGACTGTCCAGGCACTATCTGCACAGTTTCTCTCTCTTTATTCACAGGGATGGAAGTCAGTCTCGCTGCTCTTGCTCTTGCTGAACACTAGATCAACACACCACCAAAGAGAGGGGGTGGGAAGCTAATGGTGCAGGACTAGAGACTGCTGCCTGTGCTGGGTTTCTCTGCTGTGCTGAGCCACGTGGAGCTGGCTGAGCCCACAGGTGAGAGCCCACCTAGTGAGAGAGCGGCTCTGCACTGCTGCCACTGGAGCCACTGGGTTCCACCGAACCTTCTCTGTGTGACACTGCCCATGCACACAAAAATACACGGCTGGTTCCGTGCCAGCCCAGTTATGTCTGTGTGTTTCATTAAAGGGCAGGCAGAGCACTTCTGTCCTGCTGTAACGCTTCTCAGGTTTATTAAACACAGTTTAAGAAGTTTGTCCCTAGGCAGGAAATTCATGCCAAAGGTCTCAGAGGTGCCAAACACCATTTGGTAGGGACAATAACACTGCCATTTTAATGTATTGTTATTCTTATGATTAAGCTACTATATTAGCATGAAATATGTAAGTTTTTATGAGAATACAAAGATCAAACACGCTAATTGCATAATGAATAAAGAAGTAGCTAGAAACCACTCAAGGATCTGGAAACAAGCGAATCCCCTGGATAAAAGGCATTCAGTTAATCAGAGTATCTGCGTTGCATTCTCAACTCAAATATTTATTTTCTCCTTATTTGTATGCAATAATGTTTTCTGGGAAAGAAAATAAAGACTAATGTCCTCAGTAGGTTTTTCCTTCACTTGAGGAACTGTGCATCAGGCAAAACTTGGCAACCAAGATGAAGAAAGTCTTAGTAAAGACGGCACAAACTGTATTAGGTGAGGCAGACATCAGGCTGTCCTACCATGAAGTTGTATGGAACTGCATCACAAGTTACAGGAGCACGTTTTGTGCCTCTTGACACTCCAGTGAACCAACACGTAGCACTCCTGGTCCCCTGGCCTGACAGCTCCCTTCCTACCCCGTGGTAGACTCTGGGCTCTCTATGGTTTCTGCCTCTACTTGCTAAGTCATGTTAAAACTAGACTGCTTTGTCTTCACTTGAACTTTACATCCTGTTAGTCTGCACAAAGGAAGTGAGCTATGTGAACAGAACACCTATGTTTTCCTAGTGAAGACGCACTTTGTTGGATATTATTGCCATTCAGTTATCTATTTAGTAACCTAGTCAAAGGCTATGACCAGCTGCATAGCATATAATGATTTTTTGAAAGGAAAGAAAATGCCATTAAACCAAAAGGCCCCGTTCTGCTTCTGAGTAAACAAATGGGAGTTTTACAAAGGCTCAAAAAGGAAAGGGATTAACATGCTTCAACGTGGTAACGGTCTCAACTGTTCACATTAAAATTTTCACAGTAAATTAAACCATGACAGAGGTAGGAAAGAAGTCAATTTTCAGTGGCTCATGCTGCTCTGCTGACATAAATTGCCATTTTTTAGGTAGTATATCCACCAACCGGTATAATGATAGAATTATAAAACCACAACACGTTGTTGATTATGTTCAGCGTTTTGCATGCTAATTTTAGCCCACTCTGCCAAAATAATTGAATGCACCACCTTATTTACAGGCTTCTAGATATTTAGCACCCTCTGGCTATTCTTTTTTCACCAACCTTTGCTTAAGCCTGCAGTGTTGGCCTTCCCTCCTTGAACAGTGTCTCCTGTTCAACACCACTTCTCCCGCTTCTTCAGTTCTGCTCAGGACAGCTTTCCAGCACTTACACCCATCCTTGCCAAGGGTAACACTAAGTGTCAGTCCACCTTTACCCTGCTCATCTACATTTCCCTGCAGGTTGCACACAACACTTCACCATCTTCATGCTCTTCACAGTCTATAAAGACCAGCAACTTTCCTTGCCTAGAGAGTGACGGCATGAAGCACCACCCCATCATCCCAGTAAGTCTGGAGAAGACAAATAAACACAGACTCACTGGTTGATGCCTGCCAAGAGTTCCCACAACACGTGTTACTCAGTGAGTTTACACAACGGTGACCAGCGAGGAGGGAAGGGACCGGCCGTGTAAGTGTGCCACGGTACCGGACCCCCTGGAGGAGGCTCTGCCCTGCCTTACTGTGGCAGCACCAGAAGTGGATGATGCTTAAACACAAGCAGCGCTTATCTGACCGCAAATGCCCACCATGCCTTTGCACCTCGGTTGGATCATGGCAGCATAAAACAAAAAATGACGAAGGCCTATGAAAGAAAGTCAACCCGGGAAAGGACAAGGTGGGCGGCGGGAGGCCCGGCACCCAAAAAGCCTGGGTGCGGGGGGTGGCGGCCGGGCTGGGGGGCTGCCGCTGGGCCAGAGCCCGCTGCGCCCACCGAACCTCCAGGCACCGAGCTGAGCCTCCCGCGCCCCACGGCCCGGGGGACGCCGCAGCCTGGGCCCGGGCCTCGCCCCCCGCACACTTGTCCCTGCCCCGGCCCGTGCCCCTTCCCCGCAGCGCTGTCCCCGCACTGCCCTGCCCTGCCCCGGGCCGCGGGGTCCCTCTGCCCCCCGGGGGAGCCGCGGGCCGGGGCGAGGGAGGGCGTAGAATAAACAGCATCGTTGTCATGCGGGCAGGGCTGCCGGCTCCCCCAAGCCTCCTCCCCGCGATAACAACCCAGGTACAGCCCGCGCTCGCCCCCCTCCCTCCCTCCTCTCCCTCCTCCTCCTCCTC
>VWZG01013514.1:1678786-1725116 GCA_013396735.1 Grallaria varia | reverse complement strand
TTTCCCTTCCTGTTATTTTCTAGGTACACAGATCGGTTTCTATGAAAATAGGAGAGCAGAGAGCGCTCCAGTCCCGCCCGGCCCTCCCTTCCCCGCTGAAGCATGACATGGTTCTTTATGCGCGCCCGACATGGAGGCTGTACGGCCAGGGAGACCGCCCGGTGTCCGCAGCGGGGCGGCCGCTCCTCCGGCCGGAGGCTCGTGGGCCCGGGGGGGCCCTGGCCCCCTTGTCCGGCCCCTCGGGGTGCTGCAGAGCCCTCCCCGTGCCGCCAGGACACGGCCCTGAGCAGACCCAATGCAAGGGCCTGGCTCCTGGCACGGGGTTTTCCCAATTTCTGTACCCAGCCTCTTCCCCACCGCCAGCCCCTCCACCTGCCTTCTCAGCCTAAAAGCAAACCCCACGGCCACCCAGCCATGGACCTCGGGGCTGCACAGCGGGGGCTCCCCTCTTCACGGGGTGTTGGGGATCTGGCACTTGCCGGATGATGCCAGTTTCTACAAATGTGCACCCCTGTGGAAGGGAAGCATCAAATTCCAAATATTGTCGCTTTTACCGTAATGTTACCAGTTCGGCTGTAATGTGCAGACATCAATTATTATTGACATTTGTTATACTGAAACAAAACTAGAAAGGTACCTGCAAGGTGGGCCGTGAGTTTAGGACGGGTTTTTCTGCAGCAGTAGGGTCCCCTACCACTCCCCATTCAAGACAGCAAGTGTCCTCTTTGGCTTTCGGGAGACAGCTCTGGCCGGGTGCTCCTCTGAGTCCCTGGGAAAGCACCTGGCCACAGGCAGCTCCTGCTGAGGAAGAAGGAAATAGATGGCTGAAGACTGTAGGGTCACATTTCGGAGAGAGAGTAGATGGACCATAGAGAGCAATTCCAGTCTGCAAGGGCTGGTAATGGCAGAGAAATAAGACAAATAAATCTTTCTTCTAGCACCTGTTCCTGGGCTGGAACAGGACCAAGACTACTCTTGCTGTTTATGGTATCCCCAGATGTGGACCTGGTACCCAAATGCTGCTGTTGTTAATACGTAAGCCAATAAAGTTTGTCACTCTGGGTCATAAAAAAGGATAAGTACTTCCCTGCTGGTGGAAATACTGCTGTAAAATCATTAGCTCAGGTATCAGTAGCAGACTAATAATGGGAAAAAATTTCCGAAAAGCCAGATAAACATTTAAATGTTTAGCCTGCCCTGTGCCCAGTGCTGTTATCTGTTCCTGAAGTATTGAGATCAGTGACAGGGTTGCCAATGCAGCCACCTTCAGTATAGACATGTGGCCAAACAGCTCACTTTCACTTTCACATCAAATAGGATTTTGTATCCTTTTAAACTGATACCTAATTTCAGTTTAAATTCCCTTCAGAAAAATGTAATATAAAATCTCTGAGTATAGGAGCTGTAGACTCTGATCTGAGTCCGTCCAGAATAATCTTATGTGCTGTCCTACCTCCCATACCTCTATTACTAGCCTTACTTCCAGAATACTTACTAGAGCGGCGGAGCTGCCTTTTTCTTTTCCTTTTTTTTTAATGCATTATTTGCTTTTCAGCTCAGATACAAATAGCTCTTTCTAGTACCTTATTTAGTGACCTGAAACCAAAAAGCAAGAGGAAGATGTATGCCAAATTCTTCCAAAAGGAAACTCTATACTTCATATACACACTCATGCAACAGTGTATTGCTAATGTCAACATAGCAACATTCTAAGTGACTAGATACAGAACTGAAATGTCTTATTGCAATGTGCACATTTTTACTTCCTTTTGTCCCAACATTGGTGTCTGCAGAGAATACAGTGAACAAAAAATGTTTCTAGTCTGCAGTGAAGGTAATCACATACTAGAGCTCCAAAGAAAACTCATCCCATGGACATGCAAGGATGCAGCTCTCTTTTCCTCTTGTGTATAGACTGCAAAGGATAAATGAGTTGCTAAGGTAAGAACTCTGCTCAGGTTTGGCCATCTGAAAACTCTTAAACATTCTGCAGACAGTTCCTCCATCAAGCCATGGTAAAGATGCTGGGAGGGATGGAGGAGAAAAAGAAAAATTTCCTGCTGATAAATGAAAAACCAAATCAAATGTTCCACACATTAACAGCACAGAAAAGCACCTCGGCACAAACAGCAAAGGACTTCATAGTGTGCATAACCCCTTCAGCCACTCATCACAGCATACAAAGCCCAAGACCTCCTGCTCTGTCACCTGTATTCTGTTCCTTTCTCTTCTGTTACAAAGGGGAGTTCATCTATTCCTTCTACACAGAAGTGGGAAAGGGGAGTGAAGAGAGTTTCTTCCAAACACTTCAAGAGCATTTTCAGATCATAACAGTGAATGGAGAGGTGCAGAGGCTTGCTAATATATGCACTGCATGTACATAGGCCGGGTCCTAAGTCTGCAGAAGGCAACAGCTGCATCTGCTTTGGGCACAAAGATCAGCAGGTCACAGATGCAGCCACAGCATGTCCCCACAAGACAAGGAAGACCTGCAGCAGGGGTGGGGCTCTCCTTCCTCCTAAACCCCCCAGAGTGATAATACCAAGTTCTCTCTCACCTCTCATGCTGCCAGACAGGTGTTGTATTTCCAGAGCAGGGCAGTGTATGAGCAAGTATGAGCAGGAGGAGGGTGTAAAGGCAGGGGCCCAGCAGGACCATGCAGGGAGGTGGCAGGGCCTGGAGTGTGGTCAGTAGTGAAACCCTGAGTCACCCAGGAGAGATGGTGTCTGAGGTAACTATTTTGAAGTCATTACCACACTACTGGATGTTGCTTTCCCAGTAATTCCCAGGAAACTGTGTTCTTAAGCTACTGAGAATCTTTAAACTAATTCTGGACACTTCCCCCCTATTTATATGCGGAGAAAAGTAGCTACATATTCCTGGTTGAAAACTTCCATAGTGAAAGAATTTAATTGATTCAAAAGTGGATCAATCTTCAAGAGAGAGCATGTGGACATAAAAGGTCTAATTTCAAAAGAACCCTCCAAAATTATGAATAAATTTTTAAACATATCTAAGTTTTGCATTAAGTACTCCATGATCATGCTCACCTATTTGTATGTGAACTATTGGTGCTGCTGTTGCACTTGCCATTTTGTGACAAGCTGGCTACGTTGTGTCTGTTGAAGCCACACGGATTATTACATTTGCCTCTGATATTCCATCCTTGGCCACCTTACAATTTTTGCTTTCCCTGCTCAAATCTCTTTTGCAGCATGGGCACTTGTACAATCAACTTTAGTGTTAGATACTGAAATAAAATTATTTATTTTTACTTATTTATCTATAGATGATATAATTTTCTTTCCTTCTGCATTTCCTTTTCCTGTATGTAAAAATGTGTCAGTGATGATTACAATGATTAGTATTTTGCCGATGTCCACAGCAAGCTAGTGCTTCTCTGTTAAATATTTCAATAGGAAATTGTTCTGGATTACAACTGAGCCATTCCCCTGTGCGAGATGTGTCTGAGAGTACTGTCTGAAATCACAGAGCTACTTCATGTCAGGCAGAAAGAGGCCATGGTGTTTTATGTCCATCCCAACATGCATAGAAAGGCACTTACCATGCCCATTAGGATATTCTTAATTACTGGAGATAAGAAGCTCACCAGGGGATCTCAAGCCTTCTCTGTAATAAGCTTAGAAGGGGAAAGAGTGTGTATCATAGCTGGAGCAAGTTATCTATACTCAGTTTTATGAATCTTCTTATGCTATACACTCCTAATCATATTAAATTAGACAATCTTTAAGGTGATTGCTTTACATGTTGCAGAGGTGTGAACATGTATCCTAGAGGCAGAAGAGATGGAAGCACTTCAGTTAAAATTAACTTTCTCTCTGGTTGGTAGCTTTCCACTCTAAGCTGGAAAGGTTTATATGGGGTGGAAATGTTATTAGCAACTGTGCATTGCTGCCATTCCCTGCTCTCTACAGTCATTTCAGCTGAAGCTACAGCAGGCAAAAGATGCCTACAATCAGTGCTGCTTAACACTCCAATTCAGTTCCAGTTCAAATGTCTGGTTTTAGTTGCTTACATATTTTTCATAATTTAACCATTAGAACTGAAATTTTCCATGATGAATCAAAACTCTTCTGACAATGACTGTAGAAGAAATAATTGTAAAATTACCAAATTGGCAGGTACCATATAAATGTAGCTGAGTTGCAAGAGTTTGAAAAGCATTCATAGATACTCAATAGGGATTGATAAACAAGTCTCATGTTCTGTCTGGACTAAACATGCTCTAGGCTAAAATGAATGTGATTCAGCTCATGACTGGAGATGGCTGTGGAAGCACAGCTCATGAGAGGCAAAAATGGTTGCCTCCCTATGAGTACCTTGACAGCACCAGAGTGGAGTGACCCAGCCAACATGCAGAGAGAGAACTGGGAAAAGCTGCAAAGGGAGCAGGAGCTAAAGCCTGAGAAGGATGGGAGAAAAGCAGAAAGGGATTAGAGATAGGGGTAAAAGCAGTCACGAGTGTAAGAACACAAAGATTTCAGAGTATCTTAGTACACATCAAGAAACTCCACACATTATCTACCAAAATTCTGTGACCCAGTACATCTCATTCTCTGCTGGCAGCTCCTCCACACAAAGACTAATGGCCTGTTACTGTGCTGCCAGTTGGCTCAGCAGTTTATGTGGAAATCCCGACACTGCATTCAAAGTATTGCACTCTATGATCTACCAGAGTCTCTAAGTGGTAACCCGCCTGAGGTTTTCTATGGGGAAAAAAAAAATCAGGAGGAGATTATTAAAGATTGTATCACAAACCTTTTCAGCAATCTGAGTATTTCCCAACATTTGACTACCCGACTTTGCAACTTCACGATTTGAATTTTCTCTTGCAGCATGCGAGATGCTTTAGCAGCCATTTATTGAGAAAGACTCATCAAAATCTAGCACTTCCATAAACATTTATTCCATAAAGATTATCTTGATGGACAGAAGTTGCACAATGTACTTTTCTGTTCCCATAATTTTAAGTGTTTGTTATAGACGTCATTCTTTGCAACAAAACTAGTGACTTCTCATTGCCATTTGATATACTAATCTATAAAATGCCTCTTCAAATGGCCAGGTGAGAAACTCCGTCTCTAAGGCTGTAAAGCCGTAATACCTAAGAAAGAAAACCTGCAACAGACATTTCTCCTCTGAGAAAATATTTCAGATGTGTCATCTAAAGACTCAAAGATTTATTGGGTGAGAAGTATGTTGAGAGTTGACAGGAACAATAAATTTAGAACCAGATTCATGACACTTACCCCATCACAGTTTCCCCTCATAAATACTGGAGAAAAGGATTTCTCTCACATGCTCCCTGGTACATTCATCAAAATGCCTTTTGAAATGTGACTTAATGAATAATTGCATCCCAACATGTACAACAGAACATATTTATTTAAGGAGATTTGTAACTTCACTTTTGTGTCACCTGAATGACAGTGTCAGAAGCCAGAAAACAGAAAGAAATAATGTGACTAGAACAAAACTTCTAGACATTGTTGCTGCTTTGTACCATAGAACTGCTCTCAGGGACAGCAGTTTGATGCTGGGATGTATGTATTGCTCTAGAATTCACATTTCCAGAAACCAAGCCCTGAAACTCATCTGCTTTACTGCAGTCTGATGCGTAAGTGCTACCACAGGGAAAAAAAGAATGAATAATTCAGTCAGGAGTTTCTTCCTGGATAGCCTGGCACCAGCAAGAGTTTAATGGAATCCAAACTGAATGACAGGAATGTCATCCCAACTCTCTTGAAATCAGTAGAAAAACACTCAGCATTTCACTTCTGAAACTTTCTTCAGATCATCCTTCTCTATTTCAAGGTCAGCATCACCAAACTCTCAGTGACTCAAATCAATAAAACTGCATCTTATGCTCATCTCCCTCCACATCTTTTACTAGGCCACATCCAAATGTTACTATCTTACTTTTTCTATGAGCATTTTTCTTCTCTCTGAAGGTACTTTTCTCCAGATGTGACCACTACAGGTCTTTCTCTCCCATCACATACCGTCTTTCTCTTCTCTATGTGAAGCAGTGCCTTTGAGGATATGGCAATTCTTTATAACCACTTTGGTTTGCTCAAAAGTAATTTGGAAACGTTCTCTTCCTGTCATACCTGTGTTTTACACCTTGCCTTCACTGGACTGAGAGTCCTGATGCTTCTTTGCTATGGGTTAACCCCAGTAGGCAGCTAAGTCCCACACATCTCTGTGTTATCAACACCCTTTTTGTCTCAAATCCAAGATATAACATAATAGAGCTACTGTGAAGAAAATTAACTGTATCTCAGCCAAACCCAGAACTTTTTTCTCACTTTCCCACTCCCATCCTGCCCAGATTTGCTGCCTCATCCCCCTGACTCCTGGATGACATGAGTGCTCACTGGGTTTGAAGACATTGAGGACACTCCTCAGGCTGTGTGGCTGTGCTGATGCTGAGGGTCATGACCATGATGGGTGCCAGGATGAAAACTGGCATGAAGAAAATTTGGTTGGGGAAGTGGATATGGATGGTATAACACCTGATGGGCTTCAGGGGAAGTAAGTCATTGCGGGTCAGGCAGAAAGGGGGTAAGTTATTTTCTCTCCCTCCCTCATTCCTAACAAATAAGCACTCAGCTCTCTGGGCTGCCACTCCTTTCCTCTTCAGGGCATGAAGGGAAGCTGGAAGGGAGGGACCGAAGCAGCTGAATCCACCACCACCACCACAGCCGATCTGAAATGTTATCACTTCAGCCACTCTGAAAGTGTAGTCTGAAAGATCAACACACCACCCTGCACAGTGCAAGAACTAGTTCCAGCTGGCTCCCATAAGAACTTCTTAAAAGCACATTTCTTCACACATTCCACATACCCACTACCTCCAGATCATGTTTCTTGTGATGGCCTGCAAGACTGCCCCTTCCCACATATATCTTGTCATGTGGCGGCCACATGTTATTTCCCCATTAACCACACCAAACCTAATATCCTGCTCACCTACTTGTCTCTCAGAGACCTCCTGCCTGCACTCCCTGCTTGTGATATGTCCTTCTCAAGAATCGCAACCTCATTTCTTTTGAATTCCTTTCTCAAAACTTCATCCCTCCTAGAAAACTCAGGACAGCTGATCAGGGCTACCATGACTCTAATGAGTAGGGGTTAGCATCAGAGCCTGGAATTAAAGTGGTACAGAGGATGAAATGAAAAGGTCATGAATAGGATGTGGAGGAGGAAAGGAAGTTAGCATGTTTAATAACAATTACGATTATAACTTATTATTACCTTGCCAGGCATTTCAGTGATCCCTTTGTTGTATAATGTATCCCTTTCCCCACAGTCTGACTTTGTTTTTCTCAAGACTGCCCTCTTCAAAGAAGGCATGGTTTTCTTCTTCTCAGTTTGGAAAGTTATATGTTTATAAATAATACATACAAAAATAAAAAATCAAGGCTACTGCACTTGCTAGCAAACAGCCAATATGCACTAGTTCTCTTAGAAGTCAGAAGTCTGTTTCTGCTACTGTTTGTGACACTTTATCTACTTTGGATGCAGTGAAGTTGCTCCTGATCCATATCACTGAGAAACTGTGATGCTAAAATGTAAAATCTCAGTAAGATACAAAGATAATACAAATACTACAACAAGACTTGCAGAGACAGTATTATAAGCCAGGCAATGTACATATTTCTAGAGAAGTGACAACATTACTATGTAATTAAAACACAGTGGCTTGGTAAGGAAATGACTTGTTTCTGGCCATTTGTTTGTTTTCTTTTTCAGCTGTCACTTATGTTTATGTGGACGCTATCTTATTGAACATGAACCCTAGTTCAAACCTTGCCACTGTAGTTCAGAGAACTACAATGTTTCAGAAAAAAAAGGTTTCAGAAGAAAAATTATACCTATCTTCACTGAGTAGCAGCAAGGGGCTTAGTGTATTGCTGGAAGACATGCATAAAATATTTAGTCTGGTTAGTATTAGGAAAGTCAAAGAGAATATTATGAGATGAACCAGCCAAACAGAATTGGCAATGATAGTCTTATAATGGACAGGTATTAATAGACTATTTCTCCCACTGGACATGCACAATGTTCCTGTCTCACTCAGGCAAACCTCCCACTGAAACTTTCAAAGGGCTTATTGCCAGTCTAGAGCTGAACAGGGACCTTGGGACAAAAGGATATCCAAATCTTCTGTCCATTTATCTAATGCCTGTGTTAATTGCTTGTACTGCATCCTCCCTCTGCAACTTCAAGGGGCCCAACAGGTTGCTGTACTGGGCAGATACTGGTCCTCTGAAGATAAAAGTCAGTCTTTGTTGCCATGTGGCCCATGGTGGCCAAAGAGGAGAAATAGTTTGAACATTCACAGCTGCTTTTTGTCATCCAGTGATCAACAGTGAATTTCTGGAGCATGGCTAGCAGAGGAGTAGTAGAAAGGCAAGAATTGGTACATCTGGTTAGGCACCACAGACCTTTAGTTAAATTGTGCTGTCTCAAAAGCCTTGGTTTAAACAGAGCTCTGGACCTACATGTCATTTTGGACCCTGCCGACAGGAAAAGATCTGCTTTTCCATACAAGGCTCAGGTAGCAATAGCCAGAAATTGAAACAAGCTGTAGTTTGCTTCCCCATGCAGTGTCTTCCTCTGCTCACTACCAGTCTTTCAGGATAGTTTTTACCTTACAATGGTAGCTGAGGGGACTCACAGGACGTAGACTTCAGCAGCCAATATAGAAGCATTTAAACCAATATAAACTATTTACCAGGACATCAGTAATGTCCACATTATATAAAATTAACATTGTTAACAGGGGATCAGAAGAACTGAGATTCAGGGCAGTAATATAAACAAGTAACAGCAGGCTGTTCTATAACCACAACCCATAAGCTGTTTTACATCTAGTACTGCCCATTATATAAAGTTTGTGCAATTTGTTTGTTTGTGTCAGCAATGGGACTTTAAATGGACAGGCAAAAGATGGTTCCATGTTGAGTCCATTTCCCAAAGTTAATAAAGCGACAAATTAAAGTGAGGTATACAAATTAAAGTGAGGAATGTATTTCTCAGCAAATATGTAGTTTACAATAGTTGTAGTTGTACCAAAGGTCATTAGGCCAAACACTCTTGGTGCAACTTTGCTGACAGCAACACAGGAAATAACTTGGTCACTGTGTATCTGGTGTACCCAGTCCTCTGCTGCACAGGGCAATGAAAGGAGGCACACTCACACAAGCCTGCCAAGTGTAAAACTTGCATTAATGCTGATTGCCTTCTTGCACAACCAGCAAGATGCTGCATTTCAGTTCTCCAGACAGAATTTCAGTCTTACAAATACTATGTAGTTCTGCACATTTATAGGCTACTAATGAAAAACTGGTAGATTCAATTTATACTAAATGTTACTTACACTGTATATATATATACATATGTATAATGTAAAATGTTATGCAGCAAAGTATATACACATGGAGTTGATGTATACCCTCAGACATTCCTTTATTTCACTGAATATGAGCTCATTTTCTCCCTCACACACGTTCTCACACACACACCCCCCCCACAACAAACCTACTGGTTCTCACTGATCCCGAGCATCCCTGAAGGGCTGGGCGCAGGTCCAAAGAGCCGTCTCATAGTAGATCACTCTGCCATATGTTTGCCTTTCTACACAAATGTTTTGCCAGGAAATCTATCACCGTCAATGCAGCACCAGCACGTGACATGATAATAAAAATGTTTATGTGCAGTCTCTTTCCACATTTTGCAGACAGAGAAGTATCTGTAGGAATGAGGATACTGCTGTGCTCTCTCTTTTAACTACCTTTTTCTTTTTTTTGGCAATAGCTTTGATCCTCTCAGTGTCCTTCTTCTGTCAGTAACCACTCTGGTTTATATTAAGGACAAACGCTCTATTTCTCTAATTTTTCTTAGTGAAGTGCTCCTGCAAGCTCCTTTGTTTGAAGCTTGTGCTTCAAACACTTAAAAACTAGGGCTTTGAGTCCCTAACTGTTTGCCTCCAGATTCATGGCATGTAATTCACTGCCAGGCACGTCAAAGGCTCTGTCCCACCACACAGTACACTCAGCTTGTCTTTGAATGGGCAGTGGCATTTGGAGATGCTGCTACAGGCACCAGCAGAAGCCAAGTCAGAACATGCACAGTTGTTGTGACTGCACTTGATGGGAATCTGGGTTAGGTTGTGATGCTCCCAGGGCCTGAAGCTGAATTGTTACTATCTGTCCCTATACTGACTGAATCACTCAGATGTCCTACTGTGGTAGTTCTCAATTTTTTGGCTTTGGCTAGGTTTGTTGTTTTTTAGGCCTTCCTGGGAAATGAGTCAGGTGACATACAATGACATATCAGAGGTATTCCCTACTATCTCACATCATGTGGGATATAAGAGTGAGGGGGGAAGAGCTGGGACACCGTCTTCGGATGCTTCCTTCGGTCAGTCTCTTTGGTGCAGTCTCTTCTCCGGCCGGGTCAGTCTCTCGTCGGGCAGGTGCTGGGGGGAAGGATCACAGCTCGGGGCTGCACGCTTCTGTATCTGGGTAATACAGTGCCTTATCTGTTTCCCTTGGGTGTATATATAATACCTACATAGTACCATTTGAGTTACTTCTCTTTCCCTGTATTTGCCTGGTATTCGTGTTATGTGCATATAGTACTAAGTTCCCTTTTCCCCCTCTGTAAGTTCCCTTTTCCCCTCACAGTCTGAAGCTTTTAAGTTTTCTCTCCTTCCCCTCGGCTTTTTCGCCATTTTTCTCCCCTTTGAGGGGGAGGCCTGTGCTGGTCCTGGGAAGCTCTGCACGGTGTTGCTTTGTTTTGGTTTTGCCCAGGGTCAAGCTTCTACACCTACAGCAAAGTCCACGAATAAACGACTTGAGTAGAATGAATGTTGTAGTAGGAACACCTCCATATGAAAAATCCCACGGAGGCAAACTATTAAAGACGGAGAATAACATCTCCTGACTTTGTGTCCCCATGCATTGGGATATGCCTGTGCAGTGTCAACAGCTGAATCTCTACTGGATTCAATGGAGCCATCCCTTTCCTGGTCAAAAAAACTGCTGGATGTGGATTTGCTTTTAAATTGTTAATTTATTCCATCTTCAAGGCTTAGTCCCAATGCCGGGCTTTTGTTTTCTGGACAGTCTGAATTCTTCATCTAGGAGGAAGTGTCAATATGGTTTCATTTCTAATCTGTAAAATCTACACAAATCACACAACTCCATTCTTTATTACAACATACACACATGTACTCTGACACATGGCTCTTGCTTTTTAGAGGGAAAGGTTTTTTTCTACATTTTGGTGGGTTTTGCACTAGAAGTCAGGGAGGCCCACCTGGGGGCTCCTGCACTATTTAAAAGGATACTGCAGGGCTGTTTTAGGGTAAAAGTAAAAACAGATGACACTATGTGAAAAGGGCTTCTCACTGGCTTGCCAAAATCTCTACAATTTCAAAACTCATCTATGTATTTTTTAATTCTCATTCATGTGATCATTTATATCATAAAAATGCCTTTAAAGTGGCCTCCAAAACAGACTTTCTAAATGTTCTTGCTTTCTGTTGTACTTCTTATTTGTAGTGTGAAAGAAAGATAACGTTGGCTTCCTCTAAAGTTGGCTTATGTTGAGAAATGTAGGTACTATGACTCTTATTTTTCTTACAATGCTAATGATGTGCATAGCAGGTAAAAATATTAATTAAAAAAATGGGCATTTTTAAGGAGCTGATGGGATACATGTTCTTTCCAGCTGCAATCTCCATTATTTCATCACGGTTGAACATAATAATGTAAGTAAACTTTTGCCTAGTGTTTGATCATCTGTGAAATAATGGAGTCAATTTGCAGCTTTGTACTGGCTATCCTAAGCTGGTCACATGTTCTTTATGAACACTGCCTGTAGTGCCAATTTCTATCCAAAAATGTTCAAATTATTTTCAGTTCGGATTACTAGACCGTTTAGAGTATTTTTTAGGGTGACATGGAAACCAAGCACTCAGAACATCTTATTTATATTTATTTTTCTCCTTGGACACAAAAATGGCCACTGGAGTGCTTAAGTGACCTAAAATGTCAGTGCAGATTGGCAGGCTCACAGGGGTAAGCAATACAAAACTCAGTTCAGGCATGGTTTTGGAAATGTTATGGTGGCGTGTATAAAAAACATCAGAAACTTTGTTTGCTTTGCACATGTCTAGCACACAGCCCAGGAGAGCATATGCCTGGGACAACCGTTTGTCACAAAAACCAGGTATAGAGAGGTTATGAAGACTGCCTGCACCTGGAGAAATGAGCATTCAGGCAGGCCCAATACCACAGCAAGGGTTATCAGAGCATAAATTTTATTTATCATCAGTACTAAATAATGTAAAATATATTTGAGTGATTTGTTCTGGCATGTCAGGGAAACTAATACATATAAATGCAACTCTGTATTTTATGGAATACATGCTGTATATTTTAAATATCCCAGGGTTGCATATTTTGTTTATCACAGAAAAATTATGTTGTTAGTGTAGATCCAAGAAGAGTCAAATAATGTTTTAGGAAGGACGTATCAGATCCTCTGCCTCTTAAACATCACTTTGTGTAAGACAGAGGCTGTAAGACACATGGTTTCATCTGAAAATCAAAAGCCCAGCAACCCAGGAATTCCTTAGATATATCTGGAAATAGTGCAAGAAGTTGTTTGTCAAATAAGAAGAGGCAGAACACGAAAACAGACCGAAAAGGAATTTTGAACAAGTAGTTATGTACAGAGGCTGGACCTTGGGGTGGGGTGCTGGATGAAAGAGCTTCAATCAGAAAATCTGTGACTCTATATAGTCTTTCAAAGGAAGAGATGTGTGTGAACTGAACTAGTCCACAAGTATTCAGTATTGACTGTTCTGGTCCATAGGAGCAAGAATGTGTTTGTAGAAAAATTAACTGAAAGAAACGTTAGTCAACAGAACCATAAAGCACTACAAAGCTGGGACTTCTAAACTGGGCTTTGGTTTGAGGATAAGCCAAGAAAGTTTTGGCAATTTTTTTTTTTTCAAAGAAAAATGGGAATTCCACTGGGAGGCTTAAGTTTAGAAATTAATATCTGAACCCTTCCAGAAGTCTGACAGACTGTCACTCACACTGAAAAGTTCACTACCATTCCTGGTACACATGGCCACCAGCTACATTCTGCTGAGTTTAAAGCAGAGAAAACTGCAGTTGTAAACGTCCAGGGAAACTGTTGAAATGTAATCCATGATGTATTTGTCCTATGCAGCTGGTGGAGATGCTCTGTTTGAGCACAATCAAAAACATGAAATCAGTAGGAATCTTTCCACTAACTAATAAACTTTGCATGAGGGCATTTTATAGCACAATTAACCCCAAATTGCAACGATTGTACTGCTTGTAACTCTACCATAGCAGACTGACTGATCAGCTATACTTGCAGACATTTTGTGGTGACTTTTTATGGATCTGGGGAGAAAGTAACAGCACATACTTATGAGCTGCAATTTCCATGAGAAATATTCTTTTATTTTTGAGCTCGAATCCTATTGCCAGGAGGCCAACTCAGGACTCCTCTGAATAATGCCTAGTGGACACACATTGAACCTCGGGAGCTTTGCTGGTTTGCTGTTTCTGGTGCTGTTCCAGAGTAAAACCAGTTTCCTTTTCAGAATTGGGAAGACAATGCTTCTGAAAGCTACCAAATTTTGCAACCTAATGGAAAAAACCCTATTGGGTCAAGCCCTGCTTTAGCTTTATTCATCCTGCCCTGAGCTGAGGAACCTGCAGTGTACTGAGAGCTGGACCTTTGTGTCCAAAAGCACCACAACTATTAATAAAAGAAAGTATCAGTGAGGAAGCTTCTGTAGGACAGACCAGCACAGGGACTGTGGCTTCAAAATTTTGCTGATCATTTGTTGATGCAGTTAACAGCTCTCTCTGAAGCTACTTAGCACATGCTGGTGCTACTGCCATGGTGGCCTTGCCAGAAGGACTTGTCCATCTGGAGTTCCTTTTCTCCCTGCATTCCCCTGCATTAGCTAAAGGTGCATCTCCAGCACGACTGTTGCCAACATCATGGACACACTGCTGTCTGCCAAGATACTGCTGGGTCAAATGGACTGCTCCTTCCCAGAGACAGCTTGAAAGTGTTGCCATTGTTATACTTGTGTATAGATCCAAGCCAGATAGTTTATTTTCTCTAAAGTGAGTCATTCAGCTCTCACAGAAAGGAAGAGAGAAAAGTCACATAAAAATATCTGTGCTGCTGTTAATGTAGTCCTTCCAAGGCCTCTCTGACCTTTCTCATCAGGAGGGTTTTCCAAGCTTTGTTCCAAAATAGAGATCTGTATTTCCCTGAAGTACTGAACAATTTCCAGCAGAGGTCTCTGCCTACTAATAATTCCAGTCTGCCTGAACTGCTTATGCACCACAGGGTTCAAAAGTCAGTGTTAGGCTTTGTCTCTTCATAGGAGTAAGAAACAAAACCAAGACTTCATAAATCTGAGTGCCTGGGAAACCACCATCTATTCTGCAGGGCAGTAATACCTATGTGTTACATACATAGAGATGATCTCAAGAAAGGTTTCCTTATGTAAGTTATTTTAAATAACTCTCTTGAGGTTTGCACAGTGTGTGTAGCCTATCTACCAAAACCAACATGTTTCAAAGAATTTAAGAATTAAGAGCCCCTCATTGTCAAATAGATCAGAGAATTATTAAACTGTAAATATCACACTCCTGCAAGCTAAACACACAAGTTCACATCAAGCAAGGAAAAGAAACTTCTCTTACCTTTCTCAAAGTGTACTGTGATCCCTAAGTTGAAACCTAACCATACTCTGGGGGAACTGCTCCAAGAGACATTTAGCTTTCAGGCCACAGTGTCTTTGCATTTCATCTGGTTCCAATGTAAGTGTACCATCTGTTCATGAGAAAATTATTTATTTTTATGCCTACACTTCCCTGTCTTTAATTGTACTTATTAATCTACTTCACTGCATCGGATGCACTCAAAAAATTCAAGGTGCTAAAAATAAGGATTAAACATTTCTACTTTCAGGTCTGGTCTCTAATTGCTCTGTGCAGCATCTCAATTTACTAAGAAATGTTTGGAAGAATCAAGGAGAGACTCTTTTGAAGCTCAGACAATAGTTCCCTTCCCTCACCTCAGGAAAGAGCCCGGTGCCAAGCCTTTTGCTGGTGTGTGCCTTTTGTTATGGAAGAATCATAGAATTAACTGGGTTGGAAAAGACCTCACAGATCATCAAGTCCAACCCTTGGTCCAACTCCAGTCAGTTTACTAGATCATGGCACTCAGTGCCATGTCCAATCTCAGTTTAAAAACCTCTAGGGTCAGTGAATCTACCACCTCTCTGGGCCAGGCCATTCCAATGCCTGATTACTCTCTCTGTAAAGAATTTTTTTCTAATATCCAACTTAAATTTCTCCTGGCAGAGCTTAAGCCTGTGCCCCCTGGTCCTATTGCTGACTGCCTGGGAGAAGAGACCAACACCCACCTGGCCATAACCTCCCTTCAGGTAGTTATAGAGAGTGATGAGGTCACCTCTAAGCCTCCTCTTCTCCAGACTAAACAACCCCAGCTCCCTCAGCCTCTCCCCACAGGACTTGTGTTCCAGTCCCTTCACCAGCCTTGTTGCTCTTCTCTGGACCCGCTCCAGCACCTCAATATCTTTCCTGAACTGAGGGGCCCAGAACTGAACACAATACTCAAGGTGTGGCCTCACCAACACCGAGTACAAGGGGAAGGATCACACCCCTGGTCCTGCAGGCCACGCTATTTTTGATACAGAGAGAATGGTGTGATGTGAGAGTCTTACAGCAGAACCTCCATGCCTTCCCTCACAGAGCAACCACAGCACCTGCTTGTGTGCCACGTTACACTGAGTGCGGTACAAGTGCTGCTAATAGCTGCTCACCCTGAAACCTTCTCCATAAACATATCCTGGTGTAGTCTCTCAACTGTGATGCAAAAGGTGTACGTTCCCTTCATCTCCAGCTGTTCAAAGGCCACAGTTCTGTATTTCAAATTGAAACAAGGCCAGTGACCAGTCCAGCACATCTGTGTCACCAGCACCAGCTTCTTTAAAGAGAAGACCACTGGACAAATACCACTGGAGCACGTGCAGGGTTTGATCCTACCCATCGCAGTGGGGTGACTCACAGCAGTAGTTTTTGTGGGGAATGCCTGAAGAATCACAAGCCAATTTCTTAACAGCTCTTACTCATGTAATAAAATCCAGCATTATTGGATGGTAACTCTATATACATACATGCTCTCACCCCCTTCATTCCCACAAGATATTACAAGCTGGGGCATTGGGGCAGTACTGGAAGCTGCACATACAGCACTGAGGAAAATACTGAAAACAAATTCAGCCTTAGAACACAACAAACAACAATTGCAAAATGAGAAAAGGTATTAATACTCTTTGCAACACCTGGCACAAGGCCTACAACTTACCTTAGCACAGGAGTAAAATTTACTCCAACCTACACCAAAGTAATCATACTGGATCCATTAAGGTGGCATTGTACGGATGTGATTGCAGGCCAGATTCCAACAGCACTGTAATTCACTGTCCAGCTTTGGCTCCCTCCCTCCTATTCAGGCACAGCTAGCAGAAGTGTATGTACTGAACAAACACACTGATCAATCTGCTCACTTGCTCAGTGTCCAGTGTTACACCAAGTCCTTTGGGACAAAGTGAAAGAGGAGGAACTGCTTGTGATTTAGCACAAGGAATTTTAATCAAACAGCAAAAAGTTCCACTGTGTCTCAAACTGAATGTTTTAGTCAGTGCCTGCACCTGTCTTCTGCTTATAATTCACCATGAGACAGAAGTTCCTTGGTAATCTAGTAGAAATTCTTGTAGTCCTTTGAAAAAAATCACTTGCAACTCAGTAGTTCTTTGATTTGCAAACTCTGGGTAGAATTTGACTCATGTTTCACTGTCTGTTTCCCAGCAAATACCCACATTCCAGCTAAAGCTGATCCTTGTTTTGTCAGTATTTCCTCTGATTTAAGATGGTATGTTGATTTTTTTGGGGAAGACATCATAATCTAATCTGTCCTGCTACCTTGCATTTAGCTGAAGAAATGTACTGTGATTATGGCAATGGAGAGATGAGAGGCAGACCTGGATGTCAGGGTTCAGTTCCAGTTCCAATACTTTGCAGTCAGATTCTTTCCTCCTGCATAGCTGTTGCAAGTCTGGACAACAGGGTAGATAAAACTCCTGCCTCACTCTACCCTGCCACTTGATTTTCTAACTGAACGACCCTGGAAGAAGCTACAATGGGAGAGAGGATTGTCTGGGAAAAACACAAAGACTTCATTTGAAGCTATGGATGTCAAGAACCTCTGAAAATTACCCAGAAGTTATAACAATATCAGAGACTACACCTGAGGAGATTATCCTTCCCTTCTCTAAAGCCAAGGACAGCAATATCCTCCTTTACACCAAGAATGACAAGGACTTTCATTAACACCTCTGAAGCTCTGCAGCAACCACACAAATATCCCTACGGTCTGGAACAGCAAGTACAATTGATCATATCCCTCCTTCTTACTGTTTTTTTTGTTAATTTTCCATAAACATTCTATTTTGTCCCAAAAAGTTTCCCTGAGCCAAGATCTTCAGACCAAGACCACTCAAAAAGGTGACATTAGGAAGAAATGAAACAAATGGCAAGGGAAATTAACTCAGGCTACAAGATCAAAGGCACGTTTGTTGTGTTTTGTACCTGAAGAAGCTCAAAGTGAATCTATTTGATCACAGATAAAAGGTCTGCCCTGAGCTCAACTATTACCTGAATTTTGATCCCTATGAAGGACCAGGATGAAGAAGAAAAGTATCAAGAAAAGATGAGCAACAGAGAAACAAGGGAGAAGATGCTTTGGCCCTTTTTGTGCCAAAAATGGGCTCTTATGTTGATTTTATAGGAACTTCCTGTCCTTGTTTAGGTCTCTAAATAGGAGTCAGGTCTTTCCTTTCCTGCTGCTCTAAAATTTATGGCCTTTCAGGAGCCTACAGCTACCTTCAAGGAATGAAAATAGGGTAAGAATGGAGCAGGAACCCCACAGAAGGTGAGGCATAATCCAACAAGTGAAGAGGGTTTATGGGTGTTTTTTCTTGGCGTGTGGTCATTTTAGGAAAATTCTAGCATAGCAGAGAGGTTCAGAACCATCTTACCACACATCTTCCCCCAACATCTATCCTTCTGCTTTTCATCTGCTATCAAAAACACTTAAAGTGTCCTTCTATTGAGAAAGATTGTCATTAGCCTGGAAAAAAAGACTTTTCCCCCCTACATACTGACTTCAGGAGAGATAAACATTTATTATGTGAGAGGAGAATCTGAGAATAACAGACGACAGAAACAGAAGTGCACAAATTATCCAAGATCCTCACTTTTAAACTTGGAATGTGGTCCAGCTTTTAATAAAGCATAAGAAAACAAGAGAAAAAAAGCTTAACAATAGAAAAAACCACATTGCCAAACAATGTAGAGAAAGGAGGAAGCCAAGAGATTACAATTCTTTACTCTCAGTTAAGAATATTAAGATCTCAGCAATATTTCAATAAGTGCAAAAGAAGAGAACTCACATTTATTCTACCTGTCAGATATTTGGCACAATACTGCCATTATTTAGCTGTTTTACAAAACTGAGTGCTATTAATTCAGTTACCTGCTGGTGTGAATTCAAGGTTTTCAACTGACGAGACAGTAGAATTCCAACAGCCACTGTCAATTTCATGCATGATAAAGTTGCACAGACAGTATTCATTTCTAAAAATTAAAAAAAAATAATACACTTTTGCTGTGTTCTGACACTCAAAGTTAGCACTTTAAAAGTGAGGGTCACCTTTTCAAAAGGTCCAGGGAAACAGGAAGGCCATGATTTGATTATATGAATAATTTTCCCTCATGTCACAGTCCACATGAGAAAGATCTAATAACACAGTCCTTGAGTAAGGATGCAACACTGGTCTTGGTTTTCACACTGTAAACAACAGATAAAAATGGAATATTAACAACACTTGGAATTACAATGTATTATGTTTTGGCCTGGCTGGCTGGAGTAATACAGTGATAAATATTTGAGCCTTGCCAAACCACATTTACTGTCATGTGCCAGTGGCAGCAATTTATCTATGCTTGAGTCTTTTTTTCTCACATTTCTAATTCCCACTTAGCTTTAGATTCTGTAAGAATTCTCAGGACTGAGAATAAACGTATTTTTGTTTTTTTCCCTTAATTTAATAAAATTATATTTCTGAAGTTTTGCATTGGTGCAAAGAAGCCAGGTAGCTGCTAAGGAGAATGCAGCACGTTGTGTCAGGACTCTGGGTTTGAAAAACAGGATGAAAAGATCATTGTGTTACACTGAAAAAAACCTAAAAGCACACCCAGCCCAATTACAGAATTGTGATACATCTTAAGCCATGAAGTTTGCAATGATGATAACCTGTGTGCCTGCTCATGTATTTATCTGGGCATTAGTCCTTAAGACACAAGGCTGTAAGTTGAAACTTGCACCAGGATGGTCACACACCTGGATCCAGCAGCTTGGACTATTCCCTGGAGCAAACACAGCTCCTGCAAAGCTTACAAGTGTCTTGAATATCCAACATACCCCTAGCTATTTCTTCCATACCGTAACCTCCTTCTGCTAACATGGCAGCATATAATTATTTTAACCAAACAGCATTCAAACTGTACTTGTGATTCAGTCCTGGGACTTCAGAGACTGCAAGGCCAAAGCTCTGGGGAGGGAGCCTTCTCTTTCCAATGTATGTTTCACTTGAAAGTGTTTTCTGTATGCAGAATTGAACATTTTTATCTTAATTTGAAATGCCCCAAGACTCTGCTTTGATGTTAGGTTAGGGAAAAGGTGCACTCTTTGCTGTTCATAGAATTTGTGCAGTTCTGGGATTTTCCACTTACATCCACATTAAAGCACAAGAGAAATAAATGTAAGAAAGAACTGTGGATTAATATAGTTATAAACTATAAATACAAAATGAGCAATTGGAAATCAGAGAGATATCTTCTTTCTTTCTAGAAAAGCATCACTACTTGATAAGGTACTCTACATTTCAGGGGCAGGGCACCAAACAGGGTGATATTTCTCATCTGTTCTGCTAAACCATGTTCTGCACAGATTTCTGGGATAGAGTGTGCTCACTTTAGCTTGCAGAATTCTTCATGGTATTTATACTAGTGCAAAAGTTGTTGAGGTAATGTCATGATGGTGGTCTTCTACCCAAATCCAACATGTAATTAATCTGATTAAACCCATAACTTTTCAAAGAAACTTTGGCATGCTTTTTAGAAGGCTATGCAGACTTTTTGAGTTTTCAGTACATATCTGAATGCAAATATGCATGTTTGATTTCCCCTGAGTGCTGTGTGAACAGTTATTACTGACCTGGAAATTATTCTACTTTCCCTATTTGACTATTGTTTTTGTCTGGGTTAATGCATCACTGAAACCAGATGTGCAACACTGGATATATTTCCATTACTTAAGATGATCATGTGTATTTATTACCCCGATGTTTGAAGCAGTAACAGTTGGTTTGTGCTGCACGCTTCATGATCTTGGTCTGGTACAGTGACCAACACACCACATAAGACAAAATCTGGGGTGTTCTAAGGAACCTATGTGAAGTGAGGCATTGCCTGGCATATTCCTGCCATGAACCACTTGAAACAAAAGGAAAGAAAATTTAGATTTTAGTTTTCTAAAGCATGTCTGTGTTAGATTTTACACAGGCATCTACCACGTGGCAGAACCAGCATCACCTCCTGCTGTTAGCAACGAAAAGGCTGGTCTGGCCAGTTCTAATTCCAGCCAGAAGAGTGCAGCAGGATATACATGTGCTGAACGTGTCCTCACAGGGCAGACTCAGAAAATGCCTCAAAAAATTTTAAGAATCACCCCCTTCTTGCAATAATAGCCTGACATGTAAAATAAAATAAAGGAGTGTAACAACAAATTGATTTCTTTTACTCATAGAGAAGAGTTGTAGAAAGGAGTTGACCAAACAGTGGCTATTGCTCTTTAGCTCTGAAAACAGAGTAATTTACATTGTTGTAAACAAAAAGACTAGTAATTGAGGAAGCGATTGTTTGTGAATACTTAAGATTTTCTTAAAATAGGAATTAGAGAGTGTGGGAGTATAGCATCATCCAAAAATACCTTTGCAATAATCTTCCATAGGGGCACAAAAAGAATTTTATAAAACTGGATTCTTAAATGTTTTACAACATCACAGGATACATCTAAGCCTTTATCAGCTCTCCAATTCTGTTACTCTCACAACTTTCTTATGAGGTAGGAAACTACTGTTCTGATTGTGGCATAAAATGCCTTTGCAGATCTTTGCTTAATTTTAAACAGAAAGTTATGAGTTATGGCTGGAGATTTCCTGCAGGTCTCCTGGGCTCCAAACCAGATCAGTTACCTGCAGATAGCCCTTCCCCTCCTCTGCATGAAGAGCACGTACCACGCTCACATCTGCTCAAGGGCACCAGCAAGAAAGCAAAGTGTGTGTAATGCAGTGTTGGCAGCTCCGTGTGAGAACAGGCACCGGGTTTTTGGTTTCTTGTTTCCAGCTGAACTGCAGGGTCTGAGTAAGGGGAAAACCCCCATCCCTTTACCATAAAAAGTGTTTCAAATACTGGGTGAGAAACTGAGGCTGCTTTCC
Source organism: Grallaria varia (assembly GCA_013396735.1). NCBI lineage: Eukaryota > Metazoa > Chordata > Aves > Passeriformes > Formicariidae > Grallaria > Grallaria varia. Next base: position 1,703,371 of record VWZG01013514.1, on the reverse strand, counting down.
AACTGCACCCTTAAAAGATAGTTCTACAGAATTATAACAGAATACAGAAAAAGAAGAGTACCCTTCCCCTTCTCAAATGCAACAGGGAAAAGAGTGGGAAAAGAGAAAGTGAATCAGAGAATACAGAAATTTTACCTTTCATTTCACCATGCAGATATTTCTCCATTCCTGCTTCATCTCCCACACTGGAAGTGGCTGCTCATACCTACATAGCTTCCAGAATGGGTTCTACTCCATTCAGTTCCTACTGCTTTTTTAGCAGATCTTCTCCCTTGCTGCCACAAATACTACTCGAGAAAGAACTCCTCATAAAAGATTCTCTCTCTGTGGATGGTGGCAACACACAAAAGTGCACAAATGCCACCCACATTAGTTACTATGTGCACCATGCACTCCTTCACCCTGTGGTTTGATCTCCAAATTACAACCCTCAAATTTCATTCCCAGTTACTGCTCCTCTTCATTCTTGTTTGTGTAAGATAAGGGTGAAAAAAAATAAAAAGGTGCCTGGAGATTTTTGTTAAACTCCAGAGCAGTGAGAGAAACCCAGGTACACCATCACTCCCTCCCCTGGAAAGGAAGGAGATGAGAAACAAATAAGGATGGGCACAGCAGAAGCTCTACCTACTCTCTCCTTTATACCCACAAAGTAAAAGCAGGGGGAGGCAGAGTAGTGGGAAAGCAAGCTAAGGAGATTGTTTCAATGAGTTTGTCCTGCATATGTCCAGGAAGGCAGAGGGGCTCACAGTCTATAGGACATGCACAAAAGCTGAAAGCTCTGCACAGTGAGTTTCTGAAGAGAGAGAAGCCCTCATTTTTGCAGATATTATTACCAAGCCCTGCACTCCTTTGCATGGGATAGTATTAGGCAAGTTTCAAGTTCGGAACATGCTCTGTTGAAGCTGTTTGCAGCATGAGAAGCCTGCATGTACCTCTCGCTTGCACGTGGCCTCTCTGTGCTCAGGAATCCAACGTAAGGTTTATATCATCCCACACAGAGGTGCAGATGTCAGCTTCCCAGAGCAGCAATAACGTGTCTCCTCTCTAGTAAGTTATGTTGTTTTCCTAGCATCTCCTCTGAAGGCACTCTGGCTGCTCCTGGTTCTTCCACAGCTCTATACACCATATGCTCACACATTTTGTTCTCTTTGAGAATATTTGACTGGAGACTGTCAGATGTCATAAGGTGTATCTGTCCATACTTTGCACTTGCCTAAACTGTCAGAGCTCACTTGGAGTTAGTGTTTTGTATCTGCACAGGATCTCTCTCATGCTTTCTTACCAGCAAAGATAACACTAGTACAGTTTTTACACTGGTCATGTAGAAATACAGCTGCAAACTGGCCATTTACAGTGGAGCTGAGGGTGTAGAAATTCGTAAAACCCATTTGTTCTAGTTTTATATTTTCACCTGCTTCAGTAAGACAGCAGTTACAAAGCAGTGTAAGCAACCAACATGAGCCTATGCACTCACACGTGTAAGTAACAATCCTTGTTGAGACATGATTCCAGTATTATATGTCCTGTTCTACAGAATTTATTGAAATTATTCCTAACTTGCATTACCATAAATGAAAGCAGAATTAGGTTTAACATGAATACGCAGCCCAATGCATATGCAATTTCACTATGTATTGATATATATATGCATAAACTACCTATGCATGGAGTGCATATATATACTGTCATTCTTATAAATCAGCAGATTCAAATAAGGTATTTTCCTAGAAAACAGCTTGTATAATGACTATAAGTTAATAATTTTGGCATTAAAATAAGAACTCAGATTGAAATCTTTTTGTCTGCTCAGTTTTACTGCAGTTGCTCAGTACAGACTTGAACAGTGATGTGTTACTTGCAACTAAAAGATTCTCTTTTCTAAAAAATTAGGAAGCCATTGCAATTTATGGTTGTGACTGAACAAATGTTAAGACTAGCTGTTTCTGATTTGAATGGATAAAAAGAGGAGTTGAAAATAATCCAGGATAATTCAATTCATCCTTGACAGTCTCATTGGCTTTAGGCTTCAGTGACCAGGGCAGGCTGGGCTTCTTCTGGTCTTGAGAAACACTAGTCTGCGGTAGGAAATATACAGACTGGGAATGAGTAGGAAATGTGTTACACACCTTGAGAAACTTACAGTCTGACTCAAAACCTGAAAAAGTCAAGGCAGGGAAACTTCAAAAGTACTGAGTTCTCTCACTCATATTACCATATGACAGGGAAGGCTTGGGCTTTTTCTAGAACACTGTGTGTGTATCTACAACCTTTTTTCAAGCAGCACATCAACAAGCTTTTCTAAAAAGTGTAATTGTTCAGTCCAATCCTGAAAATTTCTCAGACTTGCAACTACATGTGGAGTGTACAGTCTTCAATGAGAGCCTCTACCTACAATTGTAAGCTTCAAAAGAGTTGTAGATGCAGAAACTAAGGATAACAGCAATATTATGGAAATCCCTGAACTGAGCAGAAACTATAGAACAAGAAGATTAGTGATCAAAGATTTAGAAGATTGAAGAATCAGCTCACACTTAAGACATCTTTGGATTGGCCTTAATTTATTGAAAAGAAAAAAAAACTTGCAAAAAATCATAGAATGAGGCTGATATATGGTGCTCCTTACAATCCAAACTAACGAGAGTTTTGTTAGAGATTTTGGCAAGCACAAGTTAGACAAACTTTTAGTGCTGCACTCAGCAGTCAAAGCAACTTCTCTGCTTATTAAACACATACATATGCAGGCAATAATGGGTAGCAATTCACAGTCAGTTTTACCAGTTTAGGATAGGAGCTACAGAGACAGAATACAAAAGGCTGCCGTGAAGCTTTAAAGTGGTGCTGAATTAGATGAAGTGCTCACCAGAGAGGGACTGTCACTTCACAGATTACCTTTCCTTTACCTGTTTCTAGAACACATGTGAAAGCTGAAGGGTGCTCACAGGGAACGAGCTGACAGGGCTGGAGCTTAACAGGGTGATGTTTCAACTGCACATTTGCAAGTTAGAAACTTCGTATAATCCAAGGAGTGCCAAAAGGCATGGGGAGATGTGGGGTGGGAGTGAGGGCAAGGGGAAATGAAAAGCCAGTCTACCACCAGAAACATGCTTTGCTGAGGTTACGTGGAAATCTCTCTAGCCAGCAATCTGTCGAGAGTTTTCCAAAAGTTTTCCAAGTCATTCAAAGCTGACTTGATCACGCTGTGCATCCTTAATCCAACTTCAAACCTTTACCTTTTATATAGTGTCTTGCCCTCCTCTCATATCCAGGGCACTGGCAGTAAATGCTGCTCTGAACAAAACCTTTGATCCCACCTTCCCCCCCTTATTGCATTGTTGTCTCCTTCCCAATTCAGAGTCAAACTCTCATTTCAGCTTGAAAATGAATGCTCACTTGCCAGCTGAATGGAATCCTTATGGGCTGCATCTCAAACTCCAAAGGTGTTTTTAGTTCAGCTGCTTTTCTTAAACCTCTGCTTACTGAAGTTGCTTGTGAACCCTTTTCAAGGAGGACCTGGCGCCCTATTTAAAAACCCCTGGACTAAGTCCAAGTAACTTAGCTGTTTTTTAGGCTTCCCTATTCAATGCAGGGCATCAGACAGGTATTTTCAGAACTAGTTTCTCCACTTTGCTGGATTTTGCCGTGGATAACGTCAGTAAAGATTCATTAGAAACAATAGCCTCTGGTTTTGCCACAGTTCTTTTCAAAGTACTTAAAAAAACTGGAGCTATAAAAACAGATCACTTACACTCCATTCCAAATAGATTTCTGCAAATACTCCTGGGTAAGCACTATGACAACTCATTTTCCAGAGCCATATAGACTTGCTACCACAAACTATTCAAAATACCTGTGTTCTGAGACATTGGATGCTCAAACAGAGTGGTTACCCCGCAGTGTGCATCCGTGCCTTCTCCTTTGGAGTCACTGAAAGATGACAGGGTCTAGTTTTTGAGGCTCTTGTTTTCTAAGGAAGAAAAAAAAAGACACAAATAAAAAAAATGAAGCAACATACTTGGGTAGCAAGGGTGGGCAGGTCCAGGCCCAGTTCAAATCTCATGCAAAGATCTGAGCCTCCAACTGTACATACTTACAGATCACAGATGTAAACATCTTTGGAACTGAGCCTCAGTCAGGGGAAGCTGCTTCAGCTTTCCAGACAGACTCTGAAAAGCTCAAAAAATAATGGTACTACTATTCTGAAGTTACTTCCTCCAACATCTGTGGTGAATATGTGATACGGGCTGCTATAAGTATCACACGTATTTAAAACTAACAGGAGATGTCAAGGCTTGGTCCAACCACATTGTGGTCATTAGGAGGAGGGAGCTACACAAATGCTTCATGAGATACATATGCTGTTCTAGGGGTGCTAAGGGTTAGCCTACACTGAGAAATGTGTCATCCTGTCCAGATTTTTGAGAAATAAAAAAAAAACCTTTACAAAATATAAAGAGGGAACAAAATATATATTTTTAGCATAGTTCTCAGTGATAAGCTATTTACCGTGTGTTTAGCTGACGGCATTTAAACTCATTTCCAGCCTTGCCTACTGCATAAAAGANAAAAACACAGTTTATGATTAAACAAATAGGTTTATATATATATTTATATATATAAAAAAAGAGCTTGAAATAGCTGGATAACAAATAATTGATTTATGCTATCAAAAAGCTGGGAGCAATTGTGTCTCCTGTGATTGTGCCCTTAGCTTTCACACTGTGACCTCCACTGATATGAGTTTCAATTAAAAAAACCCAAAGAAAACAACAATAAAAAACCTCAACAAAACAAACACCACCCAACTCCCCTCAAAATACCCAAAACACCAACTCCCCCCAAAACACAAAACCTCAAAGCAATGGCACAACTTTCCGCAGGATAGTAATTTTTTCTGACTGCTTCAAACACAAATGAATTATTTTAAATATCACATAAACCTACAGAAAATTAAAAAAATAGAAGATTACTTTACACAATGCATGGAAACCATTTCTAGTGAGCACAAACATTTACAACTGTGTCAGGTTTTTACCTTGCATAACCCAAACTCACACACAAACCAGTTTTCAAAAGAATTAGTGAAATATTCAGTCCACTTTTATACAATATGAAATGGTTACAATACCATAGTATTTTTTTAGAATAAGTTAAACATCAAGACATATGGCGAAAGCATTGTTCTATTCTTTCTACATTACATATGAAATCCCGAATTTCAGTCTATTTTTATTCAGTCACAGAAATTAATAGACTTAAGATCCAGTTATACTGGAAAACTAGGCTAGTTCTAGAAACCACAAATACTGTAAGTACTTTGGTATAATATGTACAGATTGTGCTGTCAATGTCATGCTTGTATACTAGAATTGATCAACAGATTTCTACCGGTGAATTAAAGTAAAAAAGGTACTGTAAGATTTGCTCTCTTATTTCTTTTCCTCTTTGGAAATGATCCAGTCAAAGAAGACACACCACAAGTACACATACAGCATTTGTATGATGTGACTACAAATTAAATATTACAGTATTTTTTAAATACAATGCCAGGCCAGTCTTCTTAAGTGCATAGAACATAATGCAGAATACTGTTAGAGGGGCAAGAACAAAGAAATGAAACATTTTAACAGATATTGAATGATGTTCTTATTACAAAAGAGGTGTGAATAAGCATTCTTCTATTGTTACAAAGGTCAACATGTTTTATCCCCCACTGGTAAGAGAAAAACTAAATGCTGAATCATGCAACATATCTACTGCACCCATTTTATCTCTTTCTTTCAAAGGCTTAGAATTGCACCTTCAGACCCTTAAGCAGTTTGGATATTTGGTTAGGGGTTTTTCCCCCCCCTTCGCTTCCACCCGCCACCCCCCTTTCTTTTTCTATTTATAACAAAAACTTTTCCTGAAAGTGAAACTCAAAAAGTGCATTTTAAATTAAAGGGTCTAATTTCCACCCCCCCTATTTCATGGATGCATTTGTTGTGGTTTAGAAATTTCTGTTTAACTTATTCATTCTTTCTATCACTATAATTTATCAGGATGCCTCAGATTTATTCAGGCAATCCTGCCCTCCTCTTGCAAAGCAAATGGTATTAAATTCTAAGAAATCCAAAATACTGCAATCTTTACTCAAGGGAAATGCAAACTTAAAGAGTAAGGACTGCACAATTTTCAGAAGATTTAGACTGTATGCAAAGTCTTCCCAAATTTGTATTTTCTCTTTTGGATTTTGGGATATAGTGAACTGCAAATATGTTCTGCTAATACTGCAAGTCAGCTTCAGACTAAGGCCTCAGGAACAGAATGGTAGCCCCAAAACTCTCAACCCAACCAGAGGAAACTCACCCAACTGTTACTCTTCTTACACAACAAAACAACTCCTTTAACATGTAAACACAAGGGATGATGGTTCTAATTTGAAGCTCCTATTTTTGGCAAATACTTCACAGGTATCAGAAATGCTTTAGTTGATGTCTCTGTATTTCTCCCAATTCTAAGATATCTTTTCCTTACACAAGTTTTAGCTATTCAACATCAAACCAAACAATTGCACAAAAACTACAGCACCAAGTTTTTGGTAACTGAAACTGCTGGAGAGCACACACAGGAGAAAAGAATTTGACTGTGGTTGTCAAGCGCGCTAGAAGTCAAAGGAGTTTAAATAAAATAAATGTTAACACATTCCTTAATTGAAATGATTAATTCTTAGCAGAAATAAATTAAGATCAGTCTGATCTTACTCTAAACTAGTTGGTGACCCAGCCAGACTTTTGTGCAGATTGGGGTTTTGACTGTGCCTGTTCCGACTGCGAACAGATGAAAACATTGTGTTGCAACCTGGGACTTTGCATTTGTGGAGCTGGCGCAGATGCACAGTTTTGTAGTGAGCTCTGAAAGTTCCTTTATTACTATATGTTTTTTGACATATATGACAAGTTATTGGCAAACTGGAAGGTAAATTTGTAAAGTTTTGATTAGCTCTCTCTAGTAAAGTACAGTCTTGGTAGAGTTCATCATTGGGCATTAGGCTGGGTCCTTCACAGCTTTCATCACTATCATCCAAGGGCATGGCGCATATTTCACTTCCTCCATCAGAATCCCAAGAAGAATGAGCACTGCTCTCAGATTTAATGCTGGAAGTAGTGCTTAGATCCAGAACAGCTCCATCACTTAATGGATCGTATCCATAACTCTCAGAACAGGGTTCTCTAATTTTGCTCATTGGAAAAACGTAGCTGCCTGCTCTGTTCATTCCTTTGAAGATTACAGAACTTTGTCCAACATGTTGTTTTAAAGAGACATCTTGGCAAAACTCCTTAGCCATGTCTTTCAAGAGGTATGTTGCATTGAAATGGTTGTTGAATTCCAGTGTATCTTTAGTCAGAAGCTTATGATGAAGATTTAGGTTTGAACTATGTCTAGAAGAACAAAGACAAGCTTAGCAAGAAAGTGTTTCGCCTCACTTAACAGCTGTTTCATAATGATCATTAACAAAGAAAAAAATCAATATTTAGTAGCATGCATGAACTGTGTACTTCTGATTTGACCAACTGCCACACAGGGAGTGTACACGGACGATTTACACATGTGACTGGGTTTATGAACTTGCTTGCACTGGCATATATCAGAAATAACTCTACAGAAATCAATGTTTCAGATTCTCTCTCGCATTGTGGACAGCTGTCTGCTCTGCTCGATCTAGTGCTGGGCCTAAAAGAGCTGGGGGGCAGACTAAAAACCTGCAAACTGAACTGAGATCAGAGAATGGACTGAGACAGGTAAGAAACAAGATTCTTTAGCAATGGACAAAGCAGGAAAGGAGTGACACCTGAGTCTGCAAAAAATGTTGATGATCTCAAGTACCATAGCCATGTGCCAAGATGTAGCTGCACACATCAGCACAGAGCTTTTCCTTGACAGGAATTTCCTTGAAAAACAGAATATTGAATTATACGCAACTTGCCATTTTCAAATGGGCATCGTTGGATTCAAAATCACCAAAACAAAAAAATCACTGCTTCCAATTGAATACTATCAGTCAGCTCACTGGGAACTTTGAGGCTCTGTCTATAAGATTGTAAGACTGGCAAAATATTTGTTTTTCTCCTTGCAATCATGGTTTAATCAGAACCATGAGTAGTTCAAAAAGGCACAGAAATGGTCTGCACTTGTAGTCACAGTGCTCTATGTTAAAGTCTAGAAACTTCTGCAAAGTTGTTCCAAATAACTGTTGTTTTGTACAAAGCTTGTGAACTTTCTTCTGAGTTGGCTTGCCTTTTTTTTCCCCCTCTTAAATAAACCATCCTGCAAAAGCACCTATGTTAAAGCCTATCTGAATATATTGGTGTGGGAAGGAATTTGTGGCATGTGGATACAAATCTTACTGCTGGCCTTTTTTCCTGTGGCCCATATCGCAATTACAGTGGAGAGGAATTCACATCTGGGAAGATGCAGGCAGCAGACCAGGGTATGAAGCCCTGCCAGCAGCAGATCAATCTGTGCATCTCAGATGCAGTGGCCAGTCCTCAGAGACCGGCCCATCCTCCCTCTGGACTGCATCAGCTAGCTCCAGCACTCCTAGCAGATTATAGACAATCTAAACCTTGTGTCACTCTGAACTACTATCCAGGGGTGCTACCCGCAGCCAAAAGCTGCTGTAACACTCTTACAGAGACTTGGAAAACTTACAACACTTTGTTGTACTTGAATAGGTTTGTTACCTATCGCTGACTGATTCACAACTGCCGGTCAAGAATAAAACTTCCGTTCTTGTTTCTCAGACTATGTACATAACAGGCTGAAATAAAAAGAATTACAGCAACACAACACTGCAGCTAACAGTAAACTGAATCAAGGCTGTGATACAGTTTAGAAACTAGTTTGTAATATCACAGAAAAGCACTACTCAGGCGGATACACACCACAGCGTTAGATGCAGACTACTGCTGTATAATATTACTTTTGTACTGACAAAGATTAATCTTGCTTTTCTTACAGGCTCTTTCTCACAAGCCTTTACAAAACCTTGAGTAAAAGCAAGGGCCAGGGCAAGTGAAGATTTCATGAATTGATCTCATTGCTTTCCCATTAAAGAACACTGTATACATTAAAATATACATGAAAGCACATATTAAACATATAAGTCCACACATGCATCTACTGGAAAATTGCTGAATTCATACCCTTGTGGCTTTCCCTTTATGTTCTAAGGTATTCTTTCAACTACTGCAGTCTTTATCAGTTATGAAATTTTCATGGCTTTATTTAATACCTTGTAGTCTAGTGGAAAGGAAATGTTTCTTTCAATGGATTTTCATTTCATGAATGTTCTGATAAGTTATCATACCTGTTAAACGAGGATACACAGAAAATATTTGCAGGCTCCATTCCTCAAACACTCATTTTAATTTCAAATTAGGTTCCATTGTGATGGTAAAATAAATACAATTTTGTTTATAATTTTCTTACCTGTCTCGACTTCTACGAGAAGGGAAAGCAGCATTACAGCCCTCAACTGTGCAAATATGCATTTCTTTGAGATGTACATTTTTAAAATGCATTTTTACACTGTAAGGGTTTTTAAAAGTCTTCTTACAGATGTCACAATGAAAGCGGCTTTCTTCCTTCTGAATCCCTAGTGCATGTTGACTGATATGATCCATATCTTTAGAGTCTTCAAAACAAGGAATGGCAGCACCCCTGTTTGACAAAGTGCTGAAAAAGCCCCCGGTCAGCAAGTGGTGTTGCAATTCAGGGCAGTCATTTTTAGGAATCCTGCGCTTTGACTGCTCTTTAATATACATGGGGGGTTCAGTCAGTGGTTTTATAACATCATTGTGGTGGTGTTTTGGATCTTCATATATAATCTCATGGGAAACTATTTTTAATGGTTGATTTTCTTCTGGTTTAACCTCTTTCTCACAGTGTTGCAATTCATTCTCAGAGATATCCTCGATGTATTTGTTATTTGGTGCAAAGACAGATTCAAAATACTTTGGGCCCTCTACCCCAGAGACAGATTTCCATGAATTACCTGAATAGGGGTGCTTTTCCACCCTGTCGGTCACTCGCTTCTCTATCTTATGCTCACAGGTCTCAAGCTCTCCATCGCTTACCACTTGCAGACGTGTGTCATCTTCAGAACTGGCAACATCGCTATTTTCATTAGGTGTCTCAACAGCCCCTTTCTCTATCTTGATTGGCATGCTTGATTTACGAGACTTCTTCTTGGGGAGCACATCGAATGGCAATTCATTTGCAACAAGCTGCTCTGGTATTGAGGAAGAAACAAGAGGCAGAGAAGGAAGAGTACCTGGAGTATTAGCAAGCTCAGCTGGTGTGACTGGACTACGGTAAAAAGGAAGAACAGGCTGTACTGTCTTCAGGTTTGGAAAGAGGACACCATTATGGCCAATACTGGAAAATCCAGCCTGACCTTTTGAATCTGTACAAGAGCTGGCATAGCTGGAAATAGTTCTGCTATCCGTAGTCAAAATTGTGAATTCTGTCCTTTTACTATCTCCAGGTCCGGCAATGGCCAAACTGTTTCTCAGATCTTTATCCCTGTTATTTCTATTCATTGGCATATGGAGTCTGGGGTTCGGATTTGCACTGTGACGATTTCGGCTACGCAAAGAGCTAAAAACCATATTGCAGCCCTCGATGGTGCATTTGTGCTTTATCTTCAGATGAACAGCATTGTAATGTATTTTCAAAGTACCTTTGTCATAAAAGGTCTTTTCACATGCAGTGCAGAAAACACGCCCTTTCCTTGGCCCAGCACCATTTTTTTCAACAGATTTAATTTTGTTTTCTGGAGATAGAGCTATCATTTCAAGCTTTGCTGCTGTATTATGTGAACTGGAATCACTTAGAAGGGCATCATCTTCTGTTTTAGTGACATCTGGACCATTTATGCTCCTCTCATTTTCAACTTGAAATGGTACAGAACTAGAAGTCAAGAAGCTGCTTTCAGAAAACGGTATCTGAAGATCTTGTTTGGTTTCATTGCTATGATCTTGACCTTGCTCAATCAAATGTCTTTCTGGTGGTGAACCTATCAAAGGTGGAGGCACTGGACTGAAAAACTGAAACGGCAGCATAAAAGCCATGTTATTGACAATATTCTCAAAGGGATGAATGGTGGTGGGACTCATTTTATCCAAGGAAGCAGAAAAATTAGGACTGTGTGGATTGCAGCTCTCAATGAATGCCCTAATATCCAAATTGGCAGTTGGTGGTGGTATTATAATTGATTGCCCTTCTTTCTCTTGAATTGCCATTAACTCTACAATGGACTTCGTTTCTCCAAAGCGAAGAAACTGCTGCAAGGTAGCCAGTTCTTCTTCAGCGGTCATTATGCTCCAGTGATCCAGCACCTTTCCTGAAGCATCCTAAAGCCAAAAATAAATTTAAATGAATCAGACATTATTTAAGGCAAATTAGAAACACCTCCCCTCAAATCTCTTATTTTTTCAGGGACTAAAATTTATTCTCTAGCAAAATAAAAAACCCATTCCATTTAATGAGATCAATGCCAATTCTGTGATAGTCTCTTTCAAATTTTACCACATTGGTCATGCCTTCCAATAAACTATTTTTTCCACAAAAATTAAGACATGTTATTTGAACAACAGTTAGGATCCTGTAAGTACAGAGAGAGGAGATGGAGCAATCAGGCCAAGATTTAGCTCCTCATTTAAGTCAAGTATTCTTTCATTGCAAGTTTAATAATCTCCCAAGCAACTAAGATCAGAGAACAAATGAACCTGTATTGATCTATTGCCAGTGTTCACAGAGCACAGCTGTAATTACACTAGTGTTGGAGTTCTTTCAAACTCTAGCTATGCCTAACTTTTCCCAATAACTACAATAAATATTTTATCACAGAACATGTATTTGATGGCCTACTGAGATTTTTCACAGAGCATGTAAGAGTTGCTAAGATGATGAAGAACGTAACATTATAAATTTTTCATGTGGTAGAGGTTCAAGGTAATTGATTCCATATTTTTAATCCTAACACTAAAAAGCAAGATTATCAAGACCATTAAATATTGATTCATGTCATAATGTAAGATCATAATGTTACTTTACATAAAAGGTAACTTCCATAGCAGTGAGGACTAACATCAGTGTAAGCACACAGGCCCAAATACATCTCTGCTGTAGCTCCAATAAGGTCAGTAGCAGTACACCAGAGATGAATATTGTCCCTGGTGTTTAAGATGATGGCAAGTTTATTTCTTGAGGTATTATTCTGCAGTATGAAAGCAAACTCACTGTTTAAATAATACTGGAGCAAATTCTGAAGCCTTTTCTTTGATACATTCCCAAAAACTTTTTCTTTTTATCTTTGGTTACCTTACTTGATAGATTTGAGCAAGTAGGAAGATTTCAATTAAGTCTGACCAAAAAAAAAAAAGAGAGCAATGACCAAAAATGCACCCTTTCTTTTCTGGTGTTAAGCTTGTACAGGTCTATTACTGCCTTTCACATGTGCCACGCTGCTAACACGTTGTGAACCACGGACAAAATTAAGCTAGAAAAACTACGTAACTATCATATTTACATTAAAAAAAGCTCCTCTATATACCTGTAGCACATATCCACGTATATAATCCTGTAGTGTCCAGTCCAGAGCATGGAGAATCTGTATCACCTCTTCTTGCTTCAGAACACTGAAAAGCCGATCTAGCAGAATTTTAAGGCGCACAGGAATGGCTTGAGTTCCGTACAACATGAGGCTACTGATATCAAAGACAACATTGGATTGAACTATTTCTACTTGGCTTGATGGGTAGAGGTTGGGAATCCTTAATTTGCTCAGGGCTGAAAATAAAAATCACAAAATATAAATAAACTTGAGTCACAAGAGAGAGGTAAAATTTAACATAACTAATACTGCAGTGGGGGGCCGAGGGTTGATACAAAAAGTATGTTATAGTGAGGAGGATGCTAAATGGTTTTCTATAGATTGTAAAAACAAGTATTACCATGTGCTACCCATCCATGCCGGCACTGGTCACATTGTCGCTGATTTATTTTCCCAGGTTTGAAACACTGACAACTACAGTTCACGAGAGTGCATCGGATAGCCTGGAGATCAATAAAAAGGATGATAGGTGATATATAAGCACCATTTAGAGTGTGCAGACTATACATAGACAATACACCCATAAAATCCACATGAAGATAGAGTTAATATACCAGCACATACCTGTCAACATGCACTATAAGTATTCCATGCAAAACTTGAGTTATACAAGACTATTTCTGCTCGAAAGAGAATTGGTCACCAGCTGGAACACCAGAATATTACGGAAGCAATATATTTAACGACATACGTAGCAACACTTCTGTGGATTTATTTAGGCTGAAGCACTTTTTTAACAATTATAAAGTCTCATAAATTATGCATTCATCTAAGCCATGATTCTCATGTATGATCACTTTTTCAGGAAGGTTTGAAAACAAAGTCATACAGATGAAAGTCCCCCTCGCTTGCAGTTTTGCTGGAACTCCATACTGCAGTGTAGGAAGGTCTAAAGAGCAATGCATTAGCTCTGCAAAGATGTCATGCCTTACACATGCAGGATCCACATGGAATAGATGTATTCTGGCAAACATACAGGGGCTCCCTAATGCTCTCAGGAACAAATCTCACCAAAAAGTACTGCAACTCCTCAAAGACTAAACAATCACATTTTGTAAGGCAAATGCTTGAAAACAAAATAGAGCACACAAACAGAGAGCAACTAGTTGCACAGTTCAATTTGTGCATCACTTTACTCTCACCACGGTCATCCAAAATGCAAGTCAAATTAATATTCAGATATCCCGAATCAACAGGATGGTGCAAACTTGCTTCCTGGAAGACAATGCTTTCTTCTGTATGTGCCCATCTGCTGCAGAAGATAAACAGACAACTTGGAGGTTCTAGTAAAGCTCTGTGGGGATTGCTACAGAGCAAAGCAGTTGTAGGATGCTGCACTGCATGGATCTGATACTGAGAACAGTTCCCACACAAACGGAATATTAATTAAGGGAGAGAAAGCGTAGAAATTGATGTGCAGAAAGTCTGCACTGGAATAATAAAGAAACAAAGTTAGATTATGTAACTGTAAAATGTCTGCACTTCTCTGCTTTTAAAGCAGTATGTTCCCACTCCTCGTGTCTTATACAAAATGGGGACTTTGACTCCTTATAACACCCATAGAAAAGCAAGATAAGATCTGGGGAAAAAAGGAACATGACATCCCCACCTTGGGCACTTTCAGAAAACATACAAAGAAGCAAGTTTTTGGACAATCAGGCTAAGAAACATGGACACAGGAAATGTTTAAAATCAAAAGGACATGAGACAAAGGTAATTTCATGGGAGTTTGCATAGGGTGTTTCTTTGGACTTGAAGAATTTGACTCACTCAGGGCAGAAGAGGACACTACATACATAATCCTACTACAAATAAGCATGCTCACAACATTTGGATGTCTAGTGCTTTATAGTAATTGATTTAGACTAAGATTTTGAAATCTCAGTATCTGGCTTATCCAGAAGGTGGTTTACACTCACAGCTCCAAACTGCAGTGCCTTCGTCTGTATTTGAGGGATTGGAACAAGTGGCAACAGGGCTGTAGAAATCTCTGAATCACCTTGCCTTTAATCTTTTAAAGGAGACATTGCAAAATACTGAATTCTTGAGGAAAGCTCTATGTTTCCCATAAAGTTGTAAAATACATATCAATACCCTCCACAGTGTGAATTGCTTCACTTAAATGGAGGATATATTTTCACTTAGATGCTAAAATGCTTTTGTGTAACAATAAAAAGCCATACATATCTTATAGAAAGGTTGGAGGCAAAAAAGATGTAGTTGGCTGCTGATTTATTTCTACAATGAGATATCAAACAATAATGCAGTTCAAGCCTTCTACCACTGTTCATAAATAATATTCTGTAAATTGCATGGATGGAACACTTTCCACAGGCGACCCTACTAGGTTTGGTAAGCTACAGTACATTACATAAATGCAACTTTTGCATTCCCCTCAGACAAAATTACAAAGCAGTGCTTCCTTTTTCTGCAAGAAGTAACAGAAATATGCACAACGAAAAAAGCTGTCATGATAATAAGTTAATTGAGATTTCAAAATTTTTGTAATTCCTTTTCCTTTGGACATGTTCCACCAACCACTGACCTTTAAAACTATTTTTTCTACTTAATTTTTGTACTTAGACAAGAAAGATATGCCACATCAAATTTTGCAGTTTTGTGTAAGAGCTTCTTAATGGTAATGTATTTATTTTGCCTTCCCTGTATATGTAGAAGACTGCACATACAGAAACCAGAATAAGTCAAAGGAGGACATTTTGTGTTACGTATATGAAAGCAGCTGTTAAAAAGGGAGCAGAGTTCCCTTCTATTTTAAATATTGAATTGATCCCCGCTAAGGTCAATACATTATTGCTTCTGGAAACTAGTCTTAGATGTAGTTAGCTTGCACCCTGCTAACACATCAAAGGTGTACCCTCAAATCAGGGATCTGTCACTGACTTAAAAAATTACTTGAAAGAATCTCTAGAAGAAACAAGTGTGATTTTCAGGTTTGTAGCGTTTCCTTTTATTTGTGCCTGTCACAGTCTGTGTCTCCTAAAACTTTTCTAGGAACATTTGCTTTAGTACAGTCACACAGAGAATACAGAACATAGCAAAATTAACTTTTAAAATAATGAGTCACATTTTAAATTGTCATTCAGTGTACAGCTTAAAAAGGTACTTGTAAAAGATGCACTTTGATTATCTCCAAAATTAACTTATATCAGACTTTAATTAAGAGAAATGTAGCAAAACTTCATGACACTAAAACCCTTGTCTTTTGCCTGTTAATCCTTAATACGCCTATTCTAAGGTACTGTAATTATATCAGTCTTTTAATAAGCTTTATTTTCCCAACAAGTGGAATGTACACACAATTTCATCCTACAGAACAAAGGACTAACTTTCTGTATTGCATGCATGCAAAGCTTGAAAATTGTAATTAAAGGATTGGAAAAGGTACATGGAAATTACAGTGGAAATTTTTTAAAGTACGATCCTTTCATTCACATAATTATTTAGCTTCATTCTCCAGAAATACAAGGTAGATGTCTAAAAAAAAAAGAAATCTTATGCTATCATCAAGGATTGTGTTATTGCTTTCCAGTCACTCTCTCTTCCACAAATGGATCTTTCCAAATCCATTATCAGCCACACTTCCTGAAATTTTTTTTAAAAAATAGAGTTGAAAATTCTGATCAAAATTTTCTGTGGTTTTACCTATGTCGACTGTAGAAATCTGAATGCTGAACTTTTAAATACAAATGATTCCTCATTACAAAAGAGACAGTTTAACCATTAAACTGGCCACTGTAAAACATCTAACTACTAATTACTGAATTTTAACCTTTCTTGTCTCAAAGTCACATCTGCTCACATCTTTGTTGGCCAGACATTGATGCAGCGTTGATTATGCTTCAAAAGTTACCAAGCATTTCTTTGCAACCCTCTCACAGCCCTCACAGCTAAAGAAAATCCCAAGCTAATGGGACATATTCATTCCAATTCTGGGTACATCAGCAGGCTTCATTTCCTAAAGCAAGTTTGAGATCATCCATGTTCTTCTGAAGCCTTTTGGGACCTATGCACACTTGCAACATCCAGCAGCAGGTTTAGGAAAATGCAGCAAGAGAAGAAGGGCAGTAAAAGTGTATCAAATCTCATTCAGTGTTAAGTGGGTTCTGGTTTGACAGCACTTTGGCTTGGGAAATAAATTAAAAAGCAAGCAAATATTGAAGACCCTGTCAGGACTGAGCTAGAGATCTTTGCTCATGCTGGAAAGCTGGTCTGGCTCTCGGCATGCAGTGAGAGCTGCAAGTGCAGACACCAGTAAAATGGAAGAGCAAGTCCCAGGTTACCCTGGTGGTATTTAGTTTCAAAAATGCACAGGTCAGCATTCAGGTGCTCCCTGGATCTAGGAAAAATCCTTGTCTTTTTTCCATAAAGCTTCTCCCCACTTTGGAACCTTCTGTTTTATTTTTTCTTTCTTCTTTGTTGTTGTTGGATTTTTTTTTGGTTTTTGTTTTGTTTTGTTTTTTTAAAGCTACTGTCATCACCTGAAGAGTGCAAGAGCTTCCCTGCTCTGCTATAAGGATTACCCACAAAATGGTCTCATTGATGCCAGGTTACAGGAACAAATTTTGCAGGCAGGGCTTAGAAATTCCTATCAGTTTAAAATGCAACTTTGAAGAAGAAATAGGAGTCACTTGAAACAAGTGAGAGAAACTGTCATTACGTGAGCTGTAATAGATACTGCTTTCCACGCTCTCTGTTGAGGGCTTCTAGCTACAAGCCATACTTATTTCCTATGGCCATCACATCGTCATTTCCCAGAAAAGGTAATCTCACTGAATAAATGTAACCCACCATAATATGTGCTCTGATGAGCACAAATCCTGTGGGAAAGAACTGGGACATGTCCCAGTCCTGCAGAACAGCCTTGCAGTGGCTCCACAGTAAGAATGTTTGTAGAGTAAGAGGTAGGATTTATAGCAGGGGAAGAAATAAAATTAAACATGGGACATATCTCTGGTTATTTTGAAATATTTTCTTACTTGTCCCTTGTAAAAGATTTGCAAGGGAAGTAAAGGGATGGATCTCTCTGCCACCTCTTAAATTAAAAGAACAAGCCACAGCTAAATCAGAGGCCAAATGCAAATCTGTGTGCATCTTTCAGTAAAGAGAATAGTAACTACACATGAGTGTGAAGTTGCCTCCCCGGTCAATTTGTTTTCCTTCTTGTTTTTACTGTTATCCACCAGGCTTCTTGTGCTTGCAAAGTTCAAGTAAGTCTTCCTTTTTCATCACCCAGTTACATTTGATTACTTCTGTATTTAAATCCTTTGCACAGCCACTGAAAGCAGAGAGAAATTAAACTCCCCCTACCTTAAGCATCTCTGTCAATGCCATACTTTTCCACATCGTACAATGAGCAGAGCTTTGCTTTGTCCATTGTTTGTCAGGCAACTTTTGCCACTTTCTCTAGGGATATATTCTGCTGATAAATAAAATTGTCTGTCAGTTTTGTTGTGATTTAAAACAAGTTCTCTTTTTACATCATGTCCATCTCATTTTCACTGTATCACAATCCAGCTGTGCTTACCCATATCAGACTAATATTTGTTTTTTATCCATCCCATATGTATTTGTAGCCCCCCTATCCACTCTA
This sequence comes from Grallaria varia, assembly GCA_013396735.1. Lineage (NCBI taxonomy): Eukaryota > Metazoa > Chordata > Aves > Passeriformes > Formicariidae > Grallaria > Grallaria varia. The sequence goes on along the minus strand of VWZG01013514.1, from coordinate 1,685,105 downwards.
TAGTACATATTCAGCCCTTGTGTGTATCCTTCCTGAAGACAGATTTCAGTTTTAGATACACTGTTGAGCTCCCTGTAGTTTGTTGAAACTAAAATACATTCCAGCATGTTCCAAGAACAATCACAAAAAGTGCTGGGATGCTCTAGATGATGTAAGTATTTGTTGAAGACACAGTCCCATAATTAGGCCTAAAATGCACACTGGTATTACATCTGTTAGATTTGCCACCTTGTACTTCTAATTGTTCCGTGTAAGTTTCAATGTATTCCACATTTAATAAGGCTCTGAATTCCATCTGCTTGTAGAGAACCATTAGCAGGGCCCCTGCAGCATCTTCAAGGAAAGGCTCTGGGCCATTTTCTTCTTCCTGACATGCTCACTTCAAAGAGGTAACAGGATGCCTGGAGGATGGACAGAACGTGGAACCCCTTTGCTGCCTGTGGATAGAGTTGGGAGGACACACGAAGAATGGGGAAAAGGGAGAAAAGTGCACTGAGACACACTCAGATGTGCACAGGTCTGACAGCAACGCCCATTTGAGAGTTACCCTGCACAAAGACTTGGCCCATGCTACAACTTGCACAGGTTGTGCTTGGAATTGTGGTGGTTTCTTCTGTCACGTGTTTAAGATCCTGCTAAGTTCCCCACCACCACAGCATACACACCCTGCCTGCCTTTCACAGCCTGAGCCCCTGAAATTTGAGTATATTTCTGCCTACTCCTGTATATTTGGTTGTTGCAAGTTCTGTTATTTCTATACTAAAGTTTAAAAATACTTCAGACTAAAATAAATAATTACATAAAAGTATTAAACCATGAAAAATGTCCTTATAACATTTCTAATTATACTGAACTGAATGTACACATTATTTCCACAGTCCTATCTCAAAAAAACCTGTTTCTTACAAAGTAACAGCTGCTGTTAATACAACTATTTAATAAACTTAAGTAACAACAAATAACTTCCATGAGAAGCAAACAAGCCTTACAGCTCATTGTATCCAGAAAACAGTCTTGATATCTTCTCTATTTCGAGCTTTTAATTAAGTAAAGAAGTGTTGTACATGGTTGTGACAGAGTGAAGAGCACCAACCCAATAGCTCCAACCTTCTCCATTCAGGCAGATGTTTTAAGTGCTGGCCCAAGATGATTCATTTGACAAACTGCTTATTAGTAAAATAATTCAGAAAAACTTTTTTCTCCCCTGCTTAAGAGACCAACTAGGAGACAGATGGGGAGGGTGGGCCACAACTTGCCTTTTACAGTGCCACTAAACACAAAGTTATGCTCACAGCTCAGTCTCTAAACCAATGATGACTCCTTGGTGACCGGGCTGGTTTTCATTCACACCAACCAACTACTCCTACCAAGCTTAGGAGGTACAAGAACCTTTGAAAAGCACAGACAAAAAGCTTTTGTTTCAGGAGCCAAACATGGATTTAAGAACTGAACTTAACACCTATTGTACTGAAAATTTTGGCTGGTGCTGATACCACTCAACTCCCACTTACCTCTTCTCTGTGGGGGAATAATGTTATGATTTCTCTCCTAAAAGAACACATAGGCCACAAGTTGAATACATTTTCTAGATAAGACCATGGAATACAACCCATTAATTATCTGGCTCCTTATGTATATATTCATACTGTTTATTTGGGGTCAGATACCAAAACCTGACCTCCTTTTAAACAGCCACAGCCTGAGAAGACACGGGAACAGAGTATTCACAATGCAGATCCTGCAGCAAGCTGCACCACCCCATTACCCTCTCCTTTGTGGGGCTGAACAAAAGCCGGTTTTGGCCTAGAATTTGACCAAATCTCTCTCTTGTGGGTGCAGCTGAGCACCTCGAGCTGAAATGCCAAATTATCTTATAATAATTGATTAAAACATCCTCAAAAACATACAAAAAGGTGGGGAGAGTGAATAAGCTCAGTAAGATAGAAGTGAAATGAGGTACTACCTTCACAGGATGGCACCACTCTGTCAAATCTGCCTTGCTTATGGATTTAAAAGACAGTTTGGCTACTGAGTTACAGAACAGGAGTCTGCCTGTCGCCACTTTGCTAAAAAGTTCTTCTAACTGAGGAGAGTCCTGAGAGCGAGGAGCTGAGCTAAGGGAGGGAAGGAGACGCAGCCTGCCAAGGCAGAGGCGGCGGCGGCTCCGCGGCAGCTCCGGGGGCTGAGGAGCTGCGGGCAGGGCCGGGCACTGCAGCCGGGCCAGGGAGCAAACGGAGCCATCTCTGAGAAAGGCAGCAACGCTACGAGGCCAAACTTTAATCACAGCATAACCTGTGGGATCAAAATCACTCCTCGTGCATGTCACTTACCCTAAAGGGCCCCTTAGGGCAGCTCTTGTTAATGGCACTGTCAAAATAATTATAAAGAGGAAAGAATGTGAGAGTGTGTGTGTGTGTGTGTGAGCACACACACTGAGGCCGCTACTCTTTAAACAAAAAAGCACTGGACAGCAAAGCTTAATTTTGCCATTCAGCGACACACTTGTAGATAGACTGGCTGATGCTGGAATTAATCTCAGTTGTTAACAACAGGTGAGTGCTGACAGAGAGCTCGGTCCACCTCGGGGACATATTTAGAGCCTCTTACCATTTGGTTTGGATGAAAAGAAGAAATACAAATTGAGGAAGGAAAAAGATCACATTATCATTATCTCATAGTTGCTATTTACTTTTGGTTCTGAAACCGACTGTGATGCTACAGTTCCCACAGCATACCTGCCCAAGCCTGCATAGGTCAGAAACGTTTTACTGGTATTAAACAGTGTCTATCACAAGATATTAAAGAACCTTCCCTTTTTAATAAATATACAGGAAAAAGCATTCTTACTAATGCATTTCAAAAATGAGTAACAGATTGCTGCTTACTGATGAGAAAAACTGCTCAGGATTAGGACTAAAGTCGCTGCACAGAAACAGTGTGAAATTTCTTATGATAAAGCGCTAGATGCTATTTCATCTAACAAATAAATTGTGCACATACTACTTGTCTCTACTGACATGCTAAGCAAGCTACACAAATGCTGGAACTACAGACCCAGCCATGAACTGAGTCACAGAATCACAGAATCTGCTGAGTTGGAAGCAGTTTAATTAAATCTTTATCTCCAAGTCCTATGTTAGCAAGAAATAAGTGTTATTAACAAAAACGCTCAAATATCGGAGAAATGAGGAATATTAGTATAAATCAACCACAGGGCCTTTAAAATAAGTCTTTAACTATTTCTACCTAGTTTATAAAATGTACGTGTGCAATATGTGGGTGAGTTAATGTTTCAAAAACAATCCCAAATTTTTCAGTTCTTCACACCGCTGTTTAAGTCTCAAAGCTGTAAAATATGTATGCTTAAATCTCTTCCTTTTTCCTGTTACAGAGTGAAGACACAGATTAAAGAATAAAATAAAAATAACAGCTCTCTGAAATATTTAGCATTACGCAATGTCATTTAACGCAATTTCATAAATTTTAAACCCTAACAGTATTTGTACACAGACACATGATACTATCTATGGTGCTACAGTTATGCAATATTTTACGCAACAGTGTAGCTCCATTGGTAATTTCACAATTTAAAACTCAGTACTCCTTTTCACTGAGCACAGGTGAGGAAATTTTTGCCTGGCTTTCAGACATCAGCTACTTTCAAACAAAAAAATATCGATTTCTCAGCAATAATCTCCTATATTTTAAATCTGAACTAAAAAATTTGCATTTTTTTTCTTTTTTCTAATTGTTTAAAGAAGCCATTCTACCATGGTTTTAAAGTGTAGAGTGAAAATGTCATTGTTCTTTATTCTGAAATGACTGACGTCTATTAAAAACTGCCACTTTTCCTTATTCCCTCAATAACTTTTTTTTTTGTCTGAATATTGAAATTTCAGTCCGTAAGCAGATTTTTTCGATGGCCACTAGCAACAAAATAATAAGAAATGAAAACTAAATAAAAGTGATGACACTTGTTGTAAAACTTCAACTGTAGCATCTCCTAGGTCAAAACCTGTTGAAAGCCAGCACATAGGAATTCTGAGAGCGCCTGCACCACTGAAGCCAGAAGGGGCAGGAGATGACCCAGAGGGCAAAACCAATTCTTCTTCCTTATATTTGGTGGATATTTTACTGGATTAATGAATTCAGGATTCATAACGAAACTTTAGCTCAAATATGCACGAAAAATGTTAACTAAATGCCAAATCATACAAAAAGCGCTTTTAAAATGTGTGTATAACAAAAGCTGGAATCTAAAATAAAATGAGAACATTTCTGTTCTTATCAGAGGCGTATTTAATATTATTGCAATGAAAACTTTACTACTGCGAACCAAATAAATCACTGGCTTGTTGGATTGGAAACGGAGTGACATGCTCAATATATATGAACAGATCCTTTAACAGTACCATGAACAGGCACAGAAGCTGGAAGTCAAGACATTTGGTATCAAAAGGCCAGGCCTTGCTGCAGCCTCAGGAGTCAGAAGTTCATCTCGGCTATAGTAAAGCCCGTGAAGTGGCCAGACATTTGTAATAATTTTTTCCTATTTCTGTGAAGATTTAGCTCTCCTGCAGGTTTGGATATATTTGGATATGTTTGCAGTTACCATTATTTTTAGGGGTCTGAATATGTTCAGTAGTTCAACAAATAAGCGGAATAATTAGCTTAAAAAAAATCAAGCAAGCAAAATCTCTAGATATCAGGTATATAAAAAAATGTATTCTCCATAAGATTAGTTACTTTTTACATGTTCACTTATTGTTAGAAGTCTGATTAAGCCGAAAACTACTCAAAACTCCAGCATTTCATTAAAACAGAATTGCAGTTACACTGATTACAAAGAAAACCTATCAGCAATATACACAGAATGGTAAATAATCTAATTGAATACATAATATATGTTTCAAAAGTCCGTATTTTCCCCCTTTCTGTAAAAGAAGAAATTGGAAAGGTATTCTTCAGTGTATATTATTCTGATCACTAGAACAAAGCAAACCAACACTGTTGTTAGTAGTTAAAATAATGCTAGACCCCCCCTTTGCCCCATGACCTGGAGTGGAGCGCGACTCCCCACCTCCCACTCCTCCAGCACTGAGAGCTGAGCCACAATTTCACTGCTTTAAAATCAAAGTACAGAAACAGAGTCTTGTCTAACATAACGCTTGCATATTTTACAGCAAACTGAACTGTATTTTCCAAAAGGATGTTAAAAATAGAAGCATATGATCTTTTCCCACCCAGAATTGTATCCTTACAATTAAAGACTATTAGCTGGCATCCCTTTTAACCGTCAAACTCAGACAGTGGCAGTTCTATAGCCACAAAGAGAAGCAGTAAATGAGAAGAACATGTTGCTACACTGCATTTGAGAAAGTTTGGCTCCAAGCTATGCACTGATTAATATCAGATCTCCTTCTTTACTTGCCTCTTGACAATCTTGTCACATCTGGCTGACAAATCCTTACAAGCTTATCCAAACCAAGGCAGCCCAGATCATGCTCCGGGAGTAGCTTGAAGGAAGCGGCAACACCAGCCATGCACTGATGTGCCATCATGAAACTAATGAAGCTGACTTCACTTGCAGACTGCAGGATCACGAAGAAACACAACATGCCCCAAGGTTTTGCAACATAACGCAGAGTTAGCTCACCAAAAGATAAGACAAACAATCAGCTCCCGAGGTTCAAGAAGCCAAGTACTTACATGAATTACAAAAAAATTATATAGGAATTGCTTGAATGACAATTTCATCTAAACGAGCACAATAAAATCCAACTTTAGATCAGATGTGAAATCTGACTGTTAAATGCCTTTCAAACAATAGTTTGTTTTAAATTAAACCAAAACTAGTTTATTTTATTTTCCCTCTCCCCCATCCTGAAAATATCAGAATGTTGCCTGGCTCCCAGGTTATTCAAACTGAAAAACATTAAAAAAAGGAGAAAAAAAAAAAGGAAAAGAAAGTGTGGGGGAAACAGGGTCAGCTTTTATCCACAGGATTTTACAGAAGGATAAACCACAGCCTGTGTATATCAGTAGTCCTCCCCTGGGTTAGTGATCTGCCCTCTTCTCATTTTTAAACCAAGAATATGTGACACAGAGGACTGGAAGTATTTGACCAATTAATAAACTAGAAAGTAAATGCTGTATCTTAAACACATCTAAAAAAACCTCATTATGTATGAGCTGACAATTAAGCCATGTTTATTTTTCTATGTGATAAAAAAAATCAAAATAAATTAAATAAGAAGTTAAATGCACCAGACTACAAGACACTTAATTAGCACAATGTATTTAAAAACCCAGACCCCCC
>VWZG01013514.1:1665513-1678711 GCA_013396735.1 Grallaria varia | reverse complement strand
CCCCGCCCCAGAACACAAACAGACTGATCCTAAGAAAAGAATTACTGGCCTTATTTTCTGGATGCTAAATAGTCAACAATAAATTGTATATAAAGGGCATACATTAGACTCCACTTTAGTGGTAATTTCTAAAGAACTTCACAGTGAAATTACATTGTTGTCTGCTCTCCAATGCATTTATACGTCATGATAATGATAATGTATCTGCTTAAAGCACTTGACTCAGAACACATCTGAGTCACAAATCACAGATTTTATTGCTATTAATGTATATTGAGGACTTGTACAATTAAACATTGTCAAGTATTTATGATTTACATGCTACTGCTTCAGTTGGAAAACAATTACACAAGTGATGATGGCTCTGCTTATTATAATCAGCCTGCAATTCTGCATTACTTACTGTAGAACAGAAAAGTCATACAGTTGTTTACAGTGCACAGCAGAAAGAAAACTAGTTTCTGTAAAAAATCCAGCTTTTCTACTTTCCCAGTATCTTTTTGTAATTAAGAAATGGAGACTACAGCTCCTTACAGCTCTTATCTCCATTGTTCATTACCCAAAACAACACCATTGCAAGATTTTTTATATCTCCACAGTGCATAGCCACAAGTAAAAGTTGCACAGTAAAAACATACATTCATATAGAACTGCAAAGAACTTTCCTTACCTCAGACATTCTTACTGTGCTTATGTTTCCAGAGCTATAAAACAGTTTCCCATTCCCTCAGTGAGTTGTACAAAGAAGTACTGGAAACACTCCTGCCTGTACAAGTACTAAGGCAGAACCATCACACGCCTCTTTACTCTTGTCTGACTCTGAGCACCTCAAGGTCTGATGTATGCTCGGGCTGTGCACAGGGGAGTGAAATAAGATCCTCCCCCTTGGTGTTCTCCAGACCTACAGTACGAAGTTGTGTCTGCCTCTCACCTCTGCAGCCAGCTCTCACCTCGCTGCCCCGGAGTGCTGTGCTCCAGCGCGCTCCTCCAGTCGCAGGGCAGTCCCCTCACAGCTGGCTTGAAGAGGGCATGACACTCATCTTTCACAGAGATTTGATCAAAAGGAGTCACGGAGGCTTGAGGCGCTCCTAATGCAGTGCGAGGAGATTCTACCTCTGCTCTGGCAGCCTAAGTAATGCACTAAATCAATGCAGCTGACCTAAGGCCTATTACAGGATTTTTTTTTTTTCTTCTCAGAGTGTACAACTATCTGCAAATAGGCTATGAGGTACCTACAAGTAAAATTACTTATTTTTAGTGTTGGAGTGTTGTTTTTCAAATTGCAGCTGCTGCAGGTTTTTTTTTTCCTTCTCTTTCTTTTTAAAGATTTGCAGGTCTCAAAGGTTCACGGAGTGGGGGGTGTATTTTTTAAAGCTAAAACATTTCCCCTTATCAACTTAGTTCTGAGTTAGGGCTGAATTTTATTTCTTTTTATGAAGTTGAAGCTTCTGATTAACAGAAGTACAGGTCATAAAGACAGGAGAAGAATTACTTTCTAGTAATTGGGCCAAAATCTGGTTTCAGTTATTCAGGTGTTGGGTTGCATTCATGAGTTAGAGCAGGATTTTTGTCATAGTCCTTTCTCACCTATTTAAAAAACCAAAACAAACCCCCAGGACAAAACACTTCTCCCCCACTTCTCTCCTCCACTTTTGACTCCTGTAGATCATTTCTTTGCACGCTCCTAACTCAGGAATACCCTGGACTATACCAGAGACAGACATGAGCAAATTGCATTGAACTCAGAACAAATCCCTGTACCAGGACAACATTTGACCAGACGAATACCTATAATCCCATAGGAAAGGCAGCAGGAAATAAGATGGCTGTAGGGAGAAGACAGCTAACATATTATTATTGTTGGTTTATTAGTTGTCTTCTACTAATCCTATTTACTATTTGCTAGATAAACGCGTTACGCTTAAGGAGAACCTAATTTACATTTAGCTAAATACTGGAGTACACTTAACGTTAAGTCCGTGGCAGCAACTGGAACCAGGCCAGGATAAAGCCAACATGATACCAGAATCTGGTCCTACAGAGCGTGACACGAAGCATATGTTTGCCTAAATCCCTAGCTTTCTGTACTCTATACCTTATTTCTCCTGCTAAGCTATTGAAAAAGATGGAAAAACAGAGAGGAGGATTTAGTTTCATAGAATGGTCTGCCAGATACTTCTGGAAAAAAACCACTGAGGTGTGAGAAGAGTCAACTAGTACTGGTGACCTGGTCCTTCTCCAACAGAGCACTGCATGGAGGCTCCAGTGCCACCTCTAGTCTCGGGCATTTCTCTCTCAGGGACCCAGGACAGTTACACATAGATTATCATCAGTTTTGCAAACTGTGGGAAAAAGTGCCTGAGAACTCACTGCCAACACAATGTTATTTGAGGTGATTCTTAACAGCAGTGTTTTAGAAGCATCTGCTCTGTGATGAGGACAAAATCTAGTTGCTCTCTCAAGATGATAACTCAAAGCTGAAGGCACACCTTGTTGCTAAAAGCATATTTCCTTCTTAATGAAATAAGCAGTGATATAAGTAAAAAGGGCTCAATCTGATTGAGAATTCTGCAACAAAGGTGGGAAGAGCGGCTTAAGATTACATAAACTGCCAGAAGCTCTGCATTGACTTCAAAATGATAAGTGACTAAAACCTAGATGTGTGGAGAGCTGCTCTCCCCTCTAGCCAGTTCCCAGGAAAAACCTATTTACTAGCTATCTGCCATTTGCCTGGAAGATGATAATTCTTATTAAATGGGCTAACTATCCACAGCAAACAATTTAAGACCAATTCACTGTTTTCTTAATTAATTATCTACTAACAGTCTTTTATTCTAAGCATTGTTTTCATTATTCAAGCTTTTTCAATGAATATTTAATGGGAACATATTCATGTCCTGTTCTTTTTAAACTATTCACTATTTCTGACTAGCAATTTTTCAGTGTTTTACTATCTGTGCACCTTTTAGCAAAACCCAATGATCTCTGCCATAATGTGACTTGCAAGGCACAGTTTTTATCTACAGGTCAACTTCTAAAGAAACAGTGCCATATTAACAGTGTTTTCAGTAATTTGAGCTAATTCACAGTTCAAACTTGCTTATGCAGAGCAGTTACCATGACACCTCTTGCAGAAGAGGGTGATTTCCATAACTCTTCTTCAAGCAACAAAATCTAATGGAAAACCAGCTTGTCATGGAAAGAAGCAGGCACTGGGACAGGGCACCAGCCTTGAGCCAGAGGCACTGGGCTTCATTTGAGGCTCTGCCACTGAGTTGCTGTTTGATCTTAGGCAAGTTACTTAATTGCTGATTTATATTTCCTTGCTTCTGAATTATTAGTTATTTTTTTTAAAAATCTATTTAAATTGTCAGCTTCTTGAGGAAACTATAGCACCTCACTGTGTTCTCAGGGACAGCACTGAGGGCAAACAAAAAGAGTCCCCAGGGCTGAACCCCATGTATGTCATAATGTAAATACCTAAAATCACAGTGTAACAATGCAGCCCAAGGAAAGCAGTTTTCTCCTCCCACCTGCCCCAGCCTGTTCCTTCTTCTCCATGTCTCAGCCTGTGTGTTCAGAGCAGCATGATAGTAGGGAGATGTAGGGCAGCTTGTGAAGTGCTAAAACTACTTAACCAAACACAAGAGCATTTAGTTTTGAGAAAAGCTCCAACACATGGAACTGACTATAAAAAAAGCGCTGACGCTCTTAACTGATTTTATTATCAAGGATATTTAAAAAATGGGAATTAATTCCAGGGATTCACTACAATGGAAACTGAGTGTATTGCAGTTTGTTCTATATCAATCCCACAGGAAAAGATTTCTCCTGACTTTTATACTTCAATCATAACCTGAATTTTGGTGTTTGATTCCAAAAAATCATTCTAAAAAGAGTATCAAGAAATTAAACAAGCACTAACTAAAACACTAGGACTGGGTTTGGTCTTGGCTCTGCGTTCTCTGGGCAAACAAGTATGTAAATCCTAAATTCCCCAACCTCACACTACCATCTCACACTTTCCACCAGAGTCGGTTGCACAGCAGCCTTAACCTCCATGTGCTGCCTGCTTGGCCTACATTCCAAACACATAATACACTATGTCCCCTCTTACTTAAATGAGCGCTAGCATAGATCTTAGCACTAATTTAAAGCTTTGCTTGTTTATTGCCTTGGAGAGATGTGTGGATTAAAGATTTCACCTCTCAGAAGACACGTGAAGCAATGGTCGGCCCTGTGATCGTATTGTTAGGCACTGGGTCACCCCTCTGGGAGAAAAGCCAACAGGAGTAGGAATTGCTGTCCAGGACTGAAGGGACAAGATTTTGGGGAGGTAGGAAGGGAAAGAGAAAACAGACCTTGAAAGTGAGGAGAACTGACGTCCTGTTAGCAACACTTAAAGACAGTTGTGGGTTTCCAACAACTTCCAAGTTCAATGTATTTTTAAAATTTAACAAACCTGTGCACATGAAAATAGATTTAAACTTAGTGTGTGGCACCATAGGTTTTGACCACTGGTCAAACTACAAATAGGCCAGTGAAAGGCATGAAGTATTTGCCAGTTTCCTAAGATCTGCGGAAAGACATGTAAGGCATTCCAGTTCTCATCTATGCAACAGAGAAACCCAAATCTCGTGTTCCATATTTCTAGGTAGGCAGATTTTGTAAGGTGGCCCAAGCAGATGACACTGAACTATAAAGTGTTCAAAACTGTTTTCCACTAACAGTTGAACCAGACTTCAAGTCTTGCTGTTTACATCCTATTTAGTGCAATTACAAAGTGAACCCAACAAAAATAAGTTTATTGAATACTCCCTGCATTTGTACCGCTTCTTCAGCACTAATCTTCATCTAACTGCTCACTGCATTACTTTTCTTCTGTAGTTCAAAATAGTAGTGAAGTGAGCACTGAATATTACAAAATGCTAACATTTAAAGTAGTGGTTGTGGAAAACCCAGGGACACATCACCAACACCAGCACCACTGACCCATCTCTGTGAAACTGCCTCTCCACTGAAAGTCACCGGGATTGAGAACTCTGCCATTAACAACTATGAAAACACCTGCCCAGCCAGCAAGTCTCTTTGACATTTACATTAAATGATTGCTTTGTGCCACAACGTATTTGTCTCTGAAAAACTTGATTCTCTAGCACTTTGCCATCTAAAACAAAGTCTGGGTTTTTTTTAAGTTAAATCCTTTTCCAAGACCAATTTCTCAGCATGAATGGTACCATATTTCTACAAGGTGGTGTAATTATGCATCACATAGCAAAAGGTTTTTAGAGTACTGGCGTTAAGGATGATACTTTAAAATGTGAAACAGAATAAACAAAAAGTACTTGATTTGACTTCTCTATGATCCTTCAGGAGAGTTTTACAATTCAGAGTCTTAATGAGTCTAAAACCTGTATCTCCTCTGTAAGCAGCGTTGCTTCTGTACTCTCTCTGCTCTCCCCACCTTTTCAGTAAACATCATTTGACCCAAAGTAGACCCTGAAGCATCCAGGTAAACTCTTAGCCATTTGGAAACTCACTGGTTGTTCCTATTGTTTGTTCTGTCTTTTTACCCCTTTCTAATGTTAAACTAAATTTAACTAAATTAAATTAAGGTTCACTTTTTTGCTTAGTAGCTTTCTGTACTTGGATTTCAACATATACAATAAAAGACTACAAAAAAGAGAAATTATGAAGAGCTTACGTAGTGATATTATTGTCTTTAAAATGTTTTGTAAAGCAAAATTCTAACTTTAAGAACAGGGCTTCACAATCCAAATCTGTATTTGTAACTAACACTTGCAAAGAGGCCAAAAAAGTACCAAAATTGAAGTTGTGTAACCCCAAGAAATATATCTAAAAATACAGAAGTAGAAGCATTCTACTTCTACAGAAGTAAGAATCCCAACACATTGCTATCCAGAATAAGTGTATTTAAAGTGACTTGCTTGAATCTGAAGGTTCAGACACGCACTAAAGCACTCTTTTTGCTTTCTCCTCATCACCCTGGGCTATGAGATAAACTGGCTTAATTATTGGTTCTGTTCTCTACCTTTCTAAATACTTTTAACTGCAATGAAGCAAGCAGCTTCTGTTTAAATGGATGGCAAAAGACTGCATAATTTTTTCATACATGAATGTCATATGTCTGAGATACCACCCAGCTAGAGATACAGCTCTAAAGAGTGAGATGGGAATGTGGCAGTGAGGACTACACCCGCATGGGTTCTTGGCAGCTCTGCCCATCTTTCTTTGCACGGTCAGACTAGTCTGGTGTGGGCTTGCACCAAAGTGCTAGTAAAGAATAAGAACCTGTGAACCTGTGGGATAGAAGCAAAAGATATTACCAAGTGAAATGCGATTTTAAAATATTATCTAATAACCAAACAGTAATGGGAGTTGAAGTCTTTCACTGTCAGGGATTAAGGTGGGAGCTGTATTGGCTATACATTTCCCTTCCTGCACAATTTACTGACCGCCCTCTAATCTTGAGAGTCCTGTGAGGAGTTTAAAATGTTTAATTGCTAACTCTATTATTAAGGATTCTACTTTGTCAGACTGCAGCTCCTAACAATGTTAAGTCTCTTAGAGCAAATCGGTTTTGATACTGATGTTTCTCAGAGGTGCAGCATTTAATCCTCAAATTACAACACAAGTTTTAACAGGCACATTCTGCCTGTCACCAAGATTTAGTAATTAACAAAAAAACTCAACCCCCTTCCTAACACTAATGGTTTATCAAAAGAATACCAGTAATTTCAGTTAAGATATACAGATGAACCAGGCAGAAATACAATGGGGAGACAGACATGTTTTTGCTATCTGATTGAAAAGGCTGAGCCAGAATTCCAGAGACTTGGTGTTGTCATAAGAGGAACAGTCAGGAACCACGACTGCCCCAGGGCCAAAGGGTGTGACATCGGGCCAGAGGTGTGTCAAAGTCAGAATAAAATGCCTGCCATAAAACTGGTAGCCACTCATACTCACATGGGTAAAGAAAAGGAGAGTTGGCAGTATGACACCTGAAACAGTAATGCCCTCGGGTTTTTTTTCCCCAAAGACAACTGAGTCCTACCAATACAGGAGACCATTCACCTACTCTGTGGAGCTTTGTATTTTTTTTCACAGCCTGCAGCATTTTCCATTCTTTTGGTTGTGGGTTTATTTTTTTTACCTGCTCTTTCTTTTCTGTCCTTCTTGTTCTTTAATACCAGGTAGTGGTTTTTCAATCGTTTAAACTATGGCATATAATAACTGATGAGTAACATTGCAGTAATACCAGTGGTGGCAATTTTGCTTTGTTTCATGGGAGTGTTAGAGTATTAGAGAGATGACTAGGACATGTCTCAGTGGCAGACTGATAAAATGAAAGATGAATTTCCCCTGCCTACAACTGTTGCCAAGTTTTAATCATAAACATCAAACAGGTTACAGGACACATTTTCCCAGGCAATAAAATAAACTGCAAACATTCTACATTTTAAAACAAATTTTTGAATGAAGAATTATTAAAAAAAAATTACTACTGTTTATCTGCTGAATATTGTTTTCCAAGCTCATAAGCCACAAATTTCTGACCAAATGGTTGATTTTAAAACCATATTTCAACTGCTGTTACTCCTAGGACAATCGGTGCTCATTATAGAGGCATATTTACCAGCTCTCCCACTCTGCTGAAGCTTTATGCTTTAATCAAAACTTTTATTCTCAGTTATCTTTTCTCATTGACATCCCCTTCTAACTGATTGGGAGGAAATTTCAGTTCCATTTTTACAGTGACATTCCAAGAAAACTTCCTTGAAAGGCTCACCCATTCTTCACTTAGTCGACTGCTTTAAAACTGCCATTTTTACTAACTTACTCCCGACCTGTGACTGTTCTTTCTACGTCTAAAATACAGGTCAAACTTTTGAAGTTTATCCAGGAGTGAAAGCAGAAGGTGTAGCAATGTCCTGGAGTAGCACCTGACTACCCCCTCCAACTGGGATAGCACATCGATAACCAGGATGGTTTGCAGGGAGCTGGTTTTAATGGACAGCTCCCAGGTGACACCAGACAGAGCTGCTGCAGCAGCCGCAATATCATACATCCTTGATTGAACTTTGATTAATTTTCCAGACTTTCGGAGCCTGTGGCAAAAGGATCCACAGCGGTAGCTGCAGCCATTAACTCCATCTTTTGTGATTTCTCCTTCTTCATTATGTTTGGGTCTTGATTGAACTTTGTTCCAAGTTAGTAGCTTTTGGCTATGGACAAGGGAGATAAGACTTTAGAAATGGAGCGAAGAAGAATAATACGTGAGAAACTTGCAATGAAAACTGCCTGGATAGTTGGCAGTAGCTTTGGATATACCTTGATGATACGAGTGACACTAACAAAAATTCTGGAATTCTGGCTAACACCAATCTAAACACAATTCATCACTTTAGGCAATCATAGTCCAAACGTATGCCAACATTTGTGCATAGTAGATGCTATTTTATTATGTTGAACAACTTGAAAGTTGATGCATTCACATAGTGAATAAAATTAGCATTCCTGGACAAAGCCAGAATTCTACAGAAGCACTTGCTAAAAATAAATTGTCTTAGTGGCCTCCAAAGATGATTTACAGAGTTTCCTGATAAATGGTGCAAGCAACTATCCCACTACAGGTATGCTCAATTGGACAACTTTATACTGTTGGGTCAACCTTGTGCCTGTTATACTATCATATCCAAAAAAGCAGCTTATCAGCAGCTACGGCAGATCTCCAAGTTATTGGAAAAAAATAAAACTGACAATACAAAAAAGATTACACTGAATTTTTCCAAAAGATCCTTCAACGTTTTCATTACATTTCTCTTTCCCCCATTTTAGGTCACAGAATGTCTAAATACATATCTGGTTTTCCTACTCTTTTTACAGTTAATGCTTGAATCTATCACTGTGACACGTTCTCAGAATCACTCATATCTAGTTTTATTGCCTGTGGTAGTATATAGAAATTGTACGCAGAGGTGGCTGTAGGGATCTGTGGAAATTTTTGCCTGAACCAAGAAAAGCCCTTTCAAAGCCCCTTTCAAAGCTTGAAATCTGAAATTTACTGATGGGAAAAAAAAAGTTAAACTATTAAGGGTGATTCAAAATCCACTATGAATCAAAGATATACATGATGTTTCCATAACATCTGACACAACGGGGCTTTGTCCCTACAAGAGGCCTCTGGGCATTCCTGTGATATAAGCAATAATAGATTTGTCTCTGTGAAGCTTTGAGTTATTGTGGCACCTCCAGTAGAGGCAATGCCTGAAATAATTTAAAACCTGGAAATAAGAAAAACCTTTAAAAAACAAAAAACATACATACATATACATCTACATACATACACATATATAAATAAATGTAACTTTTCCTTGCTTTAACCTTTTTATTCATTGCCAAGAAAAGCTGGCTGCGGAATCAGCATCTGCCGTGAGCTCTCATTTATTTTCCGATGCTGCCTTGCCCCATTGCCCAGGCAGCCTCCGCACTTCCCCTCCTCTCATCCCCTCACTGCTTTGCCTTCCTCTGAACCCAGGATACACAGCAGCCTTCCAGCACAGAGCCCTTCTCCACTTACAGGCTTTCCAGCCCCTTTCCTCCTTCTGCCAATCCCTGCCTCACTCAGCTTTCTGACAGGAGACTGCTTATATAGGAAAAACAGAATCCCCTTTCTACCTGGTATTTTGTAGGCAGTACTAACCACAACAGACTTTTATACTAGAAATTATCAGCTTAAATGTGTTCAGACCGGAGCTGAAGCCTTGTCAGCTCAAGCTTTATCTCTCTGGGTGATCTGGACACTAGATTTGGTTAAAGTGGCTGGGACGCTTATCTAGACAGCTAGCAACTTTGGGAAGTAAATAACTTGCAGGAAGGTTTGAATGTTGCAACAGGTAGAAGCAATTCAAGAAACACAAAGTTGCTGTGAATTAAGTACTGTGTTGCCTACTAAGTCCCTAAAATTTTAGCATTCATGCTTCTTAAAATGCATTTGAACAAGCACAAGCCTAGTTTAGGGTGAAACCAGAGCTGCCCTGTAGTAACTTTGAAGCTCTGGACTGGTTACCAGGGCTTTCCCTCCGTTAATACCGTGGTTTAAAATAATAGCGAAGTAAGCATAGCATGAAAAATGGGAAAGAAGAAGAGTGCTTCAAGACCAACCACTTTTTAGTGGACATTTGGGAACCGCTTGGAGGAGTGCCAAGGCTAGAACAAGGTGCGAAATCATACAATTATAAGAAGGGTGGCAGGTGTAAAACAGAAGTCTCTTATGGAGCAGTGGTTTAGGGTATAATATCTGCAGGAAGCTGACTGCCAGACTGACACAGAAGTGATTGAAGAAGGAGGCCTGGCAGGATTACCACAAGGAAGTAACGAGCCTTCAGGTATACTAAACACACACACGGTTTGTGTGACTTTTCACAAACCTCCTTTTCTCTTTTATGCTGTCGCAATGTTAAAGCCAGCCATGCAGTGGTGGTAAGAAGGAGCCTGAGGCTCCTAGAGAGAAGAGCTGAATAGCCACTGCCCTATGGGATGTAAAGGTGACTATATTGCAGCAGACCGTGCTGGAGCAGCATGGGGTTAATGGCAGCCCAGGATTACTTTTGATGCTTTTTCCAATGGCTGGGACAGGTGTCCCCTCCTGCTGAGGGTCTCTACAAGCTGAAAGACTTTATCCTCTCTCTGCACAGCCAACGTGACTTGTGTCACTTGCTTGAAGGGAAGCAGGATCAAGCCCTGTAGCAGTAACTGAAACACTTTTATTAGTCCAGCCACATGCCTTGCTCCAAAGCCCCTGGCTTGTCATAAATTTTTCTGCATTAAACTCTTCACCCAGATATGGCTCTACCATACGCTCCTTGCTCAACAGATTATTAAGAGAATATTCTTTTTGAACTGTCTCTTCTACAAACAGGAGATGCAGCTGGTGTCCAGTCTCTGGGACTTTGGAGTAAAGAAGCACTAAAAACTCTGTGTTGATTAGACAAAAACCTGAATAGAAATGAAATGCTAAATTCAATATAAATATTTAGTGCTATCTTCTGGTGAATCACTCGTTAAAATGAGGCTATGATCCTGTCAGCACAATCTTTGTTAAAAAACTGTTGCAATTTTAAATAGAAATTAAATACCTAGTTTGATCTTTAATTATCTTTATAGTAAAGAAGGACTACTAAAAGAAATGCCATTTTACACTCCAAACATATTCAAATCCTCACTGTTATGGATCAGTTTAGTTCCAAGAAATGCAGTTTCTACTAGATCTGTAATAAATTCCATATACCTCTGAGCACACTCTTTTCCAGTAACTTCAATGCAGGTTATTAAAAAAACACCATTAAAACATCACTACACCCACTGTAAGCATCATGTCCCTTTTACAAGCGGGTAAATTTGTATTATATAATTTTGTTTAAAACAAACCTGTGACAGAGACAGCCTGTCATTCAGTCAGTTCTGTGCCTTCATCCTTCTCCCAAGAATAGCACTTTCTCCTGAACCCCATTTTAGCAAGTGAGTGGCAAATGCTGTTTATAAAACCCGTAGAGTGCAGGTACAATCGCTGCATTTACAAACTCTTCCTCTACAGACCTGGAAAAAGATGTCTTTGTGCCAAATCATCATATTATACTAGCCAGTAAAGAGAAACGGCAAAATCTTTAAAAAAAGTCTGTTTGTTTGTTTTTTTATTTTTAAAAAAGGTTTCTTTAGAAATCTCTAAAAACTCATTTCTAGCCATAGAAATTGCCTATTCTCTTTATCAAGATGCTTTCTCATACTCCAAACTACATTATCTGGATGACATTCATTGTGAAGCATCTGCCTCATGTTTACAGGGAAGGAGGGATGCAAGCTACTTTCATACACAGGTTTTATGATGTAAATAAGTTGCTGGAAAGCCATTTTGCGACAATGCTAGTATTTGGAGCTTCTTTAGTCTAATTAGAAACTGCCCTACACAGCACAGCCATTAGCAGTGGAACATGCTGCTTATTTTATATACCAATTAAAGTGTTGCATCGCACCTTTGCCAGTCATAATTACAAAAACTGGCACAGTGAGCACAAGTAAACAACAGTTGTGACCAGGAGTACAGCACATACCTAATTTATTATCTCTCTAGTAAACAAATGCAGTTCGAAATAACGAGCATTTACCAAAGACCTGCAGTTTGCAAATCTCAGGTGAATAAAAACTGGAAATTACCAACTGGCTTCTTACCTTCCATACCAAGCTCTGAACACTCAGCTAGCTTTGAAACGTGGCTGACAAATAAATGTAAAAAGTAACAGTAATCTTGGGAAAAGACAGGCATCCATAGTAAAAAGAGCATTTGCTCCTCCTCTCTGAAATTAAACAGTTCTTTGCCAGGAAGCACACCTATCACTCAAGCACACATGCAGGGAATGCAGAGGGGACACCAGGCCCAGCATCCTGCTGTGCTGCCTTAGGCAACCACACACCCAATTACCAAAGCCAGTACCTGGCACCCAGCAGTTAGGGCAGCCTAGCAGGAGGGACATTTGCACTGATCTCCTTTTAACCTCTCTATAAGTACTTGAGATTTTTTTTTTAAACCATAATAATTAAATTTTTAAAAACAATGAACTTGATTTTCACTTAATATACACAGTAAAAAGACTGGCAAGTTATTCTCCAATTACAATTGGAAAAAACCCTATTTTAGCATCTTTTAAATCAAACTACTAAGTCTGTATCAAGAATATTTCATTTCAATTCAGATGGTTTCTTCAAATTTATGCAGAAAGGATTTTTTAAATACTTAGGTGACTTGTGTGTCACTTAAATTTTTCACTTTACAGATGAAACTGGACAAGGATGCCATTGAACATGCAATTAAAAACCAAATGAACAAACCTCAGCCATATGAGAGAAATGTTTTCTCTACCTCTTGCAAAAATTCTCTGGCTCCTCAGACAACAAAATCACAGGTCCTATGGCAGCACAAGCAGATGTTTAAAACTATGTCTTATTTTAGCCATTGAGGAAAGGCCTCAAATAGACAGTTGCAGGGGCCTGCAGACAGTGACAAGCCATGCATGCTTTCCTAACCTGTCCCATCAACCACCCAAATCTAGATCTGGAGAGACCAACTTGAAAAAAACACGATTTTTGTGTGGGTGTTTGTTGTTTTTTGGGGGTTTTTTGT
>VWZG01013514.1:1630925-1665450 GCA_013396735.1 Grallaria varia | reverse complement strand
TTTTTTTTTTTTTTTTCCCCACAGCTCACTCAAATCCTTGCTTTCCCTGATCCGGTTGAATATGATTTCACTTATCAGGGAAAAAAGAACAAAAAAAAAAGAACCTAAAAAAAAAAGATGGCAGTTCTAGCAAAATGTACATCTTCCCATGTGAGAACTAAATTGATTCCATATGGGAACTGAACTGAGAACAGCCATCATTACTGGGGTTAAAACAAGACAGTAATCCATCCCATTTTAAAATTATCTGCACTGTTTTACAAAATTCATTCTGCTGTGCAGTGATCTCATGTAGAAGAGTGATGAGCCACACGTTCTCTGTGGAACAATGATGGCTTATATTTGAAAGATACTTTTCATATCTTTATGTATGACAACAACAATTCACTATTGGAACAAATATCATGTTTCTTTGTTCACTTACATAGCCACACAAGAGATTTTAGGCACTTCTTAAAATTACAGCTGAATTACCAGTGATCTGTTAAGAATAGGTAAGAACAACAGAAGAGTGAACTTGAAAGTGAAGCAAGGCAGATTTTGGTGAACCATTAAATGCCTCTGTGCTTATGCTCACCCATTTTACTATCCGCAACATACTTTCATCACTTCCATCAGTAATATCTTGAGGACACCAGGTTTTTCATGTCTGGAGACAATAACTGACACTATCTACAAAAGTACACTGGAAAAGGGACACAAAGCACTGAAGAAAAGGAATTACACCACTGATGTATCTGACTTGCAGGTTCACATCATTTATTTATTAGGGCTTTTTTTTTTTTTTTGGAAGTTCACTTGCCTCTCAGCCAAAGTTCTTTTTGGTTTTATCTATGTGCTAAAATACACATACACACACACACTACCATTTTAAAATTAATGGATGTGGTCCAAAGCACACCCCTGGGCAGCTGTTTGTACCCCACAGAACTCAGCAGTCCTGTGACCTCCCTACTGTGTCTGTAAAGGCTGCTCGAAGGGATGGGCACCTATTTTGGTGTGCAGCGTCACATTAACAGGCAGAAGACGTGCAGCCATTGATCCATTACTCGGTGCCTGACAAAGACAGGGGACTTTATGAAACAATGTGACTGTGACTCATTTCAGACTAGCTGGAAGAGGTTGGGGTTTTTGGCTGGAGGAGTATTTGGAGGACTGAGTAGGAGCAGTGCCTGCTATGCATATGCACTTACTATTCTTGGCTTGCAGGTTTATATACAGCAGTGTTCGTCCAGAGAGCTGCCTGTTCATGGCTGGGTAAGGGACCCTGCTGATTCACCTTGCCTTGGTCACCTCTGTGCAAGATTAATGTAGTGCATTCTTCTGAGCTGGGCTGAAAGTAGAGCAGGTGCAGAAAAGCATCTGTTTTCCCCCGGAGCAGAGAGAACCTATGTGAGCAGGCAACACCTGCGCACTGGCCGTCCGCTGGGTTCGGGGGCTTCCTGGAACCATTCACAGTGCTACCGAAGTTTCTTCCAAGTCCTGTGTAGTTCTAGACTCAATCCTAAGTGATATCCTTGCAGTGAAAGTACTGTCACAGCTATTAAGATCTGCCAGGAAGCTCTTGTTCTAAGACTGAGGTAAGATCTCCTGGGACTGGCAGGCTCTCAACTAATAGTCTCAGCCTTTGAAATTCATTCCCTTTGGCAGCTTCCCAAAGCCAGACGCTAACGACCTTAGGCATGATGCAAGACCTTTTTATCAGTGTAATTTTAATTTCTTTATTTTTTTTTAAATTTCTGAAGTAGCAATGCAGCCAGACATTTCTTATCTTTTGAGCAAGTGTCCATTTCAGCATTGCAAGTAACCATGTAACTTTTGCAGAAATATTGTCTGAATCAATCCTACATGTAAAAAGGTCCCTCGCTCCTTAGCAGTCAACAACAGATTTCTGAATGCTTCTTTACATAAAAATGTAAGACTTTTTAATGCAAGTATAAGCTCAAATACCTTTAGGCTTATATACATTTGTTAGACATTTTCCCAGGGCATTTGGCCTAGTGACCTAAATGCTGACTTTGGACCATATTCCCAACCTTCTCCCAGGGCAGGTGATACCATCTCTCTCTCCTCCCTACTGCCTGTGCAGCAGAATCTGCCCTACTGCAGGAGCGAGAAAGAACCTCGGGCTGCCCTGCTAAGGGTGGTTTCAGAGCCAGCCTCATGCTGCTGTGCCATTAGTTAACTGCTTCAGAAGTTTTGAAAACCATACATTCAAATGAACGAAACTCAAGTAAATGTTTGGATTTTTTTTAGGACATCAGTTTCCTGACTTCTCTGATAATTAGTAAAGATCAGCAGGGGCTATTCTGAAAGTTTATTCTGTCCAGGCTTCCTCTATCTCCAGGGCACAGGGAGAGGCTCCTTCTGTGGGTGTTTCAAAGCAGGAGCCTAATGCAGATATTCTGCCAGCTCTGCACAGCACTCGGCAGAAATGTTGATACATGGGGCCCAGGAAGATTAGCTTCAGTAAGCATCATCTTTCCTCCCTACCTTCTCTCCTGCCTCCAGACATACTGAGGAAAACACTACCCAATCAAGGTAATTTCAGATTTCTTCATTTAAATTCCCTTTAAAGCATACTTAAAATTAGCTCCTAGTATGTTATCAGTGACAAAAGCAGCAACCAGTGACTGTGCTCCTGCACAAAGATACAGTACATAGTAACAAGACACTAATATTCTGTGGTAAATATATTTCAGTTTGGGACTTTTAAATTTCTCAACTGTTTTCTTGGATGGGCATTTTATGACAAGTCTACAAAACGCTATGAACCTTCTCAAAAGTGAGCTCTTGCTCCATATATTTCAATCAACTACCATACACATAACAAAAGCAGCTGTGACTCACAAGAAAATAGGCACAATAAACAGGCTTTTTATCCTATTGCAGGGAACATCAACGTCTATATTCACTTGGTGGTCTGTCTGTTCAGAACAGACAATGAAGGAATCATCTATGTGTAAATCTGCTCTGCAATTCTAATCAGAAACAACATCACTGACATTTTGCTGTTCTCCAGTTTCAAACTTAAGGGAAACTCTTATTTTGATGCACTTTGCTCAAGTTTATCTCAGCATTAGGTCAGCAGGGCACAAACCCTCAGTGGCAGAGTTACAAAGATGCAACCCTTTTGGTGAGCACAGAAGGAAGGAGTGCTGCACACCACTCCCTCAATCAGGAAATCACTTTCAAGACCAAAGGAAGAAAGCAAAATATGTTTACAAAGCTTCATCTCTAGAGAATTGTAACTGTTGACAAAAATCTGTATTTTTGTGAATGAACAAATAATTCATCCAGCAACCTCTCTCTAAAATACAGTGGTCTGCATCTGCTTATTTCCTCCAGGAACCTACAGAGGTATCAACATCAAACTCCAGCTAAAGGTTTGGAAAACAGCTACCACATTAGCTGTTATCTGGAAATGAGGTAAGATCATGAGCTCTGCAACTGGAGCCAAAGGATGGAGCCTCATACCACATTCCAGTGGCAAGCTCCTGATCTCTGTGCATTAAAGAAATGTAACCTCAGTGGAGCACTGGGGTTATACTGGACTTCCTGTACTTGACTATGAGAAGTACCCAGCACAGCTTGCCACACTAATGGTATTTAAGCTCTTTGCAAAGGTTACTCCCCAGAGACATGACCAGGGACTTGTCCTACCCTGCTTTTATACAGGCTGGAAGAGCTGATGTAGCAGGAGCAGGCAAGCACTTGCTGTTAAATATTCTTTCCCTGACGGGCGCTGCTGGAGCACTCTGTAGGATTCTGATCAGCCACACTGCTTTTACAGATCAATTGTGGGTACTTTCAGAGTATTTCTAATGATCTATTATTAATTGCCAAGAATTACATTCCAGTCTTAAATTCAGAAGGGAGAGAAACTGTGCAACTTTCAGCTGTCAAGGACAGTAATTCAGTACTGAAATTGTAAGTGTCAAAAGCTGTAAGTGGACTGATTTATACTAATTTGAACAACCTTGTTCATTTAGATGAAATAATGAAAGAAAATCAGGGAAAAGGCATTTGAGTAAGCTGGTATCACTAAACCAGCATACAAGTGACTAACTCAATGAAATAAAGATGTGCTGGTGTTAGTGTTTTAGTGAGAAGTGAAGACTACAAGATCACCGTGAAGTGTGAAGAAACTCCATCTAAATAAGGTCAAATAAAGGGGAAAATTCAGATTTACAAGCTAGATTCTTAGTACACCTCAGACTGAGATCAGTTAAACCATTACATTTCCTACTGACTTGAGGTTTTGTCCTATGTTTGTGCCAAAGAAAATGTCAATGGTAAGTAGTAGATATAAAGGAAAAACCTGACAGATCTGCAAAACAGTCTACTGCTTGACTTTTTGGTTAGGGTATGTATTCCATGGCTGTATAAAGGGAGGGGGGTGGGACTGGAAACTCCACCTGGATGCTATCAGTCTTGCCCAAGTAAACAGTACTGACATTAGTGCTAGCCTGCTGAGTGGTACAGGTTAGGAAGGGTCACAAAGGCAAAATGGTGACCAAACGTGCCTTGAGGTAGAGATGCTCTGGAATCTGTCACAAAAGGAGAGAGCTGAAAGCTCATTTTATCTAGAAGTCATTTCATTTTAGAGTTCAAAACAATTAAAGACATTGAAAGAATTGTACAAACATGGATTATAGCAAGACAGAAACAATCTCCTTTTTCATATAAACATGCCCTCAACTACATGCATACAGTGTGATGTGTATTGTTCTTGAGATAACAGTGCAGCACACCACGAAATGACAAGGGAAAGTAGAAGAGGGATGGCAAAAAAAAGAAAAAGAAAAAAAATCAGAGGAAGTTTTCCTCATAATACTAAGCAAATACTCATACCCATAATACAACTAAACATTTTTGTCTAGAGGGGAAAAATCAAAAAAAAGGGGCAAGCAAGCAAACGCCAAAGAATTTAATTATCAGGTCCCAGTAGCTAAATGAAGTTTTGTGCTGACGTCCCTTGAAATAAATTTTCTTTTGACATTCAACTTGTTAAGCAGCACCCAAATTTGGAGACCAGAGAAATACCTATCAGTATACAATAATCACTGGGTTGTAATAACTATTTCATGAGGATTTTTTCCACATGGCTTTAAATTCACTTGAAAACCTTAAGGGAAACAGCCCACAATAATTACTCACTTGGATTTTCTAGTTTGCTTTTTTTCCTTTTCTGTCTACAAAAGCACCCCTGAAACCACACTTAGAAGATAAACTCCTGAAAAATTAATTTTACCATAATATTTTTGTAAGAAATGCTACACACATGAAGGATTTTTTTTTCTAATATCACTTTCAGTTCCCTCCCAATGTTTTAGCCCATTCCAAGGAAATAGAACAAAGCATTAGTGATACCTGCATGTGGCATTAGCAACAAGACTTAGCGTTCACATATTTTGACAATTGCCCAAATCCGCAACCAGGGCAGGCGACCATGTCCAACTCAGAATGAAATGGTTAATACATCTTAAACACTGATCCTTTTCCAGGCATGTTCAAATAACACAGAAAAAAAAACCCCAAAACCCAATCCCTCAACAGTAAAGTGAAGTTCTGAACTCATTTCACTTCTCCTACAGCATGCCAGGAAGTGTATTACATGCCACTGGCGAGATACCAAACCTGT
Organism: Grallaria varia; assembly: GCA_013396735.1. Classification (NCBI taxonomy): domain Eukaryota; kingdom Metazoa; phylum Chordata; class Aves; order Passeriformes; family Formicariidae; genus Grallaria; species Grallaria varia. The sequence goes on along the minus strand of VWZG01013514.1, from coordinate 1,659,806 downwards.
GACTCTGGGGGGATGACTGAAGGAATCCTCACAATTCTACAACTTGGAAATAAATTCTGTGCTAGGAGGAAAAGCTCTGTAACACATGCCATCTGGTACCCTTTGCCTTCTTTTTATAAAAAGGGAGAGTAGAGAGAGAGGCTGCTTCCTTACATGTAGGCCAACATGTGGTGGGCCAAAACCGGCTTGAGATAAGAGCAGCAGAAACAGCAACTCAGCTGGTGCTTTCCTCTCTGCAGAACAGGGCATTTCCTTAAGTCTCAGTAGCAATCTGAGTTATCTCAGATTTATATCAGGAAGCTTATTATAATAAGTGGGAGTGTCATTTGGCCCATTAATTGCAGGAGAATAGCACCTAATTGCATTGTAAATGGAAAGGGTTATGCTGAAGCCACTGTATTGCACTGAACTCAGCTCTCAGCTATTGTATGATTTTTCCTATAAAATATAATTTGTAATATGTTTTAAGCAAAAACTATGTCCAAAATTTAAAATCAACTATTTTATTTAACCTTTAAGTAAGTAAACAAAAGCTCAACTGAAGTCAGTATTATATCATATTCAGAAATTCCAGATGAGGAGCAATTTCTGCTTCAGGATTACCTAAAGGATAGTTCAGTAATTCCTTGAGAAACACTTCATTTAAGTAGCTGAGAAAAATTCAAATACAGATAAGACTCATATCCAGACAGGTAAAGAACTGTCTACCATTAATTCCCAGTGCCCCAATAAGCTTTTCTAACCCTTCTTTATCCTGCTAGGAGTTAAAGTAGAAGTGGCTGTGAGCCAGTGTGAGTTAGCCCCAAGGAAATTCCTGCAGAGTAGCAGGAGGCATACTGGGGACGTGGCTTGAGCATTTCTGCATTCCAGCTCTTTCCCGTGGCTGCAGTGACCCAGCAGGGCCATCTGCAGCCACATTTCAGTTTGGGTAACACCCAGACCACTCTAACTTGGGGTACAAACTGAAGTGCCTCATCTGGCTGAAGAAACAGACACTGAGTGATATAAAGCTCCTTTCCATGTATATGAACTTAACTGATACAATAATTTACTTGGGTCATTCATTAAACTGTTGTAGGACTAAGCCCATATAAGTTAAAGTTACTGTTCAAATCTCATGAGACAAAGAACATTATAGGAAATCACCAGCAAAATAAAATCAATAATTTATATGATAAGACCTTGCAATACTATTGTAACAGTTTATTCCATAATAAGGCAGTAAAAGATATTAAACAAGCAGTGTTTATTTATATTATGTAATATAAGCACAGTTTGTATCATATCTGGGGTCTATTTTCCTCTGAGTGCAAATATTTAACTCCCATTAATGTTAACAAGAGGTTACCTAGCATGTACTTTGGCAAGAGAATAAAAACTGAATTTTAACATTAATCTTAAGCAAGCTTTCAACTTGAAAGAATCTTGAGAGTACCTTGTATTAACACTATCTTAATTGCTCTGAAATCTGGATTTTGCGTGAAGCACATACACAGATAAAACTAACTCATGTTAACTTTAAATTGCACATTTTAGGATAATGGGAAATAACTGTGTGTCACCTTTCTGTAAACTGCATAGCTCACTCTGTGAAGGCATTGTTAGCAGAGACAGTGATAAAATCTTTGAAGAATTCTCGCAATTTCTAAGAACCTTTTTTCCCTAGCCTTGCTTCACAGCAGAAAAATAACTCAGACTAGTTTTCACAGTAAGAGCAGTGGAGGAAAATTCTATTACATTTAGAAGCAAAACAACTTTTTGGCATTCTCTATTTACAGTTTGGGGAATGTCCTTGTTCACATTTGCACTCTCACTGAGGACAGTGAGGCACCATAGATATATAGTACAAGTAGAATCTGGCCCTTACCATTTTGTGAAACTGCTTTGATCATGACTCTCTCAAGACATCATTTTAAACTCGAATGCAATTGACCGCTATTGCACCATATGTTCCTTATGTGTGAGCTCTGTCTTGTTCATTAATTTTTATGCCACTACTGTTGGAATTCAGCCAGTGTAATGTGGAGGCAATTAGCAATGTCAGAGTGTTCATGCCAGCATATAATGAGGGAGAGAAAGAAAGAGAGAAACAGGGAGATTATACTTCCTGCTACAGGCAAGGGTCCTCTTTAGAGGCTTTTCTTTTTTTAAAAATGTTATTTGAAAATGGAAAAAATCTAATAAAAGCAGACAGGTGACAAGAAATAAAGTCTTGACATAGAAGTAAAATTTTCTCACTTATAAAAACTCTCCCATAGCTTTTTAATATGTTCACCTATTTTCAGAGGATGAAACTGAAGACACCCTGTGGCCTGATGACCTATTCCTCTAATCTTACAAACACTGTGGTCTGCTACAACTCTGTATCAAAATACTTAGTTTTACCTTACAAAAAAGATGCATGCATATACTGGAACAGAAGTATACATTAAATAATATGTATTCCAGTGACATGGCACTTACTGACCAAATCTGTGGCTTCTTGTTTTCTTAAAAAAACCCCTACTACTGCAAATCTTGCCATCTAAGATTTACGCTATTTGTCATTCTTGTTGCTATTTGTGTTCTTCAAATTTTCAACATAAAGAGTATAATATATGACTCAAGGTCCAAGGAGTACTGGAGACCTCTCTAAAATCTCCACCTTTTCCTATTCTAAGTGTCACACATACAGACACCTCTTCCCCTCTTTCCTTCCAGTGAGGAAATGGGCCAGGTTCACATTATAGTTTTTGCCCTACCTCAGAATACAAATGCACCTAACGCAAGTGCTGCAAAAATTCTGCAGTATTAGAAATCTTGTGCCCCTTATTCCAAAAGTAGGACTGGAGTTCTCTCTCCCAGTATCTTCCAATGGAACTCCGTATCATTCTCTTATGAGAGTGAAAATAAAAAACACTTTGTACACAGAAACCCCTTAATATTTCAAGATTGATACAATTTTGTTGTAAATGTGTAAACATCTATATGTACGTTTACAAAGCAGATAACTCAGGATAACCTGACTAATCAGAAGAATGGCTCAAGCTGCAAAATCTAAATCCATATTCCCTAATGGTTCCTTCTACTTCACATCCTGATTCAGACCCAGGCTCAGCTTTCACAGTCCACTAAGGAGACAGACAACTCTGAAGTTCACTGGGGACACAGTTTTCAGTTCTGTAGTGTTAAACGGTGTCATTATCTATTTGCCTGTGAAGTCATTAAGCAACTCTGCACTAGTAATATGTTTATTAAGATACCTCCCACTTCCATAATTTAAATAACAGTTAGAGCAGCATGGTGCTGCTTGTTGTAAGGGTCTTGTGGCTTAGTGGCAGCCTTTTACTTTTGAAACCTTGGCATGCATACAAAGATAGTTTGACTAGTCCACCTTAACTCCTACTGGATATTTATCCTCATCACAAAATTCAGAGCATCTGGCCAGCTTCGCAGTCTACAACCATCTTTAAAGAATCCCACTCAGAGGTTTGCAAAGGCATTGCTGCCCTGAATTAACACACATAAAGAGCCTGCTCCAAAGTGCACTGAGATCCAAGTCACGGCTTATTGGGCTCAGAAGACATTTATGCAGTTTGGCAGCACAGACTGCTCAAGATCCAGCTACTGTCGTTTGTTCAAACTTCATGAGCATTAGAATTCAGTCAGAGTTTTTAATAAGTTTCTAAAGCAGCTCCCAGAAGTGTCAAAAACTTTCTAAACTGGAAGTGTTTTAGTGAAATTTAGTCAAAAACAAATGTTTCAGTAGCATGATATTGGACAGTTTCACTGAAAAGTTGGAATTAATCACTTGGCTTGAATTAAAGAATTTTATACAATTAATTTGGACTTTTATCTTATATATTATATTTAATACTGAGAAATAATTGTGGAAGAAAGCTGGGAACTTCCAGAAAGGACAGTTTTCTCTACTTTAGTAGCTTCCCCATACCTGTTTGTGTCTTCTTCAGTGGATGCAGTAAGAGACCTGCACGGTTATTTACGGCAAGAGAAACCCTACCTTTGTATCAGAGACAACCACAGTCTGATCTAGTCTTTACTGCACATTTACATAATCTGCTAGTAAGGGGATAAATCACATGTCATTAAGTCCACTGAGGTCAATTAAATTATCAGAGAAATACAGTTCAATTGATAGGAGTGAGCAAAGCAGTGACATTTGCAAAGTATGTTCTTTGCTTACTTCCATGTTTTCTGCCGTAATAATACAGGGGAGTTACACTTTAATTCCATGTTAAGAATAGAAAAGGGAAAACTTAGAGAGCAGTCATGAGGTGATCAGATTAAGAAACAAACTCCAGCACTACTGAGTAGTAGGGTAATTCTCCAGTCAAATATTATTAGAACAATTAATATAGTCCCTTCACTGCAAACTAATCCAGAGATTTTGGTTTCCCCTGTTGCGAATTTTTTTAAAAGTTGGCATATTTGCGTGTTGCACACAAGATCAATTTAGTAAAAAAATATTTTATAGCTTTACAGAAATCTCACATTAGTAGCTAGATTTTGCTCATAGATAATATAAGCAAAGGGTGTCTCTAGACATTTTCATCACAGCTTCAACAGACTGTCCTCCAAGTTTTCTGATCACCCAAGAGGAGTGACGGCAAACTCTGCTTGCTGAGGCTGTGCAGTTGTCTGCCCTGTGGCTCTGCTCCTCTGGCACTCACTGTTGAGCCCTCCTCCCCACAGTGTTCTTAATGTGTTCAGACACCTGGGATGCAGGGAGAGGCTGTGCATTCAGCATGAGGCATGACAGAAATGCCAGCTACAGTCACAAACTTGCCCCGACCAATTCTGTTTCCGATATAAATTATGCGTCAGAGTTGGCAGGAAGCAGTTTCATAGGGAAATGGCAACAAGGGCAGCGGAATTTTATTTCTGAAGCAAATCCCTACATTATTTCCTCCTGTCTTGCTGTAGAGCTCTCTCCAAGGCCAAACTATTCACACAGTTTGAAAGGCAAACTCCAGTATTTCTGCCTCAGAATCTAAGGAATGTGCTGTGTGCTGCATGCTGCAAAACTGCAAGTGAGCAGAAACAGTGCAAGGAGTCTTTGATTCCTGAAGATCCAGGCAGAGCCCTTCCCTGAGGACCCAGGCACAGATAATGTTTGGTTGCTGAAAAGACCTCCTAACGTGTAATGCGTAACCCTTCCAAATGTCAAAACATGCATACAACGTGACCCTGTCACCTACTTGGGACAGGACAAGTCTTCCCAAGCTTATACTCGTGGGTATTTGATACTTTTGAAGATTCCTTTCTACCTGAAGATTTGAAAGCAGGGGTTCATTTCTCCTTTCTGAGACCCTCAACTAACACACACACAAAGAAGATACACTGCATCTGTCCAGTCACATTGGCTGAACTCCGATCACTTCTTCCCGCTACAGGATTTTGTGGATCAGGTCCCCAGCAGCACTGGACACTACCAGTAGTTCGCTGAGTAGTGCAGGTACATTCCCAGAGCTACTGCCTAGGAATCACTGCTATGGAGACTACTACACCTTCCAGATCTATACTCTGGCTACATTCTCAAGCTTCTGCTCCTCAAAGCAAAGACCAGAAGGACGCTCAATTCAAATATATGAGCTGAAATTTGGAGGTGATCAATCAATTTCAAAAGGCACAAAGTGATCTAATTGCAACTTAATGTGATCCACAGAAGCTGCTGGCAGAAGAAAAGAAATCCTGGTTCCAAAGGTCATCCTTTTGCCCACAGATTTCAGAGGAAGGAACTGTGGTATTTATCTTCTATCTTAGTTCTGAAATATACCTACCATGGCCTTGTGAGTACATTATCTAAAATCTCCCTACTTTTCTTTACTCATATTCTGTCTTTCTGTTTCTCATATCTATCAGTTGACCCACTGATCAGGTTGAATTTATTTCTCATGAAGGAGTGGAGATCCTTTGGGATAAGGTGCTGTATAGGTGAAAACTATTACTAATCTATTTTTGTAATAACTCCAGAACATCCTGGGGAGTCCAACAGCAAAGCTCTTCCACTAAACACAGACAGCTTTACAAGAGGTAAAAATTAAAAAAATAAAATAAAATACTGAACATTCAGGAGAATTAAATTAGAGACCAGCTTGTAGTTTTCATGTGCAGTCATCTGAGTCAGCTCTCCAAGGAGTGCCAAGGGCTAAATTCATCCCTGAGCTATGCTGGCTTCTGCCAATGTAAACCAGGACACACGGCCTCTGCCAGCAAAGCAGGGAGAGGCTGCAGCAGTGGAAATCACCCACCGCCTTCCTCTTTGTTGGGGGTCTAAATGCAGCAGCAGCACTAAGAGAGAGCAGCTTGGCCATGGCAGGGTCACAGGTGTGACACCCCAAGGTGTCCTGGTGCGTACGGGGGAGTGTCTCTTACTCTGGGCTCTATTACAAAGGTTCAATCAGATTTTAAAGCAGTGTTTGGCAGAGCCTACTGCAATGAGGAGTAATGGGGATCAAACCTCTTGGCAAACCAAGGCAGGGTGAGCTTACAATCGAAGTGTCACTGACACAAAGAGGAGTAAATCCTTGGGGAGCATAGGATTTTGTCCATCTTCAGATTTTTCTGTATCAGTGGACAAGTTTGCCATCTTTGTTGCATAACACAACTTAATGTACAGTCAGATTGAGCCTGTGATTTAACTGGGAAACAGCTGTGTGACTCAGATGTTTTAAGGAGAAGGCAGAATACTGTGTACAGAAAACTGTCCTCATTCCACCATGAACAAAGAGTGGCAAAAACACAGGCACCTCCACTATGCCAGCTGTACTGCTGCAGTGTAGCAGTCCTCACTTGGCAGGATATTAAAAAGAAGATTAACAAGTATAATAGCATTTTACTGTGCTCTTTAGAGTAAAAAATCATTTGTATGTTACCACTACTGATGGTCCAAAACCACAATGCTGAAACTAAACAGGGAATACAGATCTGAACCTTCATCCAAACCCCACCCCTCTGGGTTCAGTTCTTTGTTAGATCCAAGACTGGAAGGTACCTATTTTCTGTCTTCTGGGAGGCTGGTGTTTTGCAAGGCCCCAAATTCAAACACTTCACAGCTGAAAATCTTGGGAGAATCTCAATTTTGATTGCCACAAACTAGACTTGCCAACCCAGCTGGTAACCCCCAAAATAAGCCTCAACCTGAAGCATGCACCACTGGCCAGTCTCTCCCAGGCTGGAGCTCTGCCAGCAGACGAGGCCAGCAGCCGCCCAGGTATACCATTACATTATGAGGACGGTTCCAAGTATAATCCAGAGGAATACACAAAGCTTTGGCTTTATGTAAAGGCTAAGTTGTGACTGTCTCATCTTGGTCCCCGCTGGAGTGAAGCCCAAAACCACCACACGCTTTGGCACTGTTTGTTGTACTTGGCAATCTCCGCTCAAGCGAGGTGGGTGCATTGGCAGGACTTGTGAGGAACCCCTCCTCTTTAATTGGTGGGAATGTACCTGTAAGGCTGAGCTGTGTTTGGTAAGGCTAAGTGTTCCCGCAAGGGAAAACGACTTGAGACAATGCAGTTGGTGTTTAGAGTAACAAGACAGAGGATGACTGAGGCACTCTTTCATGTTACCTGGAGGGCCCTGTTAAGCTCTCTTACTGCTTTCTGTTGTTTCACCATGAAACTGTGTCCCTTGCTTTAGTTAAAAGGAAAGCTGATGAAATAGTGAGACAGCCCCAAAGTATTTTTTCTCCAGTAATTGAGAGAAACCTGGACCACATCTAGCTTCAGTCACTTATTTTGTTTCATGTCAGAAGTTAAAAAACCAACAATAACAATTTTTGCCATGAATCGTCTAAAGGAAAGAAATGAAAAGCTACAAATGCTGCTTTCCTTAATTTATTAAATAATTTCTTGCAGACTGGAAGGTCACATGAAAATTAAACTTTATTCTACTTACAGGCTGCCTAGTGCTTTGTTTTGGGCTTTTTATGTAACAAGAGTTGGGGACAATCATAGACTCCTAAAGTTAAGCACACACTTCATGCATTGACTTCACAGCTATTAATTCTACAAGCCCAGAACATAAGGGGTTTAAATGTGTTACAATTTTAACATTAGTAGGAGTGTTTTCTCCAAGCCCCATGCCTTTGCATCAGATGACAAAAGGGTGTATATCACTTCCTGCACAAAATTAAAGATGTTCAGAAGCATGTGACCTCTGCTGTCTGAGTTTATGAAGTCTCAAGTACCTCAAGACTGAAATTATTACAAATAGATAGCTGAAAAATCATCTCATATTCTATTCAGTAGAGGGCAGTGGCAGATACAAGCCATACACACCTATTAACCTGTTTAAAGTCCTGTCTCTAGTTGGCTCTCATGAATTTAATGGCAGCAAACACACTGGGCAGACAGACAAGAATGGTGGATTCAGTGTTTTGGTCACGTTCCTTCAGTCACTCTCTCATTTTCCTCCTACCTTTTTTTCCCTTCTGCCATGGATGTTCTCATCAAGGCCAAATGCCTTCTACAAGGTATTCCCCCTCAGAGGAAGTCAGAAAATAAAAATGCTTAGAACCTTATGGGATCAAGTTCTTAATGGCTCTAAATGAGAGTAAAATAAACACATGCACATGTGCGTGCATGCACACACACACCCAGCACGTATTTGTCAGACCTTTTTACCAGACAAGGAGAACACAAGCTGGAAAAAGACTGTTGACTAGTGGCAAAGGCACCGGGGAGTAAGTTTTAGTGCAGTCCCTGCACTTAACAAATTGAATTAATCAATTCATTGTTATGGTTAGAATTAAATGTAAGTGCCAAGAAATACAGCAAGAACATTACATTTTGCTCCATTACCTCACAATAACAGATGCAGTGTCACTTCACAAACACTCATTTCTCAATCCCTGCAACTGAGTAGGAAAAAGGATACATACATTGTTAATAGCATGCAGTGTTGTACATCTACATTTAAGCACATGAATAAATATGAACAACTGTATATATAACTTCCTGATCTCAAATACCTCATCTTGGCAATCTTAAAGCATAGAAGAAGAAAAACCCTGCTGAATAATAGATTCCAAGTGCAAGCATAAGACCAAAGAAGTGGGGGCCAGGTCATGAACACTGCAAACAGAAATTCTGGAACAACTCTTACTGTATTTGTTTTCAGGAAAAAACCTTTGAGGCCTACTTCTTTTACTGCAGGTAAGGGACAATTCTGCCACAATACAGTATATCTTTATGTCTTATTACAGTTATCTTCAAAGAGAATTACTGTTGAATGCAAGAAGCATGATGCTTGTATGTCTTTACATTCTTAGACAAGCTGCTAAATGGTGTCTGGCAAGAAATATTGATCCATTAAAAAAACATCCCCTGCACCTTAACTGGGGGAATGGCAGGGGGTGGGAAGAAAAGGCAAGGACTACTATACGCACAGATTGTCCTAAGTGCAAGTTACTGCAACATTTCAAAAGATCAAACAGTTTTCCCTGCCTGGCTGCAGAGTGGACACGAAAGGCAAGTGGCACACAGGTCTCACTGATGAGTACTGCCCTGTAGGGCTTTGCCTCAGCACGCTTACACCTGCATCCCCTGCCTGCTTCAGTCTGGTCTACAGCCTTTCCAGAGGCCTATCTGCAACTGTCAGACTTTATACCTGCTGAATGACACTTCCTATCAGCAGCTACTTAATGAAAGAGGCTTTCCAAGAGAAGGATCAAATGTCAGCCAACTTTGTCCTTCTCCTTCTCTTCCAGAAAACCATGCAGGCCCAAATGGGAGACTATTTAACTGCCCCATCACAGGATTCTACCACAGTGCTTTAAATGTGGACCAGTTCCATCACCGGTCTGTTACCCCTTTAGCTGGAATGGATTTGCTGAGGGAAAGTGCAACAGCCTTTTCTCCCCACTCCACAGCACTGCAAAAGGCACTGCCTGCGTCTTGGTTCATGTTGAAAAGTCACATCTAAGTAGTTACGCCAACCCACATCCGAATGATGGCTGCATCCAGCCCCGCTTTTCAGAGCCTTGTCTTACTGCATTCGCCAACAGATTTCATGAATCAGGAACATGTTTGGGAAAGATCCCAAGTGTGTAATGACTTCTTAAAAAAAAAAAAAAATTGCAGACTGTGCTTCATCCTCTGAACAGTGAAGTACAGCTTTATTCTGCTCTCATTTTAAGCATTTGATATTTTGAACTTAATTCAGCTGAAGAACTTCATTTGCACTGAGGAATAAACCCCATATTTACTATGCTAGATGATGCTATTCTGCTTACATATATGTTTGCATATAAGCAATAACATCATTCACTTTTTATCTCCAATAGACTTTAAATTTAAAAAAAAATAAATCACAAAATGCACACTGGTGCAATGCACTGAAACATGCACTGAATTAAGGTACCTATAACAGCAGGAAAGAGAAAAAGGCAGGAAAACAACACTGAAGATAGAATTAAACATTTGGTTCTTAGTAAGGTATGACTATCATTGCCAGAGCACTGAAGAAGTTTCTTGTTAGCTAGTTGGCAAGATTTGAAGTATTATTTCCTGATTACGTTGATAGCTGCTATTCATTGTAATCACTTGAGGATATCTTAGTATCCTGTGCAATTTGAACTCCTCCATAAAAATATCTGGAAGGAAGCCTTGCAGGCTATCTAACATTGACTCAGCTATTTGGTGACCAGCTGCTTTGCTGTGGTAGCAGTAAACTGCAAAGTCCTGTACTTACAGAACACTAAACACCAAACCTTTGTTAAGTACAGAAACAACACAGTCAGCAACTATTTATTTGCCATCTTGTCTCTCTGGGAAAAGCCCTGCAACTTTCTCATAGCCTGCCTAGCAAAATGCTTGCATGGGTTACCTTCTACATGACACATGGGAACCTACTGCTCTCACAGAAAGAGCAGTAACTTGTAATCTTTGCCCAGATTTGTACATCCAGCCATTGGGCTGGGGCTCGGCAGTGGTCAGTATGCAGAATGCTCCCACACACAACTAACCTCAGAGGGAAAATTCAAAGAGAATCCAGCTGGTGTAGACTGCAGGGGCAAAGCACAGCTGTCTGCAGCTATCCAAATGTCTCAGGCTTGGTCATCTTGATCTTTTTAATGACCCCGCATATCAGTAGAATACAGGCATCTGTTCAAAAAAACCTAGCAGCTCCTGACAGAGCAGAGCACACATCAAAGACGAGTGGGTCAGATTCTGCCCTCACTAGATGCATTAATTCAGAATAACTGAAATGAAATCAACAGAGTTACCCATCATTAACACCACAGTAAGCAAGAAGCAAATTTACACAGTTTTCTTTCTACTGTAACTTACAAAAACTAGCACTTCTGTGTACTTCAAAATATCTATATGCTTTTTGGCCTAAATATTTTTCATTTGCCTTTGGCAAAATCAAGGGTAGATTAAAAAAAAAAAAAAAAGGCAGGAGAGACTGTATTTCAATTAGAACTTTTGTCACTGGCATTACTAAAATGGCAGCAAATGTAACAGAGCTGAAACAAATCTCAGGGGGTGAAGAGCTAATCTCCTTTCTTGCAGATCATCTGTATCAGTCCAGATGCCTGGTTGGGAGGAAATATAACCCAAGTGCCTGGACTAGTGCAGCAGACTAAAGAATAAAAATATTTTTAGGTACTGTGCTTATAAAATATTCTATTTGCTGTGTAGTACCAGCTATGTTTAGTACCTTCCTTCAAGGATTTTTTTTTTCATATTGAGAAAAATAGATCCATACACTCCTGGTTAAAAAACACCTCTGCCTAAATATCTGACCTCTGCTGTGAAAACCAACCCTTTGCTGTTGGTCTGCATCTTTATTGTGCCTTCAAACTTCTATGCTAAAATAAAATCAAGACAATAGAAATCACAGTAAAGTGCCACTTAAAGTGAATGTAAAGTTTATAATCCTTTGCAGTCCATTCTTCCATTATGCTGATGACAAGTTAATTTGGGTGATAAAATGGAAACAAAAAGCAAGGAAGTAATCCTGTATTACAGAATATTATTCAAACAATAATAACTTCCTTCGCATAACACTTATTTCATTCCATCATTACTACTATTATTACTACTATCTTAAACTATGACAGATTGTGAAGGGTCAGAGATAATTTTTATCAATCAGTCTCCTTTTGTCTTTGGCAGGTTTAATCATGTCACTTGGAATGTAGCATGAGGGGCCTGATGAAATTGGAAAAGCATGTGAAGATAAAAATCACTCTCAGATGAATTCAGACACTTCCTGCCACTCTGCAGATGCCACAGTGCTGCAAGCCACCCTCCCAGGAGAGATGATTCACCTGGAAGGAGGGCCAGGCTCTGCCAGATGTGTAGGAGGCTGCCTGAGACCCACATGCTAACACTGTCTCAATTGTATGAAGCATATGCTTTCAGTCAAGGGTGAAAAATGCAGGCACCAGCACATGCCAAAAGTCTTTCAAGCATGGCCCACCAGTCAGCCTGAAGCTTAATGCACTGATCCATCGAGTCAGCAGATGTGTGTCACCACAGTACAAGTTGAAGCTGGTTAAAGCTATAAAAGAGTGAAGTGACCTAATCCAGACATTCAAATCTCACAAAGAAAACCATATTGTTGTCACTTTGGGGGCCTTAAGTGTGGGACTTCAAGCACAAACACTGAAAGCCTTCTTGGAGTAAAAAGGTATGTTGCTGCAAAAGCATAAATCCCAAACCTAAGCTACACTTGTACTGATTTCAAGTTGATCTGATAAAAGCATAGCGCAGCTTTCCTTTTTAGTACTGCACATACAAAAAAGAACATCTGCAGAATTTTATTGCTAGAGTCATAAATGCTCCTTATCCGCTTGGTTTGAGGCAGAAGTCCAAAAATACCTTGATAGAAAGTTTATTTGCAGAGTACCACTACGTACTTGGTAGAGCCAGTGAGTTATACAACATATTCTTTCACTCCTGGCAAAGTGCTGTCAGTGTCAGCTGGGAGTCCGGCAATAGAAGCTGGCTCCATAATGCCTGGGAACTCCTCCCTCCTTTCCATTTAATAATCATTTAGTGGGTACATTTTTTCTCCGACACACTCAAAGTCAAAGTACACTTTACAATGAAAATATTCACCTTGTTCACATGCAGAATGATTTGTTTAAAGAAACTAGATCTCCTTAGCACTCAAAGATCAACCCAACACTGGATGTGTGCAAACCCACTTCACTGTCAACAGCAGTTGTTTCAAATAGCCTGTTCGGAGGTAGGTGATAAGATGTAGTTCTCACAGGACAAACACAATTAGGCAGACAAAGATTTTTCTTGAAGTTTTTTCTGTTTATCACCTGCACAGAGCTCTCTTAAGTATTCCTGTCTGTAATAGCCAGGTCTCTGGAAGAGCACTGATGTTTCACAATGACCTCATTGTGCTTTGACATAGCTTTCCTGAGCTGTGGCCTGTGGCAAACACACACCTGCTCCATGTATGCCCAAGAGGGCAAAAAAACCCCAAAACAAACAAAAAAACTTCAAAAAATATTAAAGTTCAAACAACAAGTAGGGTTCTTCTGCCTTAAGAAAAGTCCACCCTGCAATCCACTTTGCAAAAAAAAAAAATGTTAGCTGGTCATTTAAAAGTTAATTCTTTTAGGAACCACCATGGATCAGAGTTAGCAAAACCCATGCCAGCTTAAGGGGGAAAACACCCACTGTGCATCTGAAGTTCTGTCATGTACCCCCCCTCCATTTCTAAGCCTTGACTATTACCAGTCCTCCGTAAAAGGGTTTTCTGCAGCTTAAGCTCAGGACTAAGCCAGTAACTGCACTAGGAATCAGATGCAAGGACCGCGAAAAGAAGGTTACAAGACCAAAATCGATGTCAGTACATAATGAAAGGCAACACAGATACACGACACAGATGGCAGTGCCAGGAACAGAAGTAAAAAGCAAAAGCCCGAACATAAATACACACGTACACTCATGCTTCCTGTGTCGCTCCTATCCAGATAATGAAGAAAGTTTTAAAATATGTTTATAAAAAGGTTTTTAATTAATTGGGCTGGGTTTTGGGTTTCTTTCTTTTCAGTTCTCTCCTGATTTTTCCATTGCCCTGCTCACCTGCAAGTTATACCGGGCCAAAAAAAGATTTCTGGCAACTGCCCGTATACCAAATACCTTTAGTATGTCAGCCATACAATACTTTGCATCATCCACAGTCTCCATTAGCAAATTTGCCCTTTCACCTCAATAGCACCCATCTGACATTTCCACAGCTTCAGAGGCTTTTACTCCTTCACCAAAGCACATTTGGGAGTGGTTTCAGGGTAAATTCTTTGATTCTAGTGCTGGAGCATTAGTGAGAAAAAAAAAAACCCCAAAACACTAGGCAAGAACAGTTAAATGTTTCAAGAGAAAATGAGCAAGACAAACTAAACTATGATTTTTTACAACTCATTCCCTCAAGTCTTTTGTGAAAGAAGTGCTGCATACTACTTTCCCTACCCAAAAAGCTTTTGTTCCTCACAGGAATGAATGATGTCCCATGGCCCCTGTGGAAAGGTAACTAGAGACTAATAGAAGAATGGAAGTGAAGGGTCCTCAGCACATCCAGTGTGGTGCTTGAAGGTTTAGTCTTTGACTGTCATGGCAAGTCTGGATTCTGCAGAAGCCAAAATAACAGCATCAATACTTGTGCAACATCCTAAAAGTGCAAACAGAGACACGAAGGGGTAAAAAGATAGCAGCGAAACAAATATAAACACAAAGAAACAGCTGGTATCAAGTTGAGTTTTCTTATAGCCTAAGATGGCTTTGCGCTACCTAAATACCACTGAAAGCTCACATGATGGCATTTCTGTTCATGGTTTATATAAAACAATATATGCTGCCTCATACAAACCATATAAATTAATATAAAATTCATATTCTGCCCCAGTATTAGCTAGGATAAAATTAAATTATTTTTCATTCATAAGATATTAACCATCTTTCTGCACTAGGTGCTATAGAAGTATTCACTGCTCACTTCTTTTTGGGGACTAATATGGAGAGAGTAAACCAAGGGCTTTTCAGGCTTTACCCCAAGTTCCAGTATCTGTTAAGCTGGAAGGGACCCACAAGGATCATTGAGTCCAAGTGCATGGACATGAGCGAACATAACAGTCGTATTGTTGCAACCCTGCTAACAGCTCATGCTCCTGAAGAGTTCAAGAAATTCTGCAGAACAACAAAAGTGTATTGATTGAGGTATGTTCACGCTTTTTTTTTTCAAAAATAACTGTTATTAAAGAGTTAAGCCACTGTATGTGTGGGCGAACTGCTTTCTGTAATTGCTATCTTTCTACAGATCTTGAGAGAGATGTTGATCTTCTGAAATGAAGGGTGCAGATGCAAGTCTTTTTAAACCAATAAAAATACCAACATTTAAGTAGGTTTTTGGCCATAGATCCTTTGTAGGCAAATCACTCAGATCAGATAGAAAAATTAAAGACTTCTCTTTGGACAAAAACATTGTCATTTGAACTTGGGAAAATACACGGGTGCCAAGAGAAATCTAAACTGCATTTGACAAAGTGCTCCACTTTCCCATCAGTCTCATTATATGATTTTTATTTGGAATGTAGACATACTAATATAAAAAAATAACAATGGCTGTCATTTTCCTCCTTCTTTGGAGTAAGCCATTCTGTAGCACTATGTATGTTATATCCACCACCAAAATCCTCTGGCTTTGACTGCAAGAAGTCTCTCTCCACCTATCAGAGAAAAAAAAAAATCCTTCTAAAACTTGGCCCTCTCACATCCCAATGAAAACAAGTTGGTGTGTGTACACAAGTTCAGAATTATTTCAGATGGCTATGAATTATCCTAAATAAATATTTTTAAGGGCCTGTCCTAGTTGTGGATGTCAAATACTATTTCTACATTGCAGTAGAATAACTATTTAGAAAGAGGTTCAAGACTGAAAACTAGACCTGACTGCTGCCAGTGTTAGAGCCTCTCTTAGTGCTCGGTTTTCCAGAACTTTCCTTGTGTAGTATCTTATTCAATACAGCTTTAGTGTAATATATACACACCTTACAGCTTACACACAGTGTGCCCACGTGTTTTCCTGTCTTTGGGCTTGATCCTGCAAAACTTTTACCTCAATGAGTAATCTCCTCTCACAAGAGGTGTCATGAAGGTCTGCACTCAAGCTGGAAAAATACTTCTAAGGAGGGAATTAGAACATGAGTGCCAAGCAAACAGCTGGTGGGCTTACTCCTGCAAAGCACCTCCTGGCCCCCGGACTCCCCATGAATGTTGGTTCCTGTCAAACCCGCAGAGCAGTGCATGGGGCAGAGCGCTGACTCACACCGTAAGATTTCACAGAGCTCTGCAGACCTCTCTGCAGGTACCAGTTGAAGCCTGGAAGCAGTAAAGTCACATTTGCATTGAGTCTTGCTCCTAGGGTTTAAGCCAGGACAAAAATATGCAAGGGTGGCCTATGCCACTTCCCCAAAGCAAATCAGCCCCAAACTGGTTCAGGCAGTGCCAAATATCAACAAGCAGTATACTGGTATTCAAATTTAGATTTTATCTGTGTGTAATTGTGCAGAATTTTGTAACTTTGCTGTAAGTGGTCCTTCTACACGCCAGAACATAAAGTAGATTTGGCATCTTTGGATTATAGATTGGTGCCTGTATCTTGCCATTCCAAGGTTTGCTTTGAAGCTTCAGCTTTTTTTCCTTGCAGCGCTTTGTCAATGGTCATGACTCAGCATATTCAACATGCGTAGGTCAAGATGGCTTTTCTTTGTCATTTGGAACTGAAGGAAAGCAGTGAGGACTTTTTCTAACCCTTTCTGTCACATCAATGGACTGGTTAGATTTTACAACCCTTGCACTCTTTGGAGGACACAAACTAATTCTTGCTCCTTCCTTGTACCCCAAGAGGAGTGTTACAATCAGATATACTTGTGTCTCATTTTTCATCCCAACAGAGCTATGAAATAGACAGAAGATGGAGCAACACTTGTGCTTCCCAGGAACGTCAGGCAGTATTCAAACAACACTCAGCAGAACCACCCTGAGGTGCATTTACTCCATATTGTTCCCAGCACCAGGCAGGTCCCAAAATTAACTGTGATCCACTATTTCATTGAATCTAAACACAAGGTCGGTGGAGTTGTCAGGACCAGCCTTCCTACATTTGTGGAAGGAAATATTTCCTTTCTTTTAATATTTCTTATCTATTCTACCTGCAGACAAAACATTTGCTACATGTTCAACCAATTAATTAGAATATTTCTCTTAAAACTCACATTAACTCACTGACTGAAATCTACTAATTTCCCAAATACTTTGTGTGTTACTCTTTAGATTTAGTGGCTGTTACTCTTCAGATTTTTTATTCTTCCACAATGATCTAGCTGTGCTTTGTAGTTTTCTGACAATAATTCACTCCAAAAAGGGCAGCCTCTCCCCAAGTGTAATTAATGACAACTTGATTTGTGTGCAGCCCGTCTAGTACAGACTATTGGATTCTTTCACTTCAAACAGTCACAACTGCAAAGATGAACATACTGCATATTTCAGAAGGGACCATTTATGCCATTGCATTAATTCCTATGAATGAAGCTGTGAATTCACTGGGGGTTTTTTAGGGGAACCTTCTACACTTCTGAATGCTAGGACTGCAGTGAGGTCTAATATATAGTCTAGTGTTTCTCATAAGTTATTTGCATTCTTATACACAAACTGCTCCTGCAGTCAAAATTGCATTGCGAGCAACAAAAAACTGTTCTGCCTCCTTAGAAGTTCTCTTGTAACCAGAAAGAATTTGTGGGAGGAGTCAACTCAAGGAACAGTTAATGGTTTGGGAGCTTTTACAGTGGTCCTAGGGACCAAACTGATTCAGTTTGACTTGCATTTCACTTAAGCCTTTGCAAATGTCCTTCATGATCCAACTGCAAACTGAGTCCTCACAGCTATGCTGGTCCTGCAGCCAGGCAAGCTATCCCAGCTTTGACAGAAAAGTAATTTTTCCCTCACATACTATGATGAGGTACAAGGTTTGAAGAATTATTAGTGAGATGCCAAAATTGACTTCACTCCCTGCTGAATGCCGACTCTCCAGGTACATTCAGCAACTGCTATAACTAAATGCAACTGGCCATAGTTGGCATACCCTGATACTACATTTGTTCAAACAGATATTCCATGCAGACTGATGCCAGAACACACGCATGTTCCAACAGTGAAGGCTGTGAAACATCAGGTTGTGACAGCTGGCTTCAAAATAAAAACTGTCCAATGAAATATATGAAAACATAAACAAGAGGACTCTTGTTAGCCCAGGGAATTCAGTCATTTTCTCAAGGCTAGTTTTAACTTTGCTATGTTTATCAAATTTGTAACTTTAATGCATACATAATTCCACCTACTTATAAAGTGAACAACTGAGTACAAATTGAGTAGTACCTTCTGCACAGAGAAATAAGCAGCTCTTGGATTCCCTATTACTTTAATCACCATAACCTGCAGAAGGCAAATAAAGAGGTCATCAAAATGCTGTGCCAGTGCTTTGCGTTCACAGCATAAATCCAGAATGAGGAACTTCAAGGTCAAAGTGCTGTATTTCTGCTTCTCTCATAGATATCTCCTTGCACAAACCAGAGAATGTACAAGATATGCAGTCATCTACAGTTTGAGAACTACAAGACAATAAGGAATTTAATGAAGATGTGCAATTTCTAGAAATAATTCCCCTGCAGACAATCTAGCGTGCAACTGCTCATGTGATGCAGAAGGATCCACAAGTCCAGTCGCTTTCACTCTAGAAATCTCTTCTACTTATGAATCAGAAAAAAGGAGGTTTCTTGAAAGTTCCTGCCAGTGTCATCATTACTGCAGTTGGGAAACCCATGAGACTCCTACAGTATCCTTCAGGAAAAAGGGCTCACTCAGGTCTCCAGTTTTCCAGGGATCTCATTTCTGCCTGGGACATGAATCTGGTCTTTCCAGAGAATACCTACACACCATTCTTCATTTTGCAGTACCTTCCCTGCTATTTAGTAATTAAAATCAAGGCTCTAATTTCTGTTAGATGCCAAAATTACTTTGATTTTTTTTCTTTAACTTAATCTTTCCTGTGCACCTTGTAAACAACTGAGTGCTACAAAAATCCTCAAACAGGCTCTTCCCCTAGGGTGTAAAAGACCAAAGGAAAAACCCCACCAAATATCCATAGATGTTAGAATAAATAATTACTGCAAAAGGACACTCTTAGGCTTAAGAAGAACAGTAGATTCAAGGGATAAAATTATATAAATTATAGTCTTTTTATGATTATTTCTGTCTAAAGGTGGAGCTCTATACAGGAGGGTGATCATTAAAGGAAGAATGGAGATACAACTCTGCACAATTTTTTTTTTGGTCTTATAAGCCCTTTAGTCCTCATTTTTCCAGCCATGAAACGTCTGTGATATTTTTTTTGTGACATGCAAGAGTGCTTTTTCTTGCTTTATAGCATCATGCTAAATGAACCACCAGCACTATTTGATTCTTCACCGTAAACAAGAAACATATGCATCTCAGACTTCTACTGCCCATAGAAGAATTCATTACAAAGTATCCTGCTAAACTTGATCCAGAGAAATAGATAAAAGTCATTAGCCCCTGTCTGTCCCATTTCAGTTATCCCTGTTTCCCTGCTGCCATCTCCTCCACTTACATTCTGAAAACAAACATCTACTTTAGGAAGGTTATTATATAATATTTTTTGTAAATATAATGGAATCTTGAGAGAAAACTTCACCAGGAATCTAAAAGGAAAATCTATTGCTTGTGAGTTTTGGTAAGGGTGCATCACGCAAACCATGAGTTTGAAGCATATAATGGTTTATATCTTTGAAAGGAAACAAAACCACTACATCCCAGCAAACAATTTATTGAATTAATTGATCCAAAATAATGATCTATTAAGTGTTAAAATTTCTTCTAATATGCATCTTATTAGATGACAAGCTCTGTCCTGTACACACAAAGTATTATACTTGTGTCCTGTAGATACAAGAGTCTACTGGAAAAGTTATAGGCGATGGTTAGAAGTGAAAAGAATGCCTTCCCAGAGAAAATGCAGCTGCAACTGTGAATGTATGAGGGGTACAAACAGGACAAATGGTCAGGTTTGGCTTATCCACTTAACAGGCTTGAGGGCAAATGTTTTCTCTTTGGTCTGAGTTCACCACAGCTACTGTTTTCCCTGGTGAAGTGAACTGCTCTGGAGCTGTTGTAGCAGGGACTCAGGCAGGCTGGGGCTAAGCTGCTCTTCCCTTCTGGGTCCTAAAGTCACACAGAAAGGCACATAAAGGATGGATGCAGTATTCCCCCAGGAACACTGCAAGCCACAGAAAGCCCTGTGTGAGGCTCCCAGGTGGTGAGAGCTGTCTGCAGAGTCCCCCTTTACATCTGCAAAAGACAGATTCCAAGTCCAAAAAGCCTTCTCCTGAGACAAACCACGGGATACAGCAATTCCCCCAAAAAGCCTTCTCTGAGATAAAGCATGGGTTACAGCAATTCCCAGTTCCTGATTTACATCAATACAGCTTTGATGACAATGGAGATACCTTGGCTACAAAACTGCATGCTTTGACACAAGACATTTACTAGAAGTAGTAAGATAGACTTTATATGCTTTTATGCTGCTACTGTACAGTGCACTCACTAAACAGTACATTTAGAAAACCTAGTTCAAGGTTTTTTTTAAACTCTGAAGTACTACTAATATCACTGTAAAAATGTTGTTATTAAAGGTCTGTTGCTACAAACTGTAAACTTCCTTTTAGACAGTATTTGTTAATGTGTATTTTACAATAACCAATAATTACATAAATATTTTAAATTAAATGAGACATCATACAGTCCTTACATTTTATGCTTTGAACTGCAAAACCATGGCCTGGTTTTGTCATTGCTACAGCAGAGCAAGTCTGGTATTTCAGATCAAACATGGTATGTAGTCCAGATGTGTTAGCTGTCACTCTGTGAGTAAACACTTCTGATGGACAGTGTGTTAACAACAGATTATTACTCATGATGTTGCATGATGGTTACAAAAAGCTAGACTGAGTGTCAGAGATAACACCAAGGAGAACTGCTGGTGGAAGTGAGGCAGACTGGTATGTTTACAGTGATTTCTGTCATGTGCCTCCCCCATTTACTCTTCAAGGGAGAATCAAATGCAATTTGAACACCTCCCTAGGGACTGCTATTTGATCTGAGGGGCAGGACTCACACTGAAGCAATAGCTATCAAGGCATGTTAAGCAATGCAATATTAAATTCATCATTGTGCAGTTAAATCACTAAATACATGGAGGTTTGCCTGAAGCCCTATGCACATTAATTTACATTGTCATTTATCTGCCCTTTTAAGAGGATACTTGCGAGGTGTCTTAGATTAACAGATGTTAAGTGACAAAAAGTTTACCAGTCCATACAAAGGCAGTACAAGCAATAGTAGCCGCAAAGTTTCTCTTTGCACAGGCAGACCTCAGTTTGGAGCTGAAGAGACTCTTTCAAGACAGGGTCATCATTTATCTTCCATAAACACTCACCCATCAGTTTTCCTTCTGTCACAGGGAGAAGGGATATCCAACTGCTAACAAGGTACTGTGCCTTTGGGTCCTTGGCACACCTCTAGAAAAACAGGATGGAGGGATAAGGTATGGCATGCAGATCTGCAAATTCCAGCAATCATGCAGTGGGCACTTTCTGTCGTGAATGTAGAGCCCAAAAAAAAAAAACCAGCTCTGCTAGCCCTGTGCTGGCTTCACATGGGAGTGTCTGCACCTTGCTCCTCCAACTGGAAGCAGTGGCAGCAGAAGCTGTGCTGGCATTGGCAAAGAAGGTTTATAGCAAGTGACAGAAGTGTCGAAGCAGAGGTCAGTAGTCCTGGCAAGGTGTGAAAGGCCCATTTTCACAAGTCTGGTTAGAACTCAGCTAACTAAGAATTGTTAGTAGAGATTCCCAAACCGCCATCATGGCCATGATTTCTGGCTGCCAAGCTGAATACAAGCCATTTCAAAGTACTTCCCCTCACACACACACATTTGAAGATATGACTGTTTTGATACTCTACTCCACTTATCACTCCAGACAACTGAAAATAACAAGCAATATCTAATGTGCAATTACGTGCCTGACAAAGACCTGGAGTCCCAAGGCTAGATGTGTTACACCATAGAGAATTACAGGTGATTATATAAAGAACTGCACATTCATATGCTAACAAGTATCATGAGACATGCATGAGAAGAGAGGATGACACTAGTCTATTTTCCTCACCCATATCTGTCACTATACAGTGCAAGATCTGACTGGAAGGATACAACCTCTTTGGGACCACCCAGAAGTTCAGGCCACTTAAGTCTGATGTAAGATCACAGTCCAAATTCTTACAGAGCATTTTTATTTTTCTTCAATTCAATAACTCAAAAAAGATAATGTTGTGCATGAAATGTGTTTAAGGAAGCTGCCCCGTATTTTTTACTTAAGAGATGTTTCCTAGTACAAAATGAGACTTGCAAATCTCAAGCCACTTGCAGCATTATTGCACACAAAACAAAAAACATACCAAAAGGTACCCAACTATTCCATCTGGGAAAACACAAACTCCCTACACGTTACAAACATACTTTTAAAATTTATTATGCCACTATCACCTCAGGCTAATCTTCACAATATTACTGCTTCCAATTGAATCATACTGATTTATGCCAACTGTAGAGAGAGTTATTCCATCCTCAATGCCACAAATTATAATTCTCAGATTCTTCCAAAATAGGAACAAATTTAGAAAACTGCAGGAAGCATAAAGTCCATTGCCTAGCATACTAGGGATTAATTTTATTCTTAAAAATTGCAGCACTGTATGCTTCTGGTTATGGAGGTGTGCCAGTAGTGCTGCAATTAGGGTTGTGCTGTCACTTCAATTATAAACCCAATTTTTTGAGGGTTTACTAAAACTCTAGATTAAAAAGAAAAGCTTGCTGCAGGCTGAAATGTTTTGTACAAGATTTCAGCCAGGGGATAACTTGTTTCCAGCATTCTGAAAAAAGTTAATCAGGTGCTTCAAATGTTAGAATTTAAATGCGTTTGAAGAGACAAAACATTAAAAAAAGAACATTTAGTTATGAATTCTCAGTGCAAAGCAAGTTGCTTCCCGGTTCCTATCAGAAAGGCTATGCAAAAACATGGCTGAAGATTATGCAACTAGAGGAGAGGAATAAGGAGAACAAAATCCCAAACGTTTGGGCATTTTGTCTTGGGGTTTTTGGTCCTTTTTTTTAAACAAGCAATTTTGCAACTGGGATTAGCTAAATCAAAAGAAGAGACAGTGACCTGTGCAATTGTAAGGACAGAGGAACAAACCACCTTTTTTAGAAGTGAAGAGTAGGGCAAAGACTACAAGGACAAGGTAGCCTTCCCACACTTGAGTGAGGCATGAGCCAGAGGTGTGACAATTTTCACATGTGCACACTGTGTTCCATGGCGTTGGCAGCGAGTGTCAACACACCTCAGACTAAGTTTAAACCAAAAATAATATAATGGGAGATGCACAAAGCTGAGTGTGGGCTACAAAACTGAAGGGAGCAGGCAGTTCTATACCGACATGATTATCTTGCCATGAGTATCTGAAAACACTGTATCTGAATACTTCCCAGTTAAATTTGCATTCCCACCCATGACTGCAGTGTGGGCACACTGTCCAAGGCCAAAGACTGTTAGTTACACTGAGGAATGGTATCACACACTGCACAGTCGTGGTTTCTCCATGCTGCCTTTGCTCTCTTCTACAAACAGTTCTTACAGAGAAGGGATATCTTTTGCCCTGAAAATTTATTCCTTGATCTCTCATGCTGGCAGGCTGGTGACACTGACACCTCTTTGCTATTGAAAGTACTATAAAACATATCCATGCACTACAGACAGACCCTTGTTTCTGCATCTCTTGCAGTTTAGAAAATTCTAGGTCCCACACATTCATTTTTGCCAAATTGGCAGTTGCTAGGAAGCAAAAGAAAAATGCTGGCAATGGTTCTGTGAGACCAGGGAACATGCAGGCAGTTTTCCTGCAGCACAGGAAACAGACAGGAATTTTCAAGTGACTTTACAGGCCAGAGACATCCAGGGATGTCTACTAATAAGGAAAACATCAAGGGGATGATGGTGATGGGTGAAACAATGATACAGCTTTTGTAATGAATTTAAATTGGACATCTTGATTTGTTTACCTACTGTACTCAAGTGTCTACAGAGGCAGAGAAGTTAAATACTGGTAGCCTTCACATCTAACACTGCACAGCAGAAAGAAGTTTTCTTAATGGGAAGTAGTCAGCCTGAGCTGAAATACGAAGAAATAAATTGCAACTTCTCAATTCAAGACTCCCTTAACACATGAGAAACAGTTTAAAAACTGCTCAGAAAATAAAGCAATGCTACACTGCAGCCACGCTTTTGCAGTGCTTTCACTTCTTACAGAGAGGAAAATGGCGCCAAGCAGAGACTGTCAGAAAACTGCAAGGTTAAAGGTATACCAATAAATGGAGAGGTCAAAAGCCTATTTTTACAGAGCACCAAGCCTAACTATTTATTGCTTTGTACTTTTGGGAGAGGGGGATGTAAAAAAAAACCAGGCAAGATCAAGCAACTGTATTGACAGCTATTTTCTGAAATATTCTTCATACAATAATGAAGAATTGCATGGGTAACTGCACTGGGGAGCAAGTGAAGTGCAACAGGATTCTGCCCATTGAAGCCAATAGCAGTGTATTGCAGAGGTGAATTCTTGTAACTTAAAATAGACAACTTAAATATAGAAAAAAATATTCTAAGTTCTCATTATATATGCACTACATAATGTACTTTTATCTTTGATCACACAGTACAGTAATTGATTATACCAAGCCCTCTACCAGCAGGAGCCTTCATCCCAGCTGCCTGATTCTTGCAAGAAGGTCCATCAGGGCTCTCAAAGGCAACCATAAGCTTCACACTCCACAACAGCTGAGATTTTGCTCAAGGTGTTTAAGGATCTGCAGAATTATTTTTCTCCCCTCTCCACTTCCTCCACAGTGCTCATTTATAGTAAAATAGGGAAAATGCTGTTGGCAAGAAGATATAAGAATGATTTCCTCCTCTTGCTACTTTGATGATTCCCCTTAGGGGACACAGAACAAAAAAAAATCAACACTGGCGGTAGCGGGAAAGATCCAAAAGTCTCTTTCAGGGCAAAGGACACAGGCTGTGAAACAGCTCATCTTCTGGATCTACTCAATGCAATTAAATTGTAAACTCCACATACCTGACTATACCTTCTTTCTTGTCGCTACAGTGCCTGACACC
The DNA here is from genome assembly GCA_013396735.1 of Grallaria varia. Classification (NCBI taxonomy): domain Eukaryota; kingdom Metazoa; phylum Chordata; class Aves; order Passeriformes; family Formicariidae; genus Grallaria; species Grallaria varia. The sequence continues at coordinate 1,634,479 of VWZG01013514.1, read as the reverse complement.
TCATGCAACAGGGCACCACACAATCTCTACTTCTGACAGACAGCACACACACAAAAGTAATCCTCCCATCCCCTCTAATAAACGGAGAGTTAACTACTGATGACAATTAGGGGGATTTTCTTCCTTGAAGAAATACCAATATTGTCTCAAATCCAGGGATGTTCGTAGAATTTCACCAAGAACTGCTATCTCTAATGAAACTAACATTTTAACACTACAAACATTGGATATCTTTCTTAGCCTGGGCTTTAAAAACGACAAACTAATGCAGTAATGCAGATCATTTTGCAAAAAAGCTGCAAATACCTGAAGTACACAGTGTTTTCTTGTTAGTTCTTGACCAGAAGACAATAACACAACACATGGCAAGCTCATCAGGGAAGCAGAGTGATTCATGGGAACCCCAATCTCAGAGTTCTGTATTTCCCACATTTTAGGAAAACTAAAGCCCAGAAATTCAGGATACTGCACCATAGCTGGCTTGTGAAACCTGTGATTATTTACCAGATTAAGTACAGTAGAAGTCCCTTCCAAAAATTTAAGGAAAAATTAGTTTGGGAATTGTCAGCTTTTTAACACTGAGTAGCAACACCACCAATGCAATTCTCAGTCTACAAGTTGCATCAGGGAAGGCCAGATTGGGATAGAATATGCCACACTGTTCCGGATTCTTTTTGGTCCTCAGTGAGATGCACTGGCATAATTTACAGCAGGTCTCCATAAGGTCAAAAAGGGGAAAATATTTCTTACCAATTCTGAAAACCAAAGATACATGATCCAAGACTTTTCACAAGTTTTGAGAAGAACCACAACTAACTAAAAGGTTGATCGATACAACTGTTGAGTCAGACACCCCACTTAATTTAGAGTGCTATAAACACAGAAAGAATAATATAACTGGGAAACTCATGCCCTCTTGTCTGTTTCTGTGTGTGCTCGTACACACAACCATGTTTACACACATCAAAAATGAGTCCAAGACATAGGGCTACTTGACAAACAAAAGAATATTCATGTTTTGGCAAAATACTACTTTGCTTTTACTGGCATGTAAGACCAGGCTGCGCTAGGCATATTTTAGCAATAATGATCAAAGCACAGGCTTTCCCTGAAGATTAATGACTGGCTAAGAGGATAGTTTGAGGTCTGTTTACCCCAGCTGGTCCTTAATTCCCAGGAAAAGCATCTGCAAGGCTTATTATTGCTATAAACTTAAGATGGAAGGAGGGGTTATGCTGTTTCAAATGATATGTACAATGACTTTTTAGAGACTTAATGTCTTGTATATTAGCCAGACTGCTTAACCTGTATCTTAAAGAACTATTCATCTTGAAAGTAAATAACTTCAAATTCCATAGCCGAGCACTCCATGTGAGCACTGCAAACTCCTTTACAACCAATTCATTACTCCCCCTCCCCGCCCCCCGCCTGCCTCTGTGGCAAGTGAGGAAAGAGATATACAAGGATTATTTCACTCGTCATTGAAATACAGCTCCATCTGGGTGGAGAATGAAAGCTATTTAACAGCAGACAGGACTCCTACGTAATATTTAGGACAGAAAGCAAAGAATATCATATTTACTTCAAACTGAAGAGGATTTAGCTACACAGAAAGCAACTGCTTGACTGAACAGAAGCTAACATGTAACACTCTTGGAAAATAAGTGTGTGGTTTTTCAGACAGATTGTGAATCTCTTATCCACACTCCTGAACAGCTACTCAAAGGAATAATTTCCCTGATTTAATGGAGGAACAGTTCCAGTTTGTGTAAGTAGTTTCCAACCTGAATCTTATTTATCACAATGGTCAGGAGTGTCATGGCTCACCAGAAGTTCCCAAAAGCCTGCACTTAAGTTAGAAACGTTACTGCTTGAAATTTTATTCTTTAAAATATGTGGAATTCTCAGTTATGATGAACTTGCATCTTAAAATACAAAAAAAACCCCAAACAGCAAAGATAAAATGCTAAGCTTACATTCACATCAAATTCTGGATTATTAATACTAACTGGCCCAAGGAGGGTCTACAGATTTTAAGTTCTTGTAATGTGGCAACCAGCTGACAAGTTAGATTCAAATCTTGAAGGTGTTTCATTTAATTGTATATACGTTAGCAATCATGTTTAGACTTGAAGTAGGCTATATACTATACTTTCCTGTATATTTTCCCACAGACATACTCTAAACAACAACAAAACAAGTTGTTTTTAGCATCATTATGAAAAAAATAATAACTGGATATTCCAAATTAAGCATGTGATTCAAACAGTCTCTTTATAAAGGATGAATAAACCAAACAGGATTCATTTATTAAGACTTCAATGATCGAAAGGCTATTCACAGCTAGCAAAAATATTCATGGTCTTGAAAGGGATTTACACAAGACAAACTTATGGCCTAAAAAAAAAAAAATCTACCTTTTCTTGCAAAAATAAAGCTACTCTGCTATGTAGAGCAAAATTCAGAAAAGCTTGCAATAGTTTTGCAACCAAGAAAATAGCTCTCTGCTTTCATACTTCTGATTTTTCAGTATCTATCACTCTGTTTAAAGAAGACAGGCATAAAAATTAAAATACTCTCACTTTAGGTCTCTAGATTCTTCATTATCAGCTTGTAAGGTAGTGAGGAGACAAGTAAACAAAAACAATCCAGTGGAAGATGATGTAAAAATGTACTTCTAACTATCTATTCTCATCTGAAACAAAACTCTTAAAAATACATTAAACTTCCTCAAGTGCTGTATTCACTTTGGAAAGATGTGATTTTAGAGAGATTCAAAGACTTTAGGGAAACCAACTTCCAATGTGCTTCAATTTATGCGTGTGTCTCGATCCCCTCCTATAATTAAAAGGGCCTTTCAAACCATAAGCCCCTGGCCTTTCTGTAGCTATTAGGAATGATCCTTCTCTCCATGACAACTTTTAGCTTGTTCCAACATATCTCCTAAATGAAGGCCCCTGTAAATGGAAAAGCAGCTGATCTCAGGAAGTGCGACACAAACCAGCAGAGTCGCCTGGTTGTTAGACACCCATACCTATATTTATCAGAAAACTCCCTTTGGACATTAAGCAGGGCCACTGCCTGATCATGACAAGAGTAACAACTCATAAGCATCTAATGCAGGGTACTGCCAGTCCCACACACAGCTGTGGAGACACCAAGGAAAGCAGAACTCCCCTGGCACATGCCTTCTCAGCTATTTACTTTCATGCACACAGCATGGTGGCAGGATAACAAAACTACAGCTTTTGTTTCTCAAAAATGCTGATTTTTATGTTTTTATAAACATACCATGTTTATGAGAGATGCTGGGTAGGCTGACATTATTTATTAGCACATCATTGTCTGATCTTACAGCTCATCACTTAGTCCATTTCCTGATTTATGCATATATAATGAATCGCTGTAGCCTTTTTTTTTTTTTTTTTCCTTTAATTTGGCCTTGTATAGCTGAGCCCTTTTCTCTGGCTTCAGACTCCCTCCAGATGTCCGGACTAGTACAAATCTACATAATTTTCAGAGAAAATACCTATGATATTGTGATGCTCTTTTTT
>VWZG01013514.1:1579871-1630839 GCA_013396735.1 Grallaria varia | reverse complement strand
CCCCCCCTCTTTTACTACTGGTATGTTTTTTTAATAAAGTCTGTTGGGTCCATATTCCACTATTCCAGACTTCTCCAGACAGTTACAGTGTATGAGCTCAGATGGTACTTCATGAGAACGTAAGAAGGCAAAGATAAGATTATACATAGTTCCCAACAATATAACTGAAGTAAAATGACCTGGTAATCCAAACAAGATTCAGACAGCAAAGATATTTAGAAAGATAACCCACTGAGTAACACATACTTGATACTTAAGTCTTCACTGCCCTTCAGCTTCTATTGCATCAATGTATCACCTAGATCTGTGAAAGTTAATACACAGTGACGCCACGACAGACTCCACTGTACAAAGAAAGGTACCAGAAAAGCAGCTACTTCACTGCTTTGGAGCAGGTCAGTGAGGAATCCCAATACAATTCTAGCTGCAGAACTTCTTAGGGAACATGATAACGTCGGCAATGTTTCAAAATGCAATCCTACTCTAAATCTCAAATTACTGCAGATTTCTAAACACATTTGACAAAACATCCTCTAAAACCGGTAGTTCACAGATGTTCCCGACTGCATAAACTGATTTGTAGCATTTTTATTGTACACTTGAGTGCATTTGGATGAAAACAACTACCTGGCTGTCAGCATAACTGTCTCTGGAAAAAAATTCCAATTTAAAAGACCACAATAACAGCACAACACTACTTCTGTCCTTTAAAATAACTGCAAGCTCAACAAATCAGGTCACAAAAACTCCAGACAAACAAGAAAAAAATCATATAAGTATGTTTTTAAATATACTGTTTTATATATGAAACACAATATTTTAAAAACTTAATTGTGGCTTTTCCTCAACAAGAATTTAGCACTGCTCTTGCCCCACAGTCAATCTGAGTTTTACCAGAATGATAAAGAAGGAAGAACAGTTCTTCAGGTCCTGTTACAGAACTTAGCCTAATAAATTAACAAAATTGCATCCATGACTTCAGTACAAATACCCTTTACTCCTAGGAATGTCATTCTTACCTGAACACACCAAATGAATTTGTCCATTTGGAACTTACTTATTATGAATCAGGCTCCAATTTCTGCCTCAACTGGCTAAGTTACAATTTATTCAAGCCTAGATATCCTATTGAGCTCTTCAATATTTTTAAAGCAAGCACTATTTTAGAAAACTGAATTGCAGAGAACAGTTTAACTTACTTTGAAAACATATAACTTTTATTGAAAATAATGGAATTATCATCCAACCAAATAATATATATGTCCAAAATAATAGAACTTTACCCATGAGACTTTATATACATCATGCTGTATCAGAAAATTTTTCAGATGCTAGATATGCTAAGTTGATAGCTAAGCACTAACAGCTTCTATGACTATGACATCTATATTCTACCATGATGAAAGCACAATCCTATTTATCATTATGCTTTAAGAAAGTGAAACAAGAAAAACAATTTTATGCAATAAACTTATTTCACTTAGTTAACATTTACTATATGGGGATATTTTGACACAAATCCACAGTACTAGTTTTGATGCAACTACTGTAATTATAGCATATTTATCTGTGTCAGGATAGAAGAAATTAAAGAATAAAATCAATTTTATTATGAAAAAAATGTATGCAAACCTATAGTAAAATATAGCTCCTTAAAGTCAGATTCAAAAAGATGCCAGACCATGAACATAATACACTTACATTTGATCTCTGTTAATTTATCAGTTCTTTATTCAAAAGTGCCTTTACTAAAGACAGTTAACTTGCTACTTTTTTCATCTACTGTACATGTTGTATTTATTTGCAAATGAAGGACCAGAAAGTACATTTATTTAAATGTTATTTACAAGCACCTTCGATGCGCTTCCAATGTAATATATCATCAGCACAGCCTTTGATTTAATTGTTGCCGTCACTCACTTCTGTGCACTAACACATGTAGGAGTTCCAAACGCCAAAATATTCTTGCCTTTTTTTTTTGTGCTACATACCAGATTTTGTAACCTGTGTCAAGCTACCTCCGATGCTTACAACTTGTGAACAGAGGCCAACAATGAGCCTCCCCAGACACTAAATCATAATCTTCATGTTTTTCGTATTTCACATTCTAGCCACAGTTTCAACATCCATACCCCATGACATTAGGGAAGGATAAATCAAGGAGGATGACAGCTCCCTTGTAGAGACTGGTACGGCCCTGGGATCTGCCACACCCAACACCCACAGCTTCTGCCAGATGTCTCCAAGAGTTTTGCTGTATTAACCCCTTCAGGAGTAACTGAGGACTGCTAAACCTTTTTAAAGTAACTGCTTTTTTTTGTTGTTGTTGTTGTAGAAAGGGAAAAATACAACATACCCTTAATCCAGAAATTTTGATTAACTAAAAGACAAATAGTGGGCTATCAGTAACAATTAGCAAATCAATCTTTGTATTTCCTTAAAGAGAGGAATTAGAAGTCAAGGTTTAGCATTATACAACATTCCTTCTTTCACACCACACTGTGGGCCCACGTTTATCTAAAATGACACAGTAAAAATTTCTGAACAGTTTTATGTTCATCTCTTCAGACCTAGGATACTGCTTTACCTTCTTAGAGTCACAATGCCCATTAACTTCCCTTCAGCCAAACAGCCTATTCAGGCCTTAAATCAACAGGATTTCTAATCCAAAATCCGTACGGTAAACTCTGCAACTGCTTCTCTGGGTTTGATCTGGCCCCAGGGACATAAATTTGCATGCAACTTCTACGTTTGTGAATAGTCCCTGGGCTCAGTTGCACATGTGCTTAAGTACTTTGTTCAGTCTAGGTCTAAACCAGCTACTTTAAAATGAAAACAGAAGCCATGCAAAAATAACATAGTTAAAAACAATTTTCCCCTGTAAATGTTGTACCAAAGGAAAAAAATGTAACAAAATAAACATACTGATTCCTAAAAGCACATACTGATCCAACAGTAGGTAAACAGCAGCTAAAAAGTTATCAGCAAATATCAGTGCATGCCACTTCACATAAAAGGGCAGAGTCACATTTATTTAAAAACAATATTAATAAATGGGAACTGTAACCAAGATTCTTTGCACACTATTGCAGGTAAAAGTATCTGAGCATATAAACAGCAAGCAAGTGGTCACAGCTCTCAGAATAAGACTGGTCCCTATTCTTCACCACGTTTATTGTGTGGATTTGAAAGCAGTTATCTAGGCAATTTCATTTGTCACTCTGTGTTCATGTCTCCAGTTTGCGTGTGGTTTTTCATCAAAAACTAATCCAGTAAAAAAAAAAAAGCAAGGCTAGTATTATTGACAAATGTACTTAGGCCTACTGTACTTCCTAAAACTACATCTGATTCACTTTCCAATGGTTTAGGATTCAAGCTGAGCAACAGCATTTCTTTAAACAGCTTAAAGAATGAAGGAAATACAATGAAAGTAATATAGTTATTTCAGCACTTGTTGAAAACAAATGCACAATAATCTGAGTTAAACTTGGGCAGAAAAAAATTAACATGCCTGCAACTATTTTTCATTTGGGCAACATGCCACTAAGGTCACTATCTACAGTTCACAAGAAAAACTCAAATGCAGTTTTTATAATTTAAAATAATTGCTCATAAATATCAACACTAAGGATTTGCACTCATGTACAAACTTTTCAAGGAAGAGAATTAACATTTCTTCTTGAGAAGGATTTTTCCCTCCAGTTTTTTCTTTGTACACATGCTCCACAAGTTAAAGGGTTAAGTAACCATTATATTCTAAAGAGCAAACTGTTTGCCTTAGGGCCATCTCCTCCTTACTCCTGATGAATTGCCTGACACTCCATGTATCATACATCACTTTTCACTTGGAAGCAGCATTTGGTTCCAGTCATGGTGTAAGAACTGACTTTGAAAGTGTGAAGCAATATGGGATAGACAAAAAAAAACCAAGGTACATCATCATCTACTAGACAGTCTATACCTAAAGAGCAATACATCAATCTATAAACATGTATGTATGTACTTACAAAATGGGCACACAAGTACATAAAAAGAAATTCTATGCATACTAAGATGAATAAAAGACCAAATGTAAGAATCAACATTCTGAGTGACAACACTTTTCCAGACTAGAATGAGAGAAATGCTAATGTTACCGAGGGCTTTGCGCTATAAGTGTTAGATGTAAGCTGAACACATGCATCCAAACCCCTGGCCCAATTCCCTCTGTAATCTTAGAAAACCTGATTATAAGACACCAGGGGTTTCATGTGCAGCTCCACTGTCAGTGCTTTACACCTCCAAATGATCAGTGCACATTCCTCCCTCTTGTGTGGATGGGAAAACAAATGTTTCCTCACCACAATGGTAGAGCAAGGGTTAATTCATGCACATTTATAAAGCAGTAGAGGCTGCAGAAGCTCTGGACTGCAGGGTATGCAAGGACTGAACATAAATTTTGATCAAAATACTTCTGTTAGATGAAGGAAGTGGCCAGCATAACAACAGATACCAGAACCAAGAGGAGAACACATGCCTTCTTTGAACACACCACAGGCAAAACATTTGGACAGCTTAGAAGAAAAATACAATTGCTCCTGCAAATTCCCTCCACTCCAGGGAACACAGGACAAGAAGCATGCTTGGGTGACAGATTTGAGGGGACACAGCAAGGACAGGAATAGATGGGGGCCAATGCAGAAGGGTACAGAGCTCAGGAATGGACATTTCTCAAACAATTGTCAGCAAACAGCTACAAAATCCATTTACAAAACAGAAGTCTGATCACTCTCCAGTTAGTTTATTTACCAGTCTGTTTATTGTTACCAGTAAGCCCAGTGAGGTGAAGATCAAATGTGTGAAGTTCCTTCAGCAGGCTCTACCCCTTAAATCCTGTCATGTTGCCAATGAACATAGTTCTATGAGTTTTACTGCAGTTTTTTGCTTACGTGAAAAATAGCATTAAAATACATGTTGAAAAAAACCCTCAGAAACCAGACAGCAAAGTTGAAACTTCCCGATAAGAAATGCCAAAGGGCTTGCATTGTGCACACCACAGTTCAGTTTTATGTCTTACGATATGACTGTCCAATTATTTCATTAACGAGGACAAAAGGTATAGCAAAGCTCCTCAATAAGTCAGCACTATCCTTTATGTGTGCTGAGCGAACCATCTGCCTGGAAGGCATACAATGAGAAATAAGTAAATGAATACCATAATACAGAGGGTGACAGACCAAGATTTTCCAGGCAAACACCATTTCTAATGGGAGAACCTGGCTCTGCAAACTTTTCTTTTTCTTTTCCCTTCCTTCAAATGCAGAATTTTTGCATTACCAAGTCACATATTTGGCATGCTCTTTGGCATTCATAAAATATTCAAAACATACATCCAGTCTTCTTTCCCACCTAAGAATTCCCTTCATTGAAGGCTTCCAGTGCTTTGGCATCTTCGCTTTGAACAATGGAGTTTTGTCTGTCATAGGTTCTTGTCCAGCTATAAATTTGCTCATATAGTTGACTGCTGTGTTAGCTCAAATCATTAAATATTGCACCTTTGTATTTCTGGTTTGCTATCCCAACTGGAATTAATAGCAGCAGTATTTATCTAATTACAATGGCTTAAAAATAACGGAAAGAATGAAAAAAACCAGAATAAGGACAATGACAGTAAGTATTCACACCAAGAGGTGAGGAAGTATCTTTTATTCACATGAGCCCATAAGAGAGTCAGAGGACTGTTTTTTATGTTGCTTTTAATAGAAGCATCCCTGAAATATTAAAAAAGCATTTGCAATTTCAAAACTGCCCTTCAAAGTGGACTTACATCAACTGAAGAAATGACCAACTGAAGCACACATCAAATGCAATTGTGTAATTAAGACAATCCATTTCACAGATATGCAGTTCAATTTTTTGAAGTTGCCACATGTACTGATTTGGCTACAAGTAGAATAGCAAAAAATGTTCCAGGAGTAAATATATCAGGATGCAAAGGGAGGGGGAAAAAAAAGGATTAAAGCATTTTTGCACTTTCCTTAAGAGTTACCTTTGTTTGTAGAGATCTCTGTACAGGAGAAAAAGTCACATTCACCTATGAATAATAAACACAATCAGAAAATTTGCTCAGGAATGCTCAACCAGGTTCCAGACTCTCTAGTTGGGAAAGAAAAGGCACTCCCAAAACATGAGATGAGATGTTTAGATGCAGGAGGAAAGCAACCTTAAACATTAACCCATAACACAAAAACACAGTGCGTCTGCAACTCATTGAAAACTCCAGGGTGTCAAAGCTAAATCTGAGAATTTTTCTTAAATAGCAGAATGAGTAAAATCAATCCATACGGTCTTCCAGAAGGCTCCTGATGGCGAGCCTACGATATTTGCCGTCAATTAGTCAGCGATTCCACGCATCCACACATGTGTTTCAATAGCTTCCTATGACCACAGGAACACTTCCCCTACTGCTATCAAAAGCTTTACAAGGTAGCAATTAACCGTCACCTAAACGCGCAACGCCTAAGCGGGCTCATAGAAAGGGCAAAAAGTCGTGTCCTCCGGCAGTTACAAAACAGAAAACATACAAAGAAAACAAGTCAAGAAGTTAAGGCCCAGAGCCGCTTGCCGGGGCTGGGGCGGGTCCCCCTGAGGCGCCTGAGGGGACGCGGCCCCAGCGCGGCCTCTGCGGCCCGAGTCCCTACGCCCTCACGGGCCGGGTCCGCTCCGTCCCCGCGAAGCCACCGCGGCGCTGCCACGTGCGGGCCCGGCCCCCGCAGGCACCAGCCCTGCCCCGAGGGCTACACCGGGACTGCCCCCGACCCAGCCCCGCAGCACCGCGAGGCCCCGGGGCCGCCAGCCTCGAAGGTACTCACGGCGTCCATGTCCGACGGCGCCGCTAAGCTCCCCGGGCGGGGGTCGGCCGTGTAGGCACGGGCGGGGCGCTGCTGTCCCCCCGCATTTAACGGCCGCGCCCCGCGCCGGGGGCGGGCGACGGACGGGTTGTCACCTGCCTCTCCGCGGGGCGGCCCGGCCTGGCCCCGATCCCGTCCCATCCGATCCTCCCGCCGCACCTGGGCGCGCTTTGCAGCCCCGGCCGGAGCGAACCCCGCGGGGCCGCCCTCAGCGCCGGCCGGGGCGCGGGGTGGGGGCCGCTCGGACCGGAGCTGCCCCACAGACGGGCCGTGCTGTCCCCAGAGCCCCGGGGTGCCCCACAGAGGGTCCGTGCTGTCCCCACAGCCCCGGGGTGCCCCACAGACGGGCCGTGCTGTCCCCACAGCCCCGGGGTGCCCCACAGATGGTCCGTGCTGTCCCCACAGCTGTCCCCACAGCCCCGGGCTTGCCCTCACCGGACTTTGGGAGCCCCTCCGGACAGGAGGGCTCCAGGCCTGGAGAAGGAGCGCCATGCTGGACCGCGCCAAGGAGGCCCCGGCGGGAATGACCTCTGTGGGAAGATGCTCGGCCCCTTTGGCCTTTCGTGTTGGTGCACCTGCACAGGTAGAATCCAGTGGAAAGTCTGAATTGGACTCCTAAGGCGGTGTAAAGTGGTAGTGATGCCACAGCAGTGTGCAAAGCTACATCGATGTAAAGCTTGGGCGAGTGACAATTAACCTGTTCCTCCTCTTTTTTTCTGGAGGCTTCCACAGCTTAGAGGAGCCACCAATGCTGTCACAAACAGAAAGTGGAATAGTTGTTCAAGTTCCATGTATCTTCTCAAGAAGATCCTTAGAAATAGTGACCCAAAGGTGTTGATCCTATGGATCACTATATGTATAAAAAGGAGACTATTGTGTATCTATTGTGTGCCATATACAGATTATATTTGCGCATATCATATACACAAAACCTAGGGAAAAATAGCTTAGCATCTTTTTGCCACAATAACTAGTATCTTTTTAACCAGGATAAAAGGTTGTTACACAGTTCTGGAAGATCAGTTTGACATGATTAGAACTCTACTGTTCAATTATTTATTAATTAATATGCACTTAATAAGGGCCACTGTATATTATTTCATATAGCAACAGAAAAATGCAGTTAGGTGCTCATATGATGCACAGAACTTAAACCCTTCAATCACTTTATGCCCTTGTCAATCTCATTGAATCTTAGTGAAAATACTAACTAAAGTCAACTAACTGCCCACAGATAATCATATGAGAAATTGTTTACAGAATCAACTTACTAATCGGACAAAAATGTTCAAATAATTAAATAAGTGAAGCGCATTACAGCTGGCAATCTGAGGATGTAATAGGAGGTTATGTATAATATCTGCACTGAAATTCTTTTATGCCAAGTGTTGTTATAACTTCAGAAAGGAAGCAGCTTTGGGGGGGGGAGGGAGAAGTCATATTGATTTAATGGTACAAGTGAATTTAGTACTACTCTTTATTTGGTCTTGAAATAAAAATGTGAGAAACATACATCAGAAAAAGACTCTTAAATGGATATTTTGTAAATGTGTAGCATATGATTACCAAAATAGTGACCTTCACTAAGCCATACTGTTTCTTCTTCAAGTAAACAGGTCTTTTCAAACTTAGAAGGTTTAACATGCATATGAATAACAGAGATCTTACATACAACTCATTTTACACTCAACTCTCCTGTTTTATGTCATGATCATCATGATTTTGAAACAGAATCAAAGAATCTTCAATTCTGTAAACAGGAGTTTAAAGGCTCATTATTTTCTTCTTCGAAATGTGTCAATGCTCTAAAAGCATAGTGCTGAAAGGCTGCCAAGCTAATAGGCCAGTGAGCACTAGGAAGAGATTAATTTTATACCTGGAATGAGTGTATACAGTTTCCATTCCATTTAGTGAAAAGACTGGAATGTGAACTAGTGTTTGCTTCATGGTACAGTATTATGTTAAACCCTGGGGTAAAGAGCCTCTGCATCAGAGAGAGTCTGGATTCAGGACTGGGACCACCTACGGATGTTAGTCCACAAAAAGTAAATCAAAATGGGATGTTTGAGATGCTTACTTGCATTTTTTTTCCCCTAGTGTTTTGTAGAATACTCATACTCCAAAATCAATGTGAATATTTGGGAATGCAAATATGTTATGAGCACTTCTGTTTACTTTGAAACATGCATATATTAAAATGGAGAGGTGTGTGCTAGCAACCATGATCTCACTAGAGAGCTCTGTCTGTAGCCAGAGCTGTAATCTCCAGGTGTGTTCTTTCTACTTTTCAAAGGAGCCTGATCAATAAAAAGAGAGAGAGTGAAGCCAAGGCAATGGATAGTTCCACAAGCTTGGTTAGCCAGAAGTGTTTAGTAGAGGATACTCAGAGTTCCAGACCAGTTTTGGAAACTTTCTTTAAAGGTTTTCAAAATGGTTGTGCTAAATTGGCTTTTGTTTTCCTGTTGCTCACTGTTGACAGTTCAGCAGCCCAGGAATAGATTTGTGACCAGCCCCCCAAACAAACAGAAAGACAAACCAGGCCTCTCTGATTTATAATCACATGGAGGTATTTGGTTCAATACATTGGGTTGTACTACTGGGATCAATATATTGGAACATCCTGCTGGGATTACTCAAATTTTGTCATTCATTGTGAAGAAACATAAGGGAAATGGGAGGATAACATCTCTTCCATACCTTTTCTAGGGCAGCTGGAAAAGAAGGCAACCAATTCTGGCTTGAAGAAGTTCAGTCTAGGTTACCGAGTTGAAAGAACAAAGCTGAGGAAGGAATTTTTCCCAAAGCAGAACTGTAAGTAAGTTGTATTCCTGAAAAATTATCATTTCCTAACTGACATTATCAGTCAGAAGTAAGTGGCATAGGACATCATCAATATTTGGAATGTTAAAGAATGGTCAGAAAGTGCAAAAGCATTACACAAGTTGTTCTTTTATGCTTCATGTCTTTCAAGGTTGCTTTTCCAGACAGAAACATACTGAAGTAGGTGACCACACCTCAAATTTTTGTGAGAAGAGGATGCATTGAGTCATCTATTTTGTCCAAGAAAATATCCACAGGCAGCAGTTACAACTGTTGATATAACATGGTTGTACACTCAGAGACTTGCACAAGTAAATTACTTGATTGCTAAATCAGTAAATTGATAAGTCAGGGAAAGCTCATTTAAAAGTATTTGAGAGAATGGCCTAGTGTAGTGCTTAACACTCAATTTCAAATGCAAGACCAAACTTCATGGTTCATTTTTGTATTTGGCTGAGGAAGAAATGTGAGGGACTGTACTCACAAAAAGTTTTGTCAAGAATCACTTGGAACTTTTTTCAGTCATGTGTAGATTCATATTACACAATACTAAATAGAAACCTGGAGAAAGTATTCTTTTTCAAGGTTTTTTAACCTTAAGTAAGACTAAATACACCTTCAAAGTAGAAACATATAGACGTATAAAACTTAAGGCCAGAGGTTTCATTAGCTTATATTATTCCAACTTCAACCAAAATCATTACCTTTTATTCTCACTCTTGTATTTAATCCATTAATACACTGCCACTGCAGACCCCAGCAGCCAAGGAGACGTTCTGGACCCCGGATCAGATTATTTGCTGACTCCCTTCACCCTCAGGTTATTTTCTGTTCTCCAGCTATGATGACTTCACTCCATCATAGTCACTCAGATGCTGTTACGTACTACATATTGGAGAAGCAATATTTGCCCATAATTTGTTTAGAAGTGCATTAGAAAAAAGAAGAGTTATATTTATTAGAAGAATAAAGGGAACAGAGGTGTTCTGTTGTAAGTTAGCCTTGTCATACAATAATTACTGTATTGGAACCTTAAAATAAACTTAGCCGTATCATTTGATAAACAAAGTTGTGAATTATTTGCATTCTAAAATCTTTAGAAAATGCTTTTAAGAGTAACCATGATTCTAACCCCCAGAAAAAAAAAAATCAAGTGATCTGTGCCAGCTGCACATTTTTGCTTAGCCACTGAAGAGTCTCCCTGCATGAATCTTTGGTAGAGGGAGGATTTTTATCATGTGTCAGTATATAAATTCAGTAGAATGAACAGCATCTCTTTCTTTTTCTTCAGTAAAAATTTTGACTAATGCCACAGTGACCTCATACAGCTATGTTTTAAGCTTTTGGCATTTTGGCTCACCGCAGCTAGTAGATAAGAAGGATACATGTCCAGCTGTAACGAAATAAACAATCTAATCATACTGCTGAAAATGATATGGTGCTGTTTCACCTCTGGTTCATCTTGTTTCCTCTTGTACCTATATTGCGGGGTGAACATGCAAGGTTATGTTATCATTCAACCAACCAACCAATCAGTAAAGCCATGCCAGCTACAGTGTCTCTGTCTGAAACAAGCTGAGAGATTCTTCTCTCTGTGAGGCCATAAATGTGAGTGGCAATGGTGAAGTCAGGAATTGCATGAAATAACAAATTCCAGGTTTGTCATTCAGTGGTCACAGGTGGAATGCTGCATCATACCATGGACTATATAAAATGCAGGGAAAAGAGTGGCATAACAAAGAAAGTATTAATGAATGCTACTTTTCATTAAGATTTATGAATATATGCTCTTCAGGGATATTTATTTGGTTTGGGTAAGGTCAATATGTATCAATCCAGAGGAAGCAGCAGGAGGCATTTTGCATATAAGCTGCTGACTATGCTGATCAAGTTTTGAGGGCAACGGGTCCATGACTTTTTCCTTTCTACTGGCTATCTCTGGAACAAATGTAGAAAGAAAAGAGGACTATGGAATTTTGTGTTCTTCGGGTTATGCAAAACAACTTAGACTCCTTGTGGGCTCATCTCTGCTCAGGCAGTCAGAGGGCTCCTTCAGACCTGGCTAGTGGTCAGTGTAACTCCAGTGTTTAAAAAGAGGAAAGAAAGTTTGAGTCACCGTGACATGATAACGCATATAACACTTTCTGAGGCAAATGAGGACTTTTCTATTACAGCTCCACCAGCAGTGTATGTTAAGCCGTCACAAATTATATGCTCTTATGAATCATTATTTTCTCTCACTTTGAGCTTTCTTTAATAAAGATTTTACCATGTGGAATTACAAACCAGTGAGGCTAATTTCATCAGCAGGAATGATATTTGAAAGAATTTTAACAGATTAGGAGAAGGAGTATCTAGTAAAAGCATCCTTCAGCCTGATTAGTTGTGTGCACATGGTTTAGAAAAAAAAAGAAGTCATGCTTCACTAGCCTTCTGGAACTCTTTGAAGATAACACTGCCAAGATAGGGTGTAGCATGGACATTATATTTTTAGATTTTCAGGAGTCATTTGACAATGTTTTACCCAAGAGATTAATGCTCAAAGAGAGGGGAGTGAAGGGGCAAGAGAAAAGTTTGCTCATTAAGTTGAAAAGTAGCTCTGAGCAAGAACAGTGAGGAGCTAAAAGTGTCATTTTTACGGACTAGGGAAGGAAAACTTGCAAGGCTGCAGCACTTCCATGAATCAAGTTAACTTGTTTACGTAAATGGCTTGAATGGATGTGCTCTTCTGAAACTAAACCAGGCTCATTATTATTCATTTACTGCGCTGAGAAGCTCTAACAGGGTTTGTAATCCCAGTGTGCTGAGCATTGTATTTGTGGAGAGTGTCCCAGCAGCCATCTGGACACTGAAGAACAAAAGGAGAAGGGAAGTGTTATTTTCGTGATTACATGAAGGAGGTTCTGAGGCCTGGACAGACTTGATCCCAGCCACAGAGTAAAATCAGTAGATCTGATCAGTGAATATGTTCTTAGTCATGAGATGGGATTTCTGATTTGGAGATGACACTTCACAGGAAACAACAGTAAATTCCAAAGAACAGTCAAGTGCTGAGAAGCAAATATTGCCAGCCCAACAAATGTGACGTATCTTCAAATAAATACACATTCTAAGCAGAAAAGAGATTTGAAATTTATTGTAAAAGTACATATTTCAGCATAACGTGTATATTTCAGCATAACTCTGTAAGAAATGTAATTTTCATATAGAAATTACTTATAAGAACATACTTAGAAGAGTTATCTCTCCATGATATAAACAAAAAAAACCCTTTGGAAAAAAAAAGGTGCAACATTTCTAATTTAAATTTGCTTGGTTCAAATATAACCTTCTAAATTAAAGCCATATCTTAATTATTTCTATATGTTACAGCAAAAGAACTAAGCAGCAAAGAGCACTTATTTTGGTCCACAGCATATAGAAATGGTACAGCGGTGACAAATTGAGTGTGAGCACCACTATGTCTACAACTTGGGTTTGAAATGTTGAACTTTGCAGGATGGGAACATGACCACACACATCAATAGGATATTCCAAGATGCTCTCCACCTCTTTCTGTCCATCCACTTCCCATGATACTAAGCTTAAAAACTTATGTAGTATTTCCAAAGGAATTGCCTATACTGTAAAAAACAAACAAACAAAAACAAAAAACAAAAAACCTCTTTTTTTGACTAGAGATCCATCTTGCATTCCTACATGCCTTTTGTCTAGTTTAAATACCCTCTTTCAAAAAATGAGACCCTACCCTTCTGTTTTGTTTTTGAGTGCCTAAGAATCCTACCCAACCAGACTTTGGCTACAAGATCTGAATTTACCCTCGCAAAGGAGGCTTCATAAGACTCCAGCACAGATAATCCTGTTTTACCCAGCTGTGAAAGGGATCAGATTCAGATCTGTCACGTTAAAAAATATCACTTCTCTCTTCCCGTTCTGCTTATCTTCCTAAAACTTTACTGAAAGATCTTGGAACAACTCAGTGCTCTTCTCTGCCTGTTTATAGTCCCTTGCTTTGTGTATATAGAAATTAACTGGAACGTAACTGTGAGAACAAATTCCTGTGGGGCAAGTTAGAGTGGTAGTTAGTAGTATTTGGTACTGCATGATTAATAATTAGGGTATATGTGTTTACATCAGGATAAACAAAAGCTAATTTTAGGTAGTTTGCTGCTCAGTGAAAGTGGGCTAATCAGCCTTGTACCCACCACAGAAAAACTGTGTACAAGAATAGCTACCATGGATTACATAATGTACTGTAAATTCTTGCCTTCTCTTACTCCACAGTTTGTGCCTGGAAATAACTCGTTCTGGTTGCCGTGCCTAACTTGTTGAATGACTGAGAGATTGTAGGAACTAATCCATGCATTAGCATTACCTAGAAAAGCTCTTCTTTAGCTGGAGTTGTGCAGGATAAGGGTTTTTGTCTTAACAACAAAGGCTCTAATCCTAGTTCTTTATCAATATGATTAATATAATTATATATGTTGGAGACCACCATATTCTTTATGCAATATGACTTTCATAGGGTCTTTTATGCTAAAGCTCCAATGCAGACCTTACCCATGCCTAGTTGGAAGTGCCACACCTCTTATATGGCATAAAGAGGTATCTAAGTTAGAAAAGCTGCTCAGTGTGCTGTTATTGCTTGTGTTATGTCCTAAAGGAACATGAGTCAATCAATAATTAAGCCACAAAGTACTGCCTGTTGACATGGCAACATGTTCACAGATGTGACGTGAACTTAATGTCCTTCTTTCATGTCTCCTGTGAAAGTAAGAGCCTCCTAAGCTCAATAACAAAGAATTAGAGCAGACATGGCCAGGGGAAAATGAGAAAATACAAATAATAGCTGATTTCTTTTTAAAAAATGGATTATTTTGAACCTTTTCTCTCTCAAATCTACCATATAAATGATCTCTCTTTGTTTTAGAGCAAGGACCTTTCCCTAATCAAAAATCCTGAATTACTTATTCCCAAACCCTTTTAGAAGCATGAAATGAACTTCCTTATGGATCGTTTTCGTGATTGCTTCTTTCCCAGGTACTTCACCCCACCCACATTTTTTAATGGAGCTGAAGTGAACACAGTCTTTTAGGTTACTGCTGTTTAGGCAAGACTCTGTCTAGCTCCAAGAATAACATTAGCTGCTGCACCTCAGATTAAGGCTTGGCATGAAGGTCCAAATGTGAATTTGTCGTCATTGGTTGATGCCTGTTGTTCTGAAGACGAAAGAATCACGAGTTTGTGTGACATCAACTTCTGTACGTTGGGATCATTTTTGCTGTCTGTTTCTGCAGCTTCTCTGCACGTGCTCCCACTCTCACTCTCTCTCTGCTTGCCAGTTACCCTCTTCTCCTCTTGGCTTGCATGTCTTTCTTCCAAGCTTTCTGCAGCAGATGGTAATGGGCCTCGCCAACACGTTTTGTTTGCCACATGTGTTTCTACCTGTGTCACAATGGGTGAGGTTCATTTTTCTTTTTTTCCAGGGCATCTTTTTACTTCTGCCTCAGTCGGTCTCTTGATCTTTCACACATTAAAAGTTTACTACACGTTTTTTCCTTTGGGAGCTTGGTGTCCTCCATGCAGAGGACATGTCCAGTCCAGCAGAATGCTTTTATAAGATTGCTTCAACACTGTTTGTGCAACCACTTTGCAGAACTTTGTTATTCATGATTTTATCTTGCCACTTGATATGCATAATAGCTTGAAGGTGCCGTTGATTAAATTTTTCCAATGCTTTGATGTACCAGTACCAGCATTTCCATGTTTCTCAGCTCTAGAGTGAGGTAAAATTTAGAACACTGCAGTAAAGCTGGGGTTTGGTCTTATGTCTAATAGTGTGCTAATTCCAGATTTATTGGACCTAATTCTCCATCTCAGTCCATCTAAATATACAAAAACTAACTGATGCATAAAAGCCAACTGTTATGAAACTCACATGAGGGAGAAATATTAGATGCATTAGATCTCATTTGTATTCCTTGCCTTTTAAGAAATAAAGTCACAGTTTTGATATCTTAAATTTTATAAAAGTACAAATCTCAGCTGCAGACTACTGCACAGCTGGGCAGTCCAAATGCTTGGTAGATCCGACCCCCTTCAGCAAGTATCAGTCCTAACCTTCCAGGCACAAGATAGGTGGAAAACTAATACCTAAATTCAGTGATAAAAAGAGACAGACAAGATTGCTGAGACAGCAGGGTGACCTCATGCTATATGAAATACATTCCTTCATTTCTCCTTCACTGCTTTCCTTTTAATGTATTTTCTCCAGCATCCTATGTGATTCCAGATCTCCGAGCAGATGAAGTTTCGTTTTTAAGCAAGAAATCTCTTTCTGCTTTTATCTCTTCTCAGATCAATTCTGATAACAAAAGTGTACTCCAGTAATATATTTTGGTAGGATGAGGAGCAATTCAAGAACGTAAGGTCTGTAACAGCATCTTTGGGTTTAGATTTGGGCAAAATGTGCAGCTGAATGACATGTCTGCTGTGCCCTTAATAAATAAATTGCTCACTGGCTGTGTTGCTTGCAAACAGACAGCCTTTAGGCAATGCCCAATTGTCCTTTGTAATATTTGAAAGGCAGGTTCAGTTGAGCTGGAGAAAAAGACCCATATCTCCATTTTAAAATTCTGACATGGTGTCTACTCTTGCTATTTTCATTTACTGAAAAATAATATTCTAAAGCTCTTTACTTGGATTTCTTCTGTGAATTTTTAACACACAAATCAGTTCATAAACCTTACGATACATATAATTTACAAACAAAAGCTAGACATTTAATGGGATTTCTGCAGGCACATTATAATTATAGCTGAACAATAGTCAACAGGGAAGGGAGTGATGGTAGCACCATTAGGAAAAGAGAAGCATGACTGCTACCTATGCAAGACTTAACTTGATGGGAACTCAGCTATTCCCATGGCAATTCAAAACACTGAAATTATACTGATTTAATGCTTGGTATGCAATCACGACATCTTTAATTTTTTTTTTTTAAGATCTTACTTGAAAAGTGTCAGAGGGGTGTAAGTGGGCCTCATCACAGTCAATGAAATTCCACCCATACAAAAGAAAGTAGTATATGCAATAACTTTAGTTCACTCTCTAGCACATGCACATATTTGAAAAAGATACAGTAAATTATTGTATTATTGAATGCATCCAGTTCTCTTCTAAGCTATAAAGTGCACTTTATTCTGACCTTTATTACTTAGACAGTTTCATTAATTTTGCAAATTACACTGTTTCTCTATTTCATTCATGTGACTTTAATAGCCCCATCTGCTGGCTGAGCACCAGGTATGGGAATTAGCACGTACCTTTGAAGGTCTCTTGTTGTAACAGGGCTTCCATAAACTTGCTGCTGAAATGTTTTGCTTTTTTCCTAAGTGAGACAAAAGAGACAAAACAGTAAAAGTGCATTTTGTGGATGCATATTATCTCACAATACTGTCGAGTTCATTTTGTGTTTACAAAGTTCTTTGGTTTCTGTCAATGTCAGTCTGTTTTGTTAAAGATAAAGACACTTTTGTTGTTGTAGGAACTTAATTTCCTAAAACACTTCAGTTTCCTTAAGTGAAAAGGCATGAACATGTAGAAGCTGGAAGAAAACATAAGATTAAATGTGTCACTGCTCAGTGGAAAAGGAGCTAAGCAAAGATTTGTTTTCAGATGCAGTACATCAGTGGCACTGAGTGGTGTTGTTCTGAAGAGTTTGTCTTATTGTTACTCTTCCCTAGGCATCCATTTGTGTAGAAGATGGGATCAGAGACTTGCTGTGACGCAGTAGGTTCATTTTCATGTTCTGGTGTTCTTTTAAATAGATGTGACAAATCTCCCAAGAAATAATGAGGGAGGCTTGATTCATCCCCTCGGTCTTTAAATGGAACCACACTGCACTGCTTTTTGAGGGAAAACCTTTGATGTTATGTGTACAGCCATGGTACTACTCTTTCTATATGGACGTAAAGAAAGTAGCATATAGGATAGCTAAAGAGTATGAGCATATGTTTCTTGTGCATCATTGAAATTGAATGGAAGTTTGATATTTGCAGATATATGCACCTGCAGATTGTCCCAAATAGGTATTGTTATTATAAACCATTATCTATGTATTAATACAGCAAAGTATTTAAAAATATCTTATATAAAAAATATATTCTCTACAAAACCTGTCAAATGGCATGGGAAAGGAAAAGCAAAATCCTGAAAGAACAGTGTTGGGAGAGGATGTATATCGGAGGAGTGTCCCAGACATCTCATTGTGGTCACTACGAAGAACCAAAAACTTGAGGAAGGGAAAAGTGCTAACAAATGTACCTTTGTGACAGTGAATAAGAGCCCAAACTGCATTATAATTTCTGATGCTGTCCATTGCAATAAAGATCACCTTAATTCTTTTGCAATGTGCAGTAAAGAGAACTTTGCTGAATAAGAGCAATCTCCCTTTTTCCAAAGTTTAATCCAGTGACTGGAGATGGAGACAATAATTTAACAGAGTTTAAACAAGCACTAACAGAAAAAAGAAGTTACCATAGCCATCCTATTAATCTGTGGATTCTGGTCTGATAAGGCACTTACGTGATTTTTGGGGCAGTGAAGCCTACAAAAGGAAGACAAGTCAAAATCACCTATGATATGATGGTCTCATCAACACAGCAGTCCACATTTTCTTATGACTGCAAAGATGTTCTGTCAGTCTTGGCAAGGAAATCCCAGTGAAAGTATTACTCTATTAGTAAATAAATGTTTACAAAGCTGTGTGAACTCAAAGGGGTAAGTAAAAGTTTTCTTTGCTTATAGCCTGGTCTGAAGATACAGAGGGAATGAGTGAAAAAGAAATAAAATATTTATTTCATAAAGATTAAGTACAGGATTCTATTCATGCTCTTTCAAAAGCTCCTTCAGAACTCAGTTGCTGAAATTTTCAAAATATTTAAATGTTTCAGGTGAGTTTTACTGCGAGTTAAAAGGGCTCGTGGTCCCCATTCACATAATTGCTTGGGAAAATAGCAGCTCCTATCCCAGTTCTATAATAAATAGCACATGGCTTAGAAGACCAAAGGAGAGTTTCCTGCTGAACATCATGCACAAATACTAGCATACCATGGAAAATTTTCTGGTGGTGTCAGTGCAGAAGATAAAACGCAGGATGCCTTTAAGTGCATTAAAACAACACAGATGAATTTAAAAGGAAACCTGGGAAATACATTGATCATATGTTCAAGATCAACATTTTCCACAGAGTAGGAGTGTCCATGTAATACCTTTGTATTTGTGCAAGAAGCTGCTCTTTTGCCTTCCAAATGCATTTAACATAGTGATCCAAAGAAACCCACCCTGCTGCAGCTTTCCCAGCTGCTGTGCTGCTCCTCTTCTGCAGAGGTGTTCTTTAATGCGCACATGTTTCTCGGTCACAGGTAGTCCACGTTATGCCTGACTGCATTTCTTTACAGGCTTTAAAACCCTAAGCCTGAAGGCACAAATGCCATATGTAGACTGGATGGAAGGCTGATCCTTCAGTGGACAGCTCAAGTGATTATGAATTACTCACTTGTGAAATCCTAAAGTTACATAAACAAAAGGACTGGTGGGTCATTAAAAAATGGATTTCTGTTTTAAAAACAATTTAGTTGATTTAGTAATACAGTTTTAAAGTTAGTTGAAAGATTTCTAACAATTTTTCCTGTGTACCTTGGGAAATATATATATCTGACATAAATGTTACTTTTTAAAGTAACGTGTCGCATAAAGACATGTAGAGAGGTAACCATCAAAGAAAATGTTACAAACAGCAGGCTCTAAACTTTGTTTTAGTAGGATTGGCAGCTAACACTGACCATTGCTTCTCAGCAAAGATCTGGATTTGTCTTTTCCTAAGACTGGTTAATCCTTGCTCTCTTCTTTGGGAACTGTATTCACATCTTTTTGCATTCTCTTGAAGAACAGGTGGCTCAGATCAGCCAAACCTTAATCCTAGCAGACCTTGAACTCCCTAGAACACTGTTGCTCTTCCATCAGGCTTAGAAGTTTTCTTTCTTTTCTCTGGCATTACTATGATTAATAACGGTCTTGACACACAGACACAGATGCACTTATATATACACTAACAAACACAAACAGGAAACATAATAGGTTAAAATGTTTAAACCAGAAATAATTTAGGAAGGCAAAAACCAGCAGGTTTTTTTAATGCAGTAGGCAAAAAAAATTGTATTTTTACTAAACAAAGACAGAGTTAGTATTTTAGATAGTCTTACAAGTCAGAAACAAATGCTCTTCATTATCCATTGATTAAAGGAAAGACAGTTTCCTATTCTACATTAATGTACTGAACAGCTGGAAAAACCTCCAAAACTTAAAAAATCATTACCAAATGTTCTGAAATATACTGTGCCTTGCCTGTCTTAAATCTGAATGTTGTACAATTTGATTGTCTAAGATAACCAATTTGTACTCAGAGTAGCACAGAGCCCATGACAACACATCTCTTGTGATTGTCTGCACTTAGTAACTGTTTCTAAAGTCCTAAACTGTCCACTATGAGTTTGGAGTACTGAGACTACTTACAGACACTTTTCCAAATTATGACTCATTATGTTAAGCCTTCTTTTCATGAAACTCTGCTTAACTGTGCATGTGCTGATTGTTTTCTTTGTCATCTGACTTTCAGACTGGTTACTGATCTCCTTTGATATACTGTACATGACATCCTAACAAAACCAAGTCTTTAATCAAAATGATGAGGATTCAAATGTGTGCCACTGTCAGACAGCAGGGTAAGGCTAACATGCAGCAGATGTGTACTTGCAGGTCAGATGGAATGAATGGATTTAAGACATACAGTTGGTACAATCTTTAGTTTAACCCTAGATCTGATTTTAAAACCAGGCAAAACATTTTCACAATGAGCTGTGTTGGTTTAAACTGCCAGCTGGCAAAAGACCGGCACAAATATTTTATACATGGGATAGACCTGACAAGCCCTGATAGTAACAATCTAGAAAGCAACAGGAATTTGTTGCAGAAAAAGAGGCCAGTGGCTCTGTGATTATGATTTTTGCTTTGTGACAAAAATCACCTGCATTAGTAGTTCTGTGTCAGTATTTTCTCTTTCATGCTGCTAATCTACAAGATGTGGAAAAGCCAAAGATACAGCCACAGGTGATTGCTTCTAACAGATTTCATTAATGCAAGCCCAAAATACTGAGAGTGCATAAATGAAATCTGCAGCTGTGAATCAAAAGTAACACTCAAGGATCAGGAAACACCAAGAGCAAATATGTCAGAATATGAACTTCTTGGATGTGCTTTAGAAGAGAGCTTGCAAGTTTAAACATTTAATTGTGTGAGCTGAACTTTTCTCATGAAAACAGTTTATAAGCTGTGGGGTAGGCTGCCATATTTTTCTCCTACACATATGTAAGTTTTCCGCTTAAGTGTCAGTCTTACTGAGCTCAATGGGAGTTGCAGTGCTCCATACCTTCAAGGAGATACTTTTGCTGCAAACCAGCTCTGAAATGACTGGTGCCACTAGTGTTTAAGCTGAGGCATGATTAATTTTCTCAAGTTCATTACAGGCATTGAACTTATAGTACTAAAGATTGTTCAGGGTGCTGGTGTGTATTAGCGAAAGGGTTACCAGATAGTATTTTTATTATAGGGAAGCACAGTAGATACAATTGAATGGACTATAAAAAGAAAGAGGAAGGCTATGCTTTTTGTTATTATCTGGGAAAATGCAGGTTTTTATGCACTGTAGTGCTATTTGTTTAATGCTGTTAATTTTGAACTAAAGAGTCCTGTGCCCCATTGCTGTTGGTGCATGCCAAGGTTTTGTGGATTCAAGCTGTGAACTGATTAATTGTAAATTAACAGAAAGATCCATAAGAAATGCTGATGGCAATAACGCTCAACTGAATAGGCAGTTAAGCACTTCTTAACAAGTTATCTTGTTGATGAGCCCTGTAGAAATAATGAAATGGATAAATTAATCAGGGGCTAATTCCCGAGTCCTGCTCAAGACCTCTGAACATAATGTATTGTTTCAGGAATACAAAGGAACCGGAGAGCCAGTAGGTATCTTCAGTTGTCGATTCTCCTTGAATAAGAACTTTTTGTATTCAGCATTTAAACCAGTTCCAACCATATCACTAGTGCCTGTTGAACTCCAGCTGAAGCATCAGTCCTTTGATGATTATCGGTAGAAGGATTTCATTCACAGCAGCCCTAACAGAGCTCTGATATATCAGACAATGAAATGGCTTTGGTCAGTCACAAGTCTGAGGAAATGTTACTCTTTGCAGATTATTCTTTCACTAGGAATAGTTTTTAGTCTCAGGACAGAGGTAAATAAGTCCACTGAGGTTAATGACTTCATGAACATGAGTCAGAGATGCAGATCAGAACTCCTGCCTTTATTCTCTTACCATGTACTGAATATTTGTCTAGTCATTGTTTTCCTTTTACATGGAGAGAATGGCATAATGATAGACCTTTTTAAGGCATCATGAGACAAGTATCCTTCTTGTTTAGTCATATAGCTTAATGGGTTTACCAAAGCATGACATTTGAATCAAAAATGCTTTTCAAGAGCACTCAGAGACTACAGGGCCCACTTTTGTATTTGGGTGTCCCACTCAAAACCAGTAGAATTATTTTCAGAAGAAACCCTATTCATGATCAGTGCCATTTCCTTTATGGTGGCAATGCTCCATACATTGCAGTTCGTTTGCACCCTGGCAAAGAAAAGAATCCAGTTCTGCATTTTTCCTTGTTCTATTGGGAAGACTTTTATTGAAGTTTTGTATGAGAAGGGGTAACAACTGAAAATGTAACTTCATCTTTGTGATCTTTGCACATTAACTTCAGTTTTGTTCCTCACACTGAGAACTACCAACTAGAGGTCACAATGAGAATATGCACAATTGTCAGAGAGTAAAGAACAACATATAAATGCACAGTGCTGTAGTAATTGAGGAGGGGATTTTATTTCTGTCTTTGTCATCCCTGTAGTTAGGTTATATAACACATACCATAGTAAGTCAATATAGTGACATATTGCTGAAAAGCTATTATGTTCCTTAGTATTTATATATATTTTTTCATGCAGCATTATGATTCCATGGTCACCATGTAGTACTTATTCAATTCTATTAATATACTCTGATATGTGACATACTGTAGCTTCAAACGTCTATATAGCCTAGAAGGTAACTTATGTCCCCTGTGCATATGATATCCAACAAAGACAATCACAGAATTATAGAATCTGATGTTGACTATAGAGCCATTGACTTCTGACTGACATCTAACCTACATCACATTCTCAGTTACACATTCTTCTCCTGAAAATTAAAAAGGAAGAGTTGCATATTATTGATAACCACCGACTACACACCTTCCTGGTGATGAAGAATGTTGTCATAAATCAACACCTACACTTCTGTCTTCTAATCTTATGTCTCTGTAAGGCTCCACGCTAGTAATATCAGCTGCCTCCTCTCATGTGCCTTGTGATTCTTCCATCCAGGACCTCAAATCTTCCACCTGTGCTTTCTTGTCCTCTCTTGCTGTCCATACACAGTATCCTGAGGCCTCGTTGCTGTACCTAATTACTACCTGGGCAAGAGGCAGCATGTCCTGTGGCTACCTGTGTGTTGATTGTCCAGCTGGTAAACCAGACAAAACAGAACTTTTAAGTTCACGTTGCAGTTTTTCTCTTAATGAGGCAAGTCATCTGTCTAGTCATCAGTTTTCATGTAGCTGGGTAGAGCTTAGTATCTTTGAGATCACTGCTCTTCTATCGAATTTGAGATTGGCCAATAGATTCAGAAGTTAGTGGGAAAGACAGAAAACACAGTTGCATAAGCTTGGGATGATCAGGGTAGAAACACAGTAATGCTTTCTGAGTACTAGACTAGACTAGTGCACTGCTTAGGTGTGTACTCACTAGACTGAACTAGACAAGCAGACTCAGAGATCAGATAGTTTCCTAAACACTGTAAATAGCACTATCCCAGGAATGGGTCAAGGAGACCTGCTTATGTCAGCATATTCACATTGCCTCTCCTTCCACATTTTGTATCATGGAAATAACTTTGAAACTAGGATAGTCTCTAAGGCTAATTTTACCAGCATCCAGGAGAAAGAATTGACATTGTGGAGATGTGTAGCAGAATCCTCATATGCTACATTTTGGAAAGGATTTTTGAAGAAGCTGTAATAAACTCAATTGTTTCATTTAGTTCCTTGTTGAATGAGAACCATCCAGGAAGTGATGGTTGTTCAACTGGTATGCATTTATCCTTCAAATAGGCGGAATATGTAACTGAATTTTATTTGAGGTTTGAATGCTCCTACTTCTTGCTCCATGAAAGATCACCATCTTGGAATGACCTCTGTATGCTGAAGAGAACGGGCCAGTCTATTTAAACACAACATGCCATATGAATTCTGGCTATAAATCCACTGCAACCAGTGGATTTAACAATGGTTACAAACTTGACTCAGAAAATGCTTTTTTTTTTTTTTCGCTGTATGCATTCTGTAAACAATGTTTTGAAAGCACTAATTGAATTTCTCAATAATAACAAAGTAATATAACATGCCATGCTTGAACTACTCTATAAAGAGTATATTACTTATACTGCTACCTTAAAACTCAGGTAGAACTTTCTGGTAAATTCAATTGACAACATTTGTCTTTTAAATTGAAAACTTTTGGGGTAATTAATGAATGGGAGTAGTGGACTTGTGTTTACTTTATACAGTAATTGATTAGACTGATTATAAATAGAAAACATATTTTAAGTCTATCATAAAGCAGTTTGCAAAGTCAGCTTTACATAAGATAAAAATGTCAAACAGAAATCTGTCTTACCCTTGTTGTTCCCCAGTCACCAGATGTGCCTGCTTCCCTGTTTTCCTTATGGAAAGAAAGAAAAATCATTATTGCCTTTCCATTTTTTCTTTTTTAAGAGATAATTATAGGTAGATCACAAACTTTAAGGTGTGTATATTGGATTTACATGAAGTCTCTGAGACTTCATGCATCTCTTCAGCTTAGTTTATGTAGAGGCAAAATCATTCAGATATTCACAGACTGCCCTTCACAGAAGTGACAAGTGAAATCTCTCTGAATAACCCAAGTATTCACCCTTATTGGGGATGAATTTCCTGAATTCAGCTGAAAAATCTTACAGTTTGTGGTGGGATCTGGTTTGTGTTAGTGCAGATAGAAGGCTACCATCCTAGAAATGTCTTCTTGTACCAACAGCTGGATTTATTTGGGTAACCTGTGTTATGCTGTGGCCATTTATAGTAACTGATTTCTGAGATGAGCTCTAGAAATATACCTACTGCAAATCTGTGCTACAGAAGTAGACCTTTAGTGTACTGGTCCTCCTGAAAAACTGAGAAAAGAACCTTCACTGAAGTTGAAAAACATTTTACAACCACCAGTGACACCTTTCACAGCAGTTTCCAGGCGGCCACTGAACAACATTTGTAGGTCACCACCATGTTTTTCAGATGCAGGAAGAAGTGCCTCTGTTTAGTTCAACAGAGAAGTGGAGGTGATACTGCTACTGGATTCCAGTGCAGGGCCAAGCTCACCGGGCCATTAATTTTCATTTGCATCACTTCCTCAGCACAAAGCAGACTTAATGCTGCATTAACTGGCAGCCCAGAGGTTCACAGTGTGCTGGGGAAATCAGGTGCTGCAGCTCTGGTGAGATGGCCTGGGCAGCCCCTTCCGCACAGTTCCCATGTAGATGTTGAGCGAGAGAGGGTGGGCAAAAGCAAGAGCAGATGAAGTTTTCAGTATAGTTTTTTTCTTTAACTCCCAGCTTCCAAAATTCTGTGGTTAGGTAAGAATCTCTGCTTTAATTTAAAAATCAAATCTCAGAAGCCATAAAGTAAATCAAATGAAAAACAAACAGATATTAATCTTGTGATGTTTGATCCAATTTTGTGTTTTGGAGAACTGTCTTCTGGGTTTTGAACACCTGGATTTGGCAAGGCTCCTATCATGCCTGGAACAATGTACACAAAGAGTTTTCTTACTATCACTATTCCCCTCCCTCTCCCTTTCAGGCAAATGAACTAATTTGGACACAATATTTCAACACATTTTTTGCATTGAAGGTGGCTAATAGCCTACTACAGAGAGAATATTTCTAAAAGCCCAATTAAATAGCTGCATAATTTGCCCTTCAGAAACCAAATTATCCAAATCTACAGTAAAACAAAATATTAAAAAATAATATTTCTGCCTACATACTAAAGCCCAAGTTTAAGATTTAGTATTTCAAACACTACAAGGTTGGCATAACTGCAGTTCCAGGGACTGTGAGATCTACTTTAATGAGTGTCTTGACAACATTAGGACATTTACATTAGAAATGTTTTATATGGTAGTACAGACAACGTGGGAAAGAACTTAAGAGTTAATGGTTTTGTACTGTTTATCATCTTACGAAGAGTAAAAAAGCTGAGCTTATAAATTTATTTAAATTAGTTAGGCTTTAAAGACCTCAAATTCCTAGATCTGTTAGAACTAAATCCCAAAATGTGTTACGGCAATCAGCAGTTTAACTGAACTGAAGCATTTATTTGCAATTTTTTTTTTTTTCTGGATCAGTATCTCATTAAGGGTATCCTGCAGATTTGAGTCCTTTCTGTTTAAATATCCTGAAACTTTACTACAGTTACTTATAATCCCAAAACAGAAAACAAAAATATTGCAAGAAACCTGAAATGGGGGAAAAGAATTTAAAATCCTAAGTTTTTGAATAATTGGATCCTATTGTGATATTTGTAAATGCACATCATTAATGACTTTGAATTTAAGAAAAAGAAATTACTTTAAAACTTTACAGTTTATCTTGCTATGTCTTAAGGAACATTTTGGAATGCCTTTTCTGCTGTCAAAATGCACTTGAGGGGCTTCTGTGAATCTTATTATTTACTGAACAGACCAGAATGACTCTCTCAGAAAAGTTAAGGGCTATCAAGTGAAAAAGTGTTTAGGAATTTCTCTAAATGTCAGTTCTTCCTCTGCAAACAGGAGCTGCTTCTCTATCATACTAATACCTACGGATCCAGTTGATAGTGTTTCAGCTTTTTGGTATAAGAAGATATCTGTGTGCTAAGAATGCATTATCAGATTGTGAGTGGAAGAATTTTCATGCTTTCTGGATAGTGTTTAATGTGGTAATATACCACACATGTATTTTACTGTAATACCTGGTTTAGTTTCCTCAATTTTGTTTAATTATTTTTTTTACCTGAAGACCTAAATGCAGTGGTTGGTTGGACTGCTTAGAATGTTAGTAATGAGATACGGAGCCCTTTTCTTCCAGGTCACTGGCATGAATTTGACCCTGGCTAGTGAAAACCGAGAGTCATTATCAGCTGGTGACTATTTGGTGGCCTACGACATACAAGCTGGTGGTTTCACTTTGTGTAATGACCCATGGCTGCATACACATACACACAGTCTTCAGTTAAAACATGTGCAAATAGCTTGGAAAATACCATATATCTCATGACTGAACTTCAAAACTCAGGCTGAAAGGTCATCTGTGGTGGCAATTAAGAGTGATAGGCTTTATACCCTGTCAGCCACGGAGAACAAGGTGCTCCCCAGCATTCACACAGGTCATTTGCTTCTGCTTGGACAGTGGAACCCACACATTTAAAGAAGAATAACACAAAATAATGGATAAATGCTAAATTAATTTTGCACAAGACAAAGTTATGAAGAAAAGTCCTTACAGATACAGAGCCTGTGAAAAAGAAAAGGAGGGAAACAGAAAATAAAAGAGAAGAAAACCTGAAAAAAAAGAAGTAGAAAAGGGAACATACGGAATGGTGAAGTAGAGAATGTAGAGATATATAAAACAGCAAATACACTGATGGCCATTGCTTCCCACAACACCTAACTTCTTCCCCTTCTTCCGTTTCAGAATTAATCTACTTCCTGTGAAAAAAAGGGCTTGTTATATAAGAAAAATTCAGCAAAGTATTTAAGCACATTTTTCACTTCCAGCATGTGAAACATCCTGCTTGTCTCAACAGTGATTGTTGTTCCTTACAGTAGGTGTTTGCCCGTCTACTTTACCAAAGTGAAGTTTCATAATTAAGCTGTGTAGACTCAGCTAAAGGGTTTGGTTTTGATGATGGATGTGGCTTTACTGCATCAGCAGCAAACAGCACAGTGACCAAGAAAATAGCAAGGAGTAATAAATAAGAAGATCTCCACTGATGTGATAGGAACTTCAGGGAATGCTGGGAGGGCTTTTGGAGCAAACAGATGCTGGGTCCGGATTTTCCCCAAAGTCGTTCACCCATCTCTACAGTTACTGTTAAATATCTGTGACACACGTGTGTTGATTCAATGGTGAAAGGCTTAAAGATCAGGCTGGGTTGACATTTTTCTTGTAAGGCTCAATATCATGAAAACATTTGAAGTGTAAAGAGCTGTAGAACTGGCTAGTTTCACATGTCATACTGATGCTGTGTGGCTTTGTAAAAGAACTGATACACTTTGACGCTCTAGGCCTGAAGCAAATACAAAGCACAGGACTTCTGAGCATGGCAAGAAACCGTGAAGCAGCAGCAGAGAGCACCAGGTAAGATCAAATTCCTGGCTATCTTCCATTTCCCTGTCACACCGTGTATGCTTAATAAACTGTTTATACAATAGTGATAGGATATGACTGCCACCTGCATGCTATGTAACGTGTATACTCTGCAGAAAGAACACTTAGCAGCTGCAAGATATAAGTAGTTTAAGCCTAGAATGCCTGGATGTTCTTAGGTGAGCTCACTACTTTCTAAGCTGCAAAAATGCTTAATCCCTGTGTCACTTTATATTATTTTGTAGTTAATGTTGTCAGTGGGTTGACAAAGGCACATAACCAGGGGCAGGATCTGGCCTATCATATTTAGTAGGATATGATTCCTCAACTAGACACTACAACCTTGTAAGGGCACAAACTCTGCTTTGTTTTCACATCTGAAATGTGAAGGAATAGACCTTGTCTTACAAGGCTGCAGTTGTGAGCTTAGTGCTGATATATGATCACCCACAGATGCTAAAACCACAGTTTGGTTTAAGAACTTTAAATAAATAACCAACTGACCACTTAGCAATATATTTTTCTCTGATGCTTTTGACTGGCACTGAGAGGGAAAGCTCTTTTTAGCAGGAAATAATCTTTTATTTGATAATTACATAAGGCACTGTTCCTAACTAAAGTTCTACTGAAAAATTATTATTATATTGTTTAATGATTTTTTAAAACTTAGAATAGTACAAACACTGGAAGTAGCTTATATACAGTTCTGAGCTTTGTTAATAATTCTTATGTATAAGTACCTTTCTCCTCTCTAATTCTCTTCTCGTCTACGGTCACTTTTCTTTAAGGTTTGATTATATTACCTCATTAATTTGTCTTGTTCTGCAGAAGCAGTAGATTCTGCTCTGCTCAAAGGCAAATCTTTATGCTGTAGTTAGCTGGGGACTGCTTGTATGTAGGCCTTCACTTCCTGCTCATTGTGTCTTTTGATGATTCTCACAATAAACTTGGCAAAGCGAAGGCTTATTATATGTCAACTCCATTTTTGTCTCTTGCAGTCCTCCATTGCTAAACAAGAAAGCCAAGCTTCTTTCACAAATTCAGGAAGCATATTGCTGCTTTCCAATAGGTAACCACAGATGCTTCATACGTAACCATTGATTTTCTATCCAGGGATATGTAGGAAATCTTACAAAGAGCATGAGTAAGGACGCATCTAATAACATGTCAGACTTTTCCTGTTTCCACACTTGAATGCTCAGTCCAGAATACTGATCCCTGCACCAGAGAACAACCACAGTTTACAAAGTCAATATATACTGTATGAAGTAGCTGTATAGTTATGATAGTTACCACAGGGAATGAAACCTAAAATTTTTAGATGCAAGCAGAGGGCATAGGCAGGATCTGACTTTTCTCTGAAGTAGGCTCAGCTAGAGGAAAAATATTGATTTTCACCACAGCCATCCTTCCTTCAGAAGTTATTTCATGTTTGAAAGGAATGCATGAGGCTATAGAGAAAAAGAAAAAAGGTGATATTTTATCTTAATTTATAATTTTATTTTATTTACAGGATTCAGTTAATTTATGTGTGCTCTTCAAACAAAAGCAAATAAACCAGAAGATTTTCTTTAACTGAATTGTTTGATGCATATTTCATTGGAAGTTATTAATTAGTGTCAGTGCTCAGTCATGGCAGTTATGCTTTTTTCCAAGTAGGTATTGCAGACTCAAACAAAAAAGGTAAAAATAAATTAAACTTGTAACTTTTAATTTGTTTGCATAAAGCATCCAAATGTTAACAAATTTCCCGGAACCAACCGCTGTGTCTTAAATCTCTGAAGTCTGAAACTGACTTTCTAAGACTGTGAAAACTGCCAGCTTCAGTTCATGAGGTCTTCACAGGGTGAAATCAATTGGTTGGCTTCAAAACCCTGTAGTCAATACCAGCTTTTACTAGGAGCAGGGCTGCTGGGCTTGGAGGGCCACTAATCAGGCGCGGAATGAGGTTACTATTGAGGTTAGGTGGATTTTGGTAGAACATGTCTATGCAGAAATGCCGGTGCTCTTTTCAGATGGGGCAGATGAAGAATGAAGGAGGACATTGGGGAAGTAGATATGCAGATTATGTTCTCTATGCCCCCTGGAAAATCTAGTTTTGCCTGTGTTTCTACACTCATTTCTTCAATGTGCGCAATTGATAGCTTGATATTCATGAACAGTATGAAAAAACCGAAATAAAATCAGTTCTAAAAGAGTACGCTCTATAATTCTTAGGTTATGTAATTTATTTGAAGTAACTTTAATATACATGGAATTGGACTGTGTACCAAAATGAAAATACACTTCCATTGCTGTATATATGTATATGAACTTGAGTATTATTTCTATCCCTTTTGATTAAAAAAAAAGAAGTAACTGTTGTTTTTTTTTTTTAAGTTTAAACAGTTCCACTTGGTGTTCTTTTTCTTCGTTCTTCTAAAGAATTTCTGCCTGAAGCACAGCAACAGTACACTCATAAAACATATCAAGGTATCAGCATTCTCCAGTACTCCAACCACTCCAATCACTGCTGTGTGAACAGCTGCGAGTGCATTTTTTTAATATTTGCAACTAAAATTACTTCTGCACTTATAAGTGCCCAGTTCTACAAGCCTTCCTTGGCCAGGACATTTTTCAAAAGTTCAGTGGAATTCTAAACCCAGTAGAATTCCAGATTGAAAATCAAAATCTCAGGGATGTACTTCGGGGGGTAAAAATCCAAAGCAGTAAGTGAACTTTGAGAAAAAACACACCCTTTTTGATTAAGAAAGCAAAAAAAGTGGTAAAAAATTCTTAAAAATACTGACTCTCAAAACACAGCTCTGTGTTTCTGAGAGAGTAATTCCTTATGCAGGAAATACCTGCGTAATTAACATTTGCTAAAGCAAAAGCCCAAACCTGCATTCTACCCATTCCAAGCTTCTGCTGACTTCATGCAAATATAAATGCTCTAAAAGTGTCCTACTTTCTTACAAAACACAAAATCAGAGTTTATAATAGCATAAGGAAGCATAAACCTTACTAATACAGTACCTATATAAAATTACTAACAATCAGGTTAGCATGCATAGTATGAAATATGCAACAAAAGTCAGGGATGTTGGCAGAAATTAAAATGTGATTTCAGTGAGGGGCCGTGGCACATTCAGTCCGCTGCAGAGCCAGGGAGTCCAGCAGAGGCTTTCGGGTGAACTGAGTGAAAGGTTATTCATTCCTCAGTTGACGGTGAAGTAAAACAATTCTGCATGAATGAATGTGTCAGTGTTTCCAGCCACTGATACTTAGACCACTTAATATTTAGAATATTAAGTATTTACATATTTTTTAAGTGGATGAATAGTTTTCTGCTTGTTCAGCTGTTAGTAGGAATTACAGGTTGTTAGAAACAAACATGTTAAACCTAACAATACAGGAATATATGTGCTGAGACTGCTTCACAGAGCACCGTCACAGTTTGAGGTACACAAATACTGATTTGGTACTTCAAGAGTAGTTTTAAGCATGGCAGTTTGTTAATACTAAAATAAAGTAAAAGTTAATGCAATAGTGAAGAGACTATCTAGACATTTATTTAACTCATAATTTGAATTTTTTTTGTTATTATTAATTCAATTTATAAAAACAGTATGGTTGAATCAGGTGAGTTGATGTGTAGTTCTTCTCTACTTACTATACCTACTTCCCAAAGCAGGAGATTTAAAAAAGATAATGAGAAAAGAAGCCTTTCACTTAATTTTCAGTTAATTTTGTTTTGTGCTTACCAAGGCAGTCTCGTTTGAACCGATGGATTCATACACTGTAAGGTATGAGATATAGAACGAGATTTTATATTTTCTACATCACCCAACAGCCAATTAAAGTACTAAATTAGCTCAAGAAAGAAAAGAACTCTGTTATTCTTTTCACAGCACACAGGATAAAAAATGGGTCCAAAATTTTTAGATTTTTTTTTTGGAACTCTTGAGGCAATTACTCTAGCCAGGTGCAAAAATGACAGGGGAATGAGCTTTCAAATTGAGCTCTTAAGTCTTTGGAGAAGTTCATTACTGAAACAATGCTGGGATACATCAGCAATAGAGCCTGAGTGTGTATTAGTTCTTTTCTACTCAGTTATTAATTTCTCTAGTAGATCTACCCTGTGTCTCTTGTTTCAGCAACTCCTTATTAGGCAAACCAAAAGATGTAGATGGTCTGGAGTTTACAGTTCCGTCTTAAAAAGGGTTCACAAAATGACTCATCCATCAAATAACAAACAATGAAAATCCATGGAATGAAATTGGACCTTGTGGAGCTTCTTTTTGGGGGCAAAGAACTGAAAAAGGAGGGGAACCAACAGTTTCATTATTAAAACAATTGGAGTAGCTAGTCTAAAGATACTCAGTCTAGTCCTAAAATACTGGTTTTATTCCAACATAAAATGTAAAAACCCCACTGTTCTACCAGTAAATCTGTTCCAGATTCACATGGCAAGCAACTTCGTGTTCAGTTGTAAAGTAAGTTTCTGAGCCACAGTAATTTCAATGCCACAAGGAACAGAGACTATTAAGTAAGTAGTAGAACCTGGCTAATTCACATCAGAAGTTCAAAGCACCAATGTCTGTTACAAAAATTTGTAAATTAGTAAGTTATCAACCAGCATGGCCCATTTTCACGATTTTCCCATGAGCGTTAATGATATTTGATGTTTTCTTAAAGTCTGCTCCTGCAGGCTAGTGAGGAGATGCAAACTTCAGCTTCCAACAAAAAAGAGCTCTCTCCTTTATGGTTAGAGATAAAACATGAAAACATGAGCCAGCTGAACCCTAGAGTATCAAGAACCAGAAGGCAAATAAGAAGAGCCCCAAATTTATTTATTTATTTTGTAAAGATCTGGCAAGCATAAAGCTAATCTTTTGATATTTGATGGACCACTTAATGCTTTTTAAACACCTGTAGTTAGCAATATTGAACTGGCACAGTATGAAACAGAAGTGCACTCCAAATACCATTGTACCAGATCCTGATTTTGCAAGTCGATAAACACCATCCAGTGGGAGCTTACGGCACCGTGCAAGTTTGAACCTTTATTTAATAGATGCAGTTTAATATTAATTATTTATTAAAATACAGTGTAAAATATTCCTTTTTTTCCCTGTATAAAATTAAAGTAGTCCTTGTAATATGAAACCTGAGCACAGCTCTCTAATTTAGCAGAGCACACAATTATGGAGTTAAGCACGTGTGAAAGTGCTGATTCAGCTTTTTTCTTTTGTGTGTGCTGAGTACTAGGGAGGACTCTCCAGATTATTTAAAGTTTTATTTTATTATTCAATTAAGAACAAAACATGACAAAAATGAAAAGGACTGCAGGGTCTGAAAGTGTTGGAGGCACAAATCTTCAAAGCTCATGACTTACTTTATTGCATGTGAAAGATGTCAAGCTCCTCAGAATGCATCCATGAACAAATTCACGAAATAAGTTTCTGTATGTAGATTCCAATTTTTGCCAGTGATGAAGTAACGTTTGTAACAGATTTGGCTTTCTGAATCTTGGTGACCCAGTGCTATATGGCTCATTTTCCTTCAGGATCATTGCAGGAATCTCAGCTAAAACATTACATCTGCCAGAATAGAGGATTAGACAAATTGGCAGGTGGTAATAGATTCAGAAGTTAAAAGGAAACAAACTGAGCAGCAGGATGAAATCAGGGCAAGATAATTAACATTCTGTTTATATTTTCAAAGAAGAAACAACAGGAAAAGAACAGATGCTGCTTCAGATTTGTGGACACTCCCAGGAATTTTTTGCTTTAGGTAAAACAGTAAGAACTGCCCAGAAGCTGTGGTACTCAACTGGCCACTCTGGTGAAAGAGGTCAGATTGCACTGAGAAGTAAGAGACACAGAAGGGTGTCATTTCATACACATGGTTGCTTCTTGCACAGAACTGTTTCTCAGCTCCAGATGCGCATTTGGGAAAAAAAAAAAAATCACCAGGGAGCAACTAGAATTTAGAAATTATAATATAAATTAAAAGTGATATCAGAGCCATTGGGAGTTTGTTTAAGGCAGATTTTAGTCTGGCATCGTACCTTAACACACCCGAAGATATATAGTCAGCCCCAGAGCTACAGGGAAAAGCAGAACAATCACGCAGCAATCAGTCATTTTTCGAAATACCACATGGGGCATATGGCAGAGAATGGAGATTATTCTGCCTACAGTCCCTACTGCCAATACTGTGTTCTTTTAGGGGCTGATTCAGAAGTCCAATGATGGGGAAGGCACTGGGTTTATATCAGAATATGTGAGGTTTTGGGGACTTTACCAAGGGAAAGAGAAATCAGATATAAAATGCTGGCCCTGGTGAGGGCTACTGCAAATTTCCCAGCTGTCCAAGGTGGACCAGATCATCAGTGATTAAGTGCCCCTGCAGATTTGCAGAAGTAAAATAACCTTCAGTTTCACCATGTTGGCCACAGTCTTGATCTAGTGAGGCTGAAATATTTGTAAGGTTTTTTTCAAAAATCTCACTGAGCTTTAAAACATGCACCCATTTGGGATCTGCAGCCTTTCACGTGCAGTGAGCAGAACTATCTGTGCATCTGATTTTCACATCTATGCAAGTAGTGTTAAAATAGTTTTACCAGTTTGTTTGAATGATATCAGTAGTTTTATTTAAGCCTGTAAGTATATAGCAGTGGCATCTGAATAACCAAGCAGAGAGAAATTCTCATTGCTTTTCTCCTGTGTAGCAATTTATGTTAAAAGTAGGATTGTCTTCCATTTTTGGGAAAAGAATTGTTTAAATGTCAGTGAAAGGAATGTTGAGGCAAAATGCATTCCAGAATTGTCTCCCCAGACTCAGAAGGTGAGTATTTAACCTCTAATTTCACATGTATTTAAGGTGAAGCTCTGGACAAAAGAGTAATGTGACAAGGCCTGTCAGTGAGGTGAGGTCTGAACACCCAGTAGAGGTAAGGCATTTGGCTAAGGCTCAACTATGGAACCTGAGAGAGATGTTCAGTACCCATTTCTGATACAATTTTCTAGGTCAAACCCCTTAACAAGTCTGTATCTCAGTCGCTTCACTGGTAAAATACGGATCATCTTCCCCAGCTGCATGAGGAGTTAAATATCACATCATCCTTAACATTATAAATGCTTGTAATCATTCACTGTGAGATCATACAGTCTTGCAAGGCAAAGCATAACCCAAATACAAGGCAATAAAAGTCAAAGCCCTCCATGCAGTGCTAGGAATACCCAATACGACTCATTTGGAATAAATTTCCATTCCAGCCTATTTCAAACATACGTGTAATGCTTCTGTTATGCCATCTGAAGTTTCTTATGACAGTATTAATCTCCTTGCAGTGGATTGCAGCATGGTGCTACAAGGGCTTCTTGTCTAGAAGAGGGAACCTGGTGATTTTCATGCCTATTAATCCCGTGTAGCATTCATGGCAAGGGTTTATTTTACGTGAACAGATTTGGTTGTTAAGGCAGCAGAGTTTGTTTGCTGTTGTCTTTCTGTGTTGTTGTTTTATGTTAGGTGGTGAACCATGAAGCATTTCTGGACTTTTAGCTACATATTTTAAAGTTCTACTGAATCTTTTATAGTAAGCTGATTTATTTCTAAGATGTCATTACATTAAAACCTTCAACTTTTCCTTTTTTATTTTTTAATTAGAAACAATGGGAGATTAGAAGCAAGTTTCACTTGTACATTTTATTTTTAGTTTGTTGTTTCTGTGTGGTGCTTTTGCAGAGAGCCTAGATATATACATTTTTTTTATATTATGCCCTTGCAGAATTCCCATTGTGTGGATATAGGGAGAAGAAGTGGGGCATAGTGGATGGATTTACATTTCTCCTCCTTTATTTTGTTCAGAGTTTTATCAAGTTGTTTTTAGCTGCCGTGCACAGAACTCCATGTTATATATTGCCGGGAACATTTTGTTGAAATCAAGTTCCACTAATTGTCTTGCATGCTAATTTAGAAAGACAATAATCTTTCTTTTGCTAGTGCAGTTCTTTCTAACCCAGTGACCCAGATCCCAGTGAGTTTCCTTAAGCTCAGAAATATGATTTCACAGAACAGTCTGTACAATGGTGCTAATTCTAACTTTTCTTAATTCTTTTCCTTATGGAGAGTATTTCCATCTGTTTGTCTGTATATTCTTTCTGCTTGTTTGCTTCTGTTTCAAAGCAAAGCTAAGATAATAATAATTTCTAGTTTATCAACATGCCCTAGTTGGTTTCTCATCTTCCTTTTACTAAACTTTTCAAAGGAATTTTAAAATCAATTTGTTTTCAAAAAATGAAATTTCAGGGCATCATCCTACGGCATAAGTAGATTTAAAGGACATATACCCATCTTCAATAAGCAGCATAAAAACAGGCAGAAGATATTTCACTTAAATTAGAATAAAATCAGTGGAAGATAACTGATTTATAAAATACATTATTGGAATTACTTTTAAATAAATTATGAGCAGGTATACTGGACCTTATAAATAAACCCCATATCCCTCTAGATAGTTCCAACAGGCTAATGCTAGGAATCTATGTATCAGTAAACAAGAGCAAGGATGCTATAACATTGCATGGATAGAGATCACCTGGTATTCTTGGCACTTGCCAGATGTTATTTAATTTATGGAAACTAAATTTCAGCACAGACAGGACAGCAGTTTGCATAGTGACAAAATGTCCGATGTGCCATGCCAAAAAAGATGTGTTTTTAGACATCTGGGAAAACTGCAATTAGCCTCCTGCTCACTGGAGGTCAGGAAATCCAAAGCTCATGGAAGTACTACAAAGCAGTTTTGTATTGAATCAGCCTTTCAGGAAAAGTTGAAACAGTAGGAAGTGTCAGGGAGATTGGAACAGCCCCCTTTAAATCAGATTCTACTGCATACATTTGCCGAACAAATTTTCACCAGTTTATCTGAAATTCTGCGTATTGATTTAAGTCATGCTCCAGTAAATGTTCAACATGACTTCAATGGATGAGTGAGTTTACATTTAGGGTTGCTCAGTTTAGTAGCAGGCAGTGCTTTTAATCCCTGTGGAGCTGCTATTAGCCATTGGTTGACCTGCAATTCACATGAGTTGGCTTTAATTCAGAGCCTGGTCTGCTCTGCATGGTTTGCTGCTTCGGGGTGGGTTTTGTTTAAATTTTGACCAGTCACTCAAGCCAGATTTTCCCGAGTTTTTCTTCTTGCTCTTGAGAAAATCTGTTTTTAATGGTACTTTCAATCACTCCTCCATGATCATGTTATTTCTTATGCTTATCGTCTTTAGGGTTTGGCCAGCGTGGTAGGGCGGGCCAGGGACAAGAGGATGGGCAGAGGGAAGCAAGAGAGCGCTTTCTGTGCGGCCATTAACATCAACATATTTTGTTCCTTGCCTATGAGGAATACTCTGAGTGTCCAGACAGTGTGTAATTAAATTCCAAAGTTACTGGAGGGAACATTCCACATGTTTTTAATAATGACCCTTAGAAATTTAATGTGACCTTTTTTTTTAGTATCATTTGAGATCTGGGAGTCTTAGCTTTTGATTAGACTGCAGAAAGGTTGAGCTTTATATTAGAATAAAGTTTATGTCTGTATTTGGCTTGCAAAAAAGTACCTGAAAGCTGTGTTCAATCCTCAGTAAAGGAAAATTTTCTTTTTTTGAATGCAATGTTGAACAAGCAAATACATTTCCTCTGCTTTTTCTAACAGGGGGAATATTGCTGGGAGTTAAAAGTTTGAGAAATTTTCTGGGATAGGGAGTATTTATCTATGTTTTTCCTGCAGATTTCTTTGTACTGTCTTATTGGGAACTAGTAGGTGATGGGTCAAAACTGTGATTTGCAAGATCTTTTAGCTTTAGAAGGTCCTATTCAGTATTCCCCATGTGTGAAAATCTCACTAGCTGGCACTACAAGGGCAGAATCTTAATGCACTTCTTCGTGTTTGTTCTGTAGAGCATTGGTTTGATGTGCCCTCTGCCTTTTTACCAGCTAATCAAGGTCCACCGGGACTGGAGATGGGTAAGTAGCTATTCCACTTATCTCGCACATGTCCATATACAAAGATACATGGTTACTTACCACGGAGATGGACAGGAAATAACAGCGAGAGGGAAGGTCTTTACCTCATTAGTAGCATTACATTTCCTATAGTGCATATTTTTCATATATTAAAAGTTAATAAGATGGTGTTAGCTTGCAAGACTTGAAGAGAGATGTGATCATAGTAAATGTGTCTAGAGGTTCAGAAAATATTACTAAGGTACCTTAAAGCATATCCAGAACTCTTTCCTTCATGCTCTTTCTGTGTCAAACAGTAGTAATTTTTTTATTCCTTGTTTAAAGTCTTAATGCCTGCAGCTACGAGAAGAAATTAATGTTTCATATTGTATTGGTTATTACAGTTACACTTGGAGGCCCCAGTCTTTACTGGGGCTTTGGGATAGTAGGTGTGGCACAATACACTGAGCAGGATAGATCCTCTGAAAAGACACTGAAATGTGCCTGGACAAGACTCACAGAAGTCCTGATACATCCCTTTTATAGATATGGAATTGATAGATTCAATTATGTACTAAATTAGTAACTAAGTTACAACAGAAGTGAATAAAATCTTTGGAGAAGGCTCTGTTTATCATTCCTATAGGTATTGTGTATGTTTTGCAGTGGGCACGCTGTCAACCAAAGCTAAGTTTAACACACACATAAAAGGTACTTTGTTGGCATGTTTTCCTTGCCATTATATCAAAATTACTGTAGCTTAGCTGCCGTGGCTTGAAATTGCTTCTTCCATATATGAACAGAGTGCTGCTTGTACGAACAGATAAGGACCAAGAATATATTTGGCACTAAATAACACTTAATATTTTCATCCTTTTATAAATTACTTTCTTGCATTCTTCTCTCAAGTTTACACATATAACTGGATGGGGTCCTGTTTAACATATGTGTTTTCTCCATTGTTTAGAGAAGATACACAGAGAGGAGAACTTTTCAATTAGCTGCACACAGTCCAAGAGTTATAAAGGTCAGTCACTTCTCAGGAAGCTTTGGAACTCCTGTAAAATGCTTCCATGTATCTGACAATATGAACAATGATATTGAGAAAGAGGATTGCTCCGAGAGTAAAAATATAAGGAAAAACCCAGTCATGAAAATAGCCAGCATTGTCTCAAGCCTATCTCCATGTG
Source organism: Grallaria varia (assembly GCA_013396735.1). Taxonomy (NCBI): domain Eukaryota; kingdom Metazoa; phylum Chordata; class Aves; order Passeriformes; family Formicariidae; genus Grallaria; species Grallaria varia. The sequence goes on along the minus strand of VWZG01013514.1, from coordinate 1,591,305 downwards.
CTGGACCCACAGCCTTTGCACATGGACTGCATTGCAGACTTCTTTGTGCAACAGATAATTTTCAGGGAAGTTTGTGAGGAAAATCCTGCAAGGTGCAATGACCTTTGTGTTCTATGCAGACTATGATCAGCTGATACTGTTTGTTTTTGTCAGTACTTAGCATTAAACATACCTCTTGAAACTAGCGAGACTGTGCTCCTTGCCCAGCATCAGACTGTGCAATCAGCAGCTGGGATTGCTGTGATGGTGCAGATGTCACTGTTGCCCTACTTGTCCCTCTTGCCTAAGACATTGAGTAGAGACTGAGATACATCTCTAGTTACATGGGTGACTTTAGGTAGTTGGGCATAGAGGCAATAGAGCCAGTTTCTGCAAAACTTCAGCAGACAGATTAAGTCCCTTGGCCAAATTTCTGATGAGATTTAAGATATCTGTTGTAGCCTGTAGAGATGTTACTTTCAGTCTTTTGTGATAGACCTAGAAACTTTGGATTTTGCTGCAATGTTTTTAATACTGAAGAGAAAACAGCACTAAACCGATTTACTGAAAAAGGCTTTCTTATGCAATACCCATCAAATATACGAGGACTGTAATTTAACCTTTTCTTCTTAGTGTTGACATTGTCTCTTGCCTTATTTTTATACAGTTCAGTGGAAGTTGTGCTTGCAGCAGAATGCAGACTTTCTGTGTCTATTTTGAAACATTTTCACTAGGCAAAAGAGTTTGAATCCTGAGAATAGGAGATACAGGCTCTCTACCAGAGTAGTTTTACACAAACATTTAATTCCTTTTCTTCATGCTGACTGTATTTGGTCTGCAGCAAAGTGCAGAAGTACCTGGAGTATTTGTTTTATTTTTATCACCGTGTTTGTATGGTGACATTTGCTAGAAACCATTTTTTAAGGTTCCAAGAGAGTACTATTGATTAGATGCATATTTTCTGCTGTATACAACAGATCACACCCAGCTGCACAGCTTTTCTCAGGAAAGTGAGCTATTATATATACCCCTTTCTCTTCCCTTCCCCATCTCCCTTAATTAATAAAGAAAACCAGACATCTATCTGCATAAGGCTTGTTTTAAAGTCAGTACACATGTCCATGGAAAATAAATATCTAGTTACTAGGATTTATCCACTGGGGCCAGACTGCATAGATGACTCTAATAATGAATTTGAAATAGGATTTTCTTACTACTCTGAAAAAAAAAATTCCTCAGACTCAAAGATAAATCAAAGGAAAGTGGCGCCCCAGTGGACCAGACAACCCATTGGCAGCACAGTCACATGAAAGCCTCAGAGGTCACTACCCCAGTATCAGCAAAGCTATTTGTGGAGCTCACTGTGGAGTTTCACATCGGGGCTAAATCAGAATACTTAATAATCTGGCACCCAAATTTCACATGTTGCCAGCCTCAGTCCTTATGTGAGCCTTCCTTTCACTGCTTTGGAATCTACCCCTTGAGTCGTAAAACATGGATATGCAGTCCTATGTTTTGACAACTTAAAAAAAAATTAATTTGGAACCAACTTTAAGAGACTGTGTTGATATACAGGTAGGTGAATTTTATTGCAAAAAAGCACAATGGCTGCACCTACAGCAGATACCCTGAGAAATTAGAAGGGAAAGATTAATTGTAATGAAATCTTCTTTATGTGCATTTTTTCCCCATCTATGATATAACTAGGGTCATTACAGAATTTTCCTCAGAAGTCCACATTTTTAGATCATTAACTGTTTATGAGTAAAGTATCTGCTTTGTGTGAATTTTATTCCCTCTTTTTTTTTTTTTTTTTTTTCTTTTTGGGATGCTTTGGTTTCTTTGGGGGTAATGGAAATGTAGGTCAAACACTTGAACCCACTCCCACACACATTCCCTTTTCTATGCATCCATAAATTTTGATTTTGGGAAGTCACAATGGGCTTTTCTAAACTTTCTGAACTTGTGTCTCTTGTCCCTGTTCTAATGTAAAAAGAGTCTCCCCGGCCAATCCATATCTCCCAGAAGCCAAAAATGCTGGAGTGATGGCCTGTCCTCACTGCGAAAAGAGACTGCGGTGCACTGCAGGAGATGTAGTTCGACAGGAATGTTCAATCTATACAGGAGATCAGGAGCCAAGAAATACTTGAATACAGCTCCCACGGCTAAGCAGGGCTCTGAGCACCTCACTTAATCTCCAGGGTGACCACTCCCCACCTGTAAATTGACATACACTTCCTTGTTTCACAAAGGCTTCAAGAGGATAAAAATCTGTGAAAGTTATGAGATTCTCAGATACTGTGATAAGTCCCAGGATAAACAAATGTTGAATGCAAAACAGCAGCTTACATGGTACATATTCAAGGGCATGTGGAATGAATTAGAAAGATGAAGAGAGGGAGCAAAAAAATGAGAATGGGTAGAAGCAGAAGGGAGGAAGGACAGACAGTAACAGTGCAAGTCAGGCAGTGTGACTGGAAGCCATGGGAGAGTTACCCCGAGTCCTGCACACTTTGAATTCGTGCTGCAAAAGATCTTGTGTGTCTAAACAAAAATGAGCCAAGGGCTTATTAAGTGAGTTTTTTGCAAAATTTTGATGTTGACATTTTTGTAAAGTGGCCAAAAGTAACTCCCAAATAAGGGATCTTACTGTCTGCTTTTAGAGCATGAGTGGACATATTAAACCTAGGTTTTATTTAATATCTCACAATAGCCTTTTTTGGAGGGAGAGCAACATAATCGGGTAAAAATAATTAATTTTCTGTACTGTGCCCTGCCAATGGTGTGAGGGAAAAGGCATGTATGGATGTAGACACATGCATATCTGTAAATAAACAGGTAATAAGGCCATACACCCTTCCTTTGCTGCCCTTTCCCATCCCTTTTTTTGGGGTGAGAGTGCATATTATGAAATTGTACTGCATATGGGAACAGATTAATGGATTATTCTTCTGACAATGGAATATAAAGATTAACCATTCACTCATTAAAAAACAAATGCAATTTTTGAACTGCAGGTTAAGCAACGTGGACTGATTAGTTAGAGAAACTGCTTCTACTTTTCAAAGAACTGACAAGGGTGGTCAATAAAGCAGAGGAAAAGCTATTTGGCATCACAAGAAAGAGGTGACAAAATTCAGAGGGGAAAATGTAGGATTCATTTATAGAAAGCTCTAAAGACAGTGATGCCAGGTAGATGCCTTTATCTTACTTCTGGAATGGGTGGAAAGCCTGTTGTGGGGAGGAAGAGTGCATGTCCTTTTTGTTCCAGAATACATTGGTTGCGATACATTCCTATGCAGAGGGAGAAAACTCCCAGTTCAGCTTTCCAAAAAGGATTTAAGCAATGCACAGTAATTTATACTGGCTTTCTGCAAGAGAGGTTGTCAAAATTGCCACTGGTCATACCAGTGACAAGCCTCCGCTCGACTGCAGTGAAACAACAGTGGCTGCAGATTAGGTGTGCTGATATTGCAAAACATCTTTCAGCAGCAAGGAACAAAATGGCTTAATGTTAAATGGAAGGATCCGAGACAAATAGTTTCTCATGATTTGCTGAGGAATGTCTCAACTTAGAGGCACTGTAAAGTATTGAATGCTCTCACCGTTTAAACTAAACTGGGCTGCTTTAGAAGCAGATGAATAGTTTTGTATTTTTTGCTCTTTGCAGTGATAGACTTTCTACTGAAAACAATTGGTATTAAGAAATAACTGGCTTAGGTGCTTCTCTGTGTCCACTCTGCATGTACATGCATTGTAGGCATCTTCCTCCCAACAATACTCAAAATCTCCTTGATATTTATAATCTTCAGCAGCGAATTTTAAAATGCTATTTAGGATCTGTTTGAAAACCTATTAAGCACTTCTTCTGCATGTTTGTATTGAGATACCATTTAAAATCTGATACTAGAAGCCTATGTGACACTTAAACTAGAACTCCAAAAACGTAGTTTTTGTAGTCTGATCTTCATGAAAAGTACCATATTTTGAAATTCTACAGGCAGAACCATTAAGATAAAAATAAACCACAACTGAAAATAGTGACAAAAAGGGAAAGTTAGACTTTATGTTATACTTTGAAGAGTCCCTGTCAGTCACCAAGCAAGGAAAATTTTGGGAGGCAAGTTTATAAGCCTACTGAAATTAATGTAAGTCCTCTCTTTGATTTCAGTGAGCTTCACCTCACACTATTCAATGAAGGGTACCTGGATGGCCTTACACACTGTTTACTGCATCTCATTTGAATGAAAGTGAAAATGAATCCAAGTGTTAACACAAAAATAGCTAAAAATTAAACAAGTAATACAGACCTGCTGAACAACTGATGAAGGAGGTAGCTAAGTACCCAGAGGGCTTTGAGAGGAAAACAGCAGATATTATTCGAATAAACATACTTAAAATAATGAAATGTATCTCAGGTGTGTACAAGAAGTCCAGAATGCAAATGAAAGGTTTTAATAATAGATAAATTTCAAAACACAATATTCTGAATTTTGTCATCAAAATCCTTTGATATAGAAGTTTATAAGTTCTAAATGGCATGACATATTTTCTCATCACATGAAGAAACACAATAGATATACCTTCCTATACCTTATGACTTCTCTTCCCCACATCTGTTTTGCACTGTGGTTTTAATTACAGGATTTCATCACTACCACCATTCCCCCTTTCCTCCTGAAGCAGGCAGTGGAAGATCAGTGCCATCTACAGACAGAAGATAGTATCACTAGTATTAAATTGTTGGAATTGTTTCATATTGGAACATTTTTCACTCTTTCCCTTGAGCACTTGTTTCTTCAACCCCTCCTCCCTCTTAAAAAAAACCACAAAGTCATCCAGCACACACTACTGTCTCTGTGGCACCCTGGTCATAATCACCGTCATTAAAGAAAAAGCAGAGTACTTTTAGAATCTTGGAAGCCCTGCAATGTTTTAAGTCCAAGTTGAAGGAAAAAAAAAAGAAAGCAGGATTCTCAAATGTGCTTTCCATTACCTAGTATATATGTCAAAATTTAGTATACATCAAAATTATAAATGGTTTCTTACAGATTTCTCAGCAGCTGAGAGAAATAACAAACTCTGTGGACATTTGTACAGATGGATTAAGTGGGCGCTTGCTTTCCATGTATCAATGACTGGGTCATAGTTTCAAGATAACCCATCAGGAAAAACAAGCAAGTATGGCACTGTAGGAAGAGCAGAGCTATAGCTTAATCTCAGTTTAATCCCTGGTTTGTTTCCCCTGCTGTCTGTATATCATCCTAGCAGCCAGAGTAGAATTTTGCTTAGATTTGGGAGTCCACTACACTATGATAATATGATTGCTTCAAGGAACTTATTCAGGTACAGCATGATTTTACCTGCACTAGCAACACCAAACAACTATAAGTCTACTGCTGGAGAAGTTCTGGAAACAAAAGCAGCAACTAATCTGGTCTGATCACAGGGAAGGAGAGGACTGACTGAAAACTTTTACCATCATTTTTTGCATGACTTATTTTCTCTTTATAATCCTGTGCTTGCTGAATTGCAGAAGAATTTGCAGGAGAATGGTTTCCTTTAAAACTTCTGACAATTCAAACCCAGTTTATAAGAGCACCTTTCAAAAAATACAGGCTGAAAGTTTGGGCCACACTGAAGTCAGTGCCAAAAGCCCTGTCAGCTTCAGTAAGGTCAGGATTTCGTTCCTGGTATTGATTCAGCTGCTACCTTTAAATACAACAGTTTTAAGGTTGTTTCTACAGAAGGTCAATGTCAGGTGTGTTTATTATTTTAAACTAAAAATTTCTTTAGAAAAGTAAACATCTGAGTACCTTTACATCTCAATGAGCAAGATAGGAAGTCTGACAGGAGGCATGTCTGTGTTTCACACATTTTTAACATAGAATTAATTGAAATGGTTTTCTGGTAACTACAGAATCAAAGCTGGTTTTTTACCCTTGCTCTCAAAGGGCATTTCTGTACATAGCCAGGAGGTGGCATTCCTGGGTAACAATTCAACGAATTCATATACACTATTTCTTCTTTGCATATGAGGGGGGAAAAGGTTTCTTACTATAGTGGCAGTTACTCAATTAACCGAGGCTTAAACTAATACAATAAATTTGATTTACGTTTTCTGTGTTTTACAAGGAGTGGCGGAGTTATCCAGTAGCAGACATTAATCTTCATGACGAGACAGCAGGGATCTGGCAAGTTGTATTCATCTTCCTGTAAAGTATTTGATAGTAAAAGTCTTTAGTAACGTCTTTTTGTTCCTCCAAATAAGCCAGTTTCCAATGATTCATTGACCACAATAATACCCGCTATAATACTGTTATAAGAACAGTTAAAGAATTTTAAGGAAAAAGACCAACTGAATTTTATTCAGTCAGTGAATCTTAATCAGATTTTTCAAAGTCTGATCATTCCCTTTTGTGATCCAGTCGGTCTATGGAGTATTGCCATATTTAACATCTGTGTCACATCATGCCTTTCCTGTTGCCTCATTGATCAACAGACAACATGTGATGTTTCCCAGATGTTCAAACATGGCAGATCCCAAAAGACCTATGAAATTACACTGAAAGCAAAACAACATCTATGTTGTAAAAGTTTTGTTAAAATCAGGTATGCCTGAATATTCACAAACTTGCTACAAGATACTTACTGATATTCAAATTGCTTTTAAACATCAGTCAAAATCTTTGAAATGTTCTCATTGTACACTATATAAGGACTCTTTGTCACAGAGCTGATATGACTTTATGCTCTGCAATATAATGCAAATTCAAATATAATTAAACATATTCATACATGGAGAAGATAAACCACTGGATTTTTACTTTATTTTACTATTTCTCTCCTCTTATTACATGCGATCTGTGTTCTTGCAGATTTTTACTCAGCTTTCTTGCTGATAAAGATGAATAAATAATTATTCTCAAAAGCTTGAGCATTGCATTCTCTAAACAAGGCAAGGCAGTATGTGCTGGTTTTCAACATGGCCTTTTTTCATTGACAGAGGTCATTATAAAGACGAAGACTTACTAATATATTACTTAAACCTTTATTCTATACCTGAATAACAGTAACATGACATTCTAGATTGGGTTTCTAACAGTAAATGTGATCCAGTTTACAGCAGCATAGCACAACATTCAGCTTTGAAACAGAAAACAGTAGTTTTATCTTTACCATGAAGTTGAATATCCTTTACACCTTTCTGTAGCTAGTGTTATATTTCTAGCAACATTGCAACTTCAAGTTTTGTGCTGGCATTGTTAACAATAAGTGTCAGCATTTTCTGATGAACACAGACAGCTGCGTGCAGAAAATCAGTACCTTTATTATGTCACCTGTGAAGTAGCAGCACAGAACTCAGGTGCAATTTGTTTGAATCAGAGAAACATTTCTGCCCATTACTACAGTGGCTCATTTAAAGTTACAGTTTAGCTTGCCTTACTCTTTGATAAGAAGGAACATAGCTACTTTAGAAAGGCCAGCAAAAAGAGGGATGTTCCTTATGTGGTTATTCCTGATACACAGCATTTGGTTTTCTCTTAAAATAAGTTTTTTAAATCAGTTGGTTTTTCTTTCCCAGTAACTCACATGTAACTCATTTTTGTTGAACAGTCAGAGTTGTCTGAAAGCACTGAATGCTTAGGTATGTGCTAGTAGTAAAAACTAAGTTTTTTACTGCCACAAGAAGAATATAGGTACCTAAAAGTTACATCTCCAAGTTGGAGCTATTCAGGAGTCCATCCACATGATAAAATTTGCAGGATTAGAATTGTGGATTTTTACAAACTTCATCATGACAGAACTGCATACATGAAAAAGTAGGTTGTTAAATTTAGAGTATATACATATCTAACTTAAAAAAAAAAAATCTATATCTAGATTTTGAGTTCACCTACATTATTTATATGTCTTTTAAAAGGAAATATGTAATTAGAACCATCTTTATTATTTAATGGCATAAGAGCTAACAAACTTTTGGTTCGTTATTGACACTTACAGAACAACAGCCAGAGATTTAAGGAAGCAAGGACAGAAGGTATGTGCAAGATCACGGAGAAGCATATGGAATACAAACACACGAAGGAGACAAGAAGAGAAGCCACGATCTGGGTAAGAGTAAAGCAGCACATATGGAAAGTCAGCTTGAGAAGAACAATCATGTATGCCAAAAATAAATCACTAGCTACATGTAGTTAGAAGATCTGGGGAGCAAATATAAGCATCCTAAACAACTGCAGTAGGTTAGCCAGAGTGTCTGCCGGCCCCAGGGTCACATATTCCTGCTCTGACTGCCAGCAGCGTCCGCTTGGAACAGGGAGATATCAAAGTTTTGGCCAGTGCTGGCTGTTTAGAGAAGACTGTCTGTTCTTTTCCATTTCTCATGATTTCTTATGAAATCTATACTGCAATGCAAATCCCTGTCAGAAATACCTGAGCCAGTTTATCTACACAGAATGTGCTGATACACAGAATTGCTTGGTTATGTTCTAGAAACAAAAACATAGTGTTAACCTGCTCCTGTACGTGAACATATTTTCATATAACAAACTTTTTTGGTTTAATTTTAAATTATTCGTTTAAGCACATAGAGAGAATATTTAAACAGGCTCAAGAGATGTCCTTACTGCCTCGTGCATTTTTTTGCAGGACAACTCTCTTCTGACTTGACTCTTGGGGTCATTTGCTGTTGGCATTGTTTTCACTATGTCAGCTTCCAGGTGTGTCCTGTAACATCAAACCCTGGAGCTGACACCAGGAAAATAGCTAAATTGGTCCCAAATTTAATCCAGTGTTGCTGTCTTTTGGATTTTACTCTGGAACAGTATGTTATATATTAGTTCATTTACTTGTGTCAATACTCAAGTATCAGTGTCAATTTAGTTCAGTAATCCCCTCTTTTTTGTAGAATTGTCAAACTAGATGAACCCCCCCAACCTTATACCTGAGCCAGCGTTAATTTTTAAAGCTTTCTACAAGTTTGCTCTTGTAGAGTGGGGTGTTGGCCAAATGGCAATATTTTTCCTAGAGGATCACCTTTTCAAAATGCTTGTTTACTAAACATGAGTTTTCAAATATGTTCTTTTCCTGTGACCAAAAAACCACAGCCTGGGGTTACAATTTTGGCAACTCCCATGAAAATCTGCGCTGTCATTACATAGATACAGTCCTTATGGACCATGAGTGATGTCATATATATGTCTGAGAGTCTTGCTCTCTGTTGTTTGTAGTTATTCTTGTCCTGGATCAGGTGAGTACATCCAAAGTCTCCTTCTAATGCCATGTGTAGAATTTTTATTTCATAATAAGCTGATGTACAGTAACTTACTTATTCCTTAAGGCTTAATTATTCAAGATAAGTACTTTAATGAGGTAGTCGGCATGGCCCAGAATCAAATACAGTAGAATTTCATCATTAATTCATCTTTCCTTCACTTTTTGATGTTTTCTTTTATGACAGTAACCATGAAATATCCAAACCACATTTCACCAACAGTTTTCATTATTTTTAAGAGACATTTAAACAAATGTGGATGTAGTTGGCCTCAAATTCTGAGTAATTTCAACTGCTAAGATGCCTCTTCATAATTTTTTAAATATTTCTAGTTTTCATTCTGCTGAAAACCAAATACTTCATATGGCTGCTATTGCAATTTCAGCTGTTAAACATAAGATGATTTGTTGATTGAAAACCAAACACCTATGAGGTTGCTTGCCAGATCTTCATATTGAGTTTCTGCTGACAGTGTTTTTTACATAATATTAGCCACAGTGAAATGCAAGTGAATGATAAATTTAACCATTTATCCAATATTCCATCTTGTTTGAATTTCACAGAACCAATTTTCAAGCCCAGTTCTCCCATGTAAGTAGGCAGTGCATATTTTCTAGCCACTGCCTTGGTCTAAGCCCTGTTAGGAGTTCTCAGTATGTACAAGTTTCTTTGTCCCTTTTAGCACACCTGATTCAGTAACATGTTGGAGGCATGATCTGTTGCTCTCATGCACTCTGAGATTTTCTGAGTCATGGGACTGTAGTTAGTGTTTAAATATCCAGACATCTAGAACTTTTGCTGTGAAGGCCCCCTCTTTCCCAGGCTCTGTGGAACATTTTTCACTCTGCTCTTGTAGCATTATATCTGGCCTGTCTCCTACTTATAACAGTCATTTTTAATAGAAGCTTTCTTTTTTTTTTTCCATCATGTCAGCTTTTATCTGAACCACTTCCCATATTTTTGTACTATTTCTCATTTCCCTTATTTTACAGACTGAAACAGTAACTTTTCATAAAACTTAAGGATTATCATCCAGCAATTTACAATCCTTTTTTTCCATAAGATATAACTATGTGATTATAAATCATTTAGACATTCCTTAGCCACTATGTATTACTGGATACAACTGTAACTTTTGCTTATATCTGAACTGAATACCAGTGTCTTTTTCAGAGTGCCTGCACCAAATCATGGGCAATTCTAGTTGGCTCACTAATTAGGTTTTCACCTTGTCTGTATCATTTCCAAAGGGCATTTCCCACTTGCAGATTCTTGTATCACTTCAGCAAAGACAACATGGCAGCTATCCTTGGGTTACAAGCAGGATTTAAAAAAAAAAAAAAAAAAAANTTTAAAAAAAAAAAAGGAGAAAAAGGAAGTTGTAGACACACAGCTTTACTCAAGTTCTTTATCTAATCCAATTTTACAGCTAACAGCCACAGCGACTCCATAATCCATTCATTCCTCGCCACAGTGATTTATTTTGAACTCCTTCCTTCTTTGCTTCTGGTCCACCCATTCTTAAAGGCCAGGATTAGCCAAAGCTGCCTTCTCTCCCTAATTCTCCAGTACAGTAAGAGCTTGCTTTAATACCTCTTACAGATCTCCAGTATCTTAGTTTAGGCCTTATTTGCTTGCCTGAGATCTCTACAAATGTGTCACTAGTTTAAGCCATACTCAGTTTAGCCTGGACAGTTAACATCTTGCTGCCAGTTTCAAATAGGAATAGAACTTTGTGCTGAAATTAGGTGTCTGTGGTGTGATTGATCATGGTTACTTGTAAGGAGGCTGAAAATGCTCTTTCCCTAGACACAGGTGGCATCAGATAGCATGGTGATTGCAGGACTCAAACCGTTCCAAAAACTTGAAAGGGCTTTACCTTAGGGTTTGTTTTCCAGCGGGGATGCTGGCTCGTGCTATCCTCTTTGCTTTCTCCTCTGCCTCTCCTGCACAGAGAGTCCTTTGTCAAGTAACAGCCAGTGCCTTAACTCAATAATGTGTCCGCCTTTACACTTTGTTCCATAGTGCTATTATAATTGTTTCTAACAGGTGAGGACAGCGATTTCTTTTCCCAAATTACAATGTGACAATCACTTTGAAAGTTCTTGTAATTTTTTGCTTCTCTGCTATTGTGAAGAAGTAACTGTAACATGCTCTGGAAATGCCTTTCTCTCCCAA